>JAPEHP010000019.1:31782362-31856397 GCA_026437355.1 Eucyclogobius newberryi | reverse complement strand
CCCACCTCTGACCTTCTCCCACCTCGTGACCTTCTCCCTTCTCTGACCTTCTCCCACCTATGACCATCTCCCACCTCGTGACCTTCTCTCACCTCTGACCTTCTCTCACTTTCTCCCACCTCTAACCTTCTCCCACCTCTGACCTTCTCCCACCTCGTGGCCTTCTCCCACCTCCGACCTTTTCCCAACTCTGACCTTCTCCCACCTCGTTACCGTCTCCCACCTCTGACCTTCTCCCACCTCTGACCTTCTCCCACCTTCTCCCACCTCTGACCTTCTCCCACCTCTGACCTTCTCCCACCTCTGACCTTCTCCCACCTCTAACCTTCTCCTACCTCTGACCTTCTCCCACCTTCTCCCACCTCTGACCTTCTCCCACCTCTGACCTTCTCCCACCTTCTCCCACCTCTGACCTTCTCCCACCTCTGACCTTCTCCCACCTCGTGACCTTCTCCCTTCTCTGACCTTCTCCCACCTATGACCTTCTCCCACCTCTGACCTTCTCCCACCTCTGACCTTCTCCCACCTCTGACCTTCTCCCACCTCGTGACCTTCTCCCTTCTCTGACCTTCTCCCACCTATGACCATCTCCCACCTCGTGACCTTCTCTCACCTCTGACCTTCTCTCACTTTCTCTCACCTCTGACCTTTTCCCACCTCGTGACCTTCTCCCACCTCTGACCTTCTCCCACCTCGTGACCTTCTCCCTTCTCTGACCTTCTCCCACCTATGACCATCTCCCACCTCGTGGCCTTCTCCCACCTCTGACCTTTTCCCACCTCGTGACCTTCTCCCACCTCTGACCTTCTCCCACCTCGTGACCTTCTCCCTTCTCTGACCTTCTCCCACCTATGACCATCTCCCACCTCTGACCTTCTCCCACCTCTGACCTTCTCCCACCTCTGACCTTCTGCCACTTCGTGACCTTCTCCCTGGTGACCTTCTCCCTGGTGACCTTCTCCCTGGTGACCTTCTCCCTGGTGACCTTCTCCTACCTCTGAGCTTCTCCCATCTCTGTCCATCCTTCCTCCTTAGAATCTTCTCATTGTCTTCAAAGGAGAGGTGTGGCCTGGAGATGAAAGGACCGCCCCCTGTGCACCAGAGTTAGAGTGTCTTCTTCTGTGTCTGTTTGATCTCACCTCTTTCTTCACCACTTTAGACCCAATAAACCTGTTTACTTTGTCGAATGTCTGTCCCGACTCTGCAGATGTGGGATTTGTCTGAGCACCCTCTGGTTGTGGTGGTCAGACTCTGATTGGCTCTCCACGCCGGTGCCTCCTCCCACTCCACACAAGCATCCTTCAGCGCAAACACATAAACAATCATTTTAATAAACACGGTAATTTCCCGCCGTAGAATGTGTAATCAGAGCGACGCGGGGGAGAGTTTGAGACCAAAGGAAGTGTGGCCACGGCAACGAGAGCGCCACTCGTAACCGTGCACAACCAAACATTTACAAATACAGCTAACAAGATATTCATCAGGGAGAGGGGGAGGAGGGGGGAGGGGGAGGAGAGGGAGAGGGGAGAGAGAGAGAGGAGAGGGGAGAGAGAGAGGAGAGAGAGAGAGGAGAGAGAGAGGAGGGAGAGAGAGAGGAGAGAGAGAGAGGAGAGGGGAGAGAGAGGGGAGAGAGAGAGGAGGGAGAGAGAGAGAGATGAGAGAGAGAGAGAGAGAGAGGAGAGGGGAGAGAGAGAGGAGGGAGAGAGAGAGGAGAGAGGGGAGAGAGAGAGGAGGGAGAGAGGAGAGAGAGAGGAGAGAGAGAGAGGAGAGAGAGAGGAGAGAGAGAGAGGAGAGAGAGAGAGGAGAGGGGAGAGAGAGGGGAGAGAGAGAGGAGGGAGAGAGGAGAGAGAGAGAGAGGAGAGAGAGGAGAGGGGAGAGAGAGAGAGAGTGGCACACTGGCAGAGCAGTGGCTTTGCTTCTGCTCCGTTGGTCTCACAGGTCTCATGTCTCATGTCTCATGTCTCACAGGTCTCATGTCTCATGTCTCACAGGTCTCATGTCTCATGTCTCACAGGTCTCATGTCTCATGTCTCATGTCTCACAGGTCTCATGTCTCATGTCTCACAGGTCTCATGTCTCATGTCTCATGTCTCACAGGTCTCATGTCTCATGTCTCACAGGTCTCATGTCTCATGTCTCATGTCTCACAGGTCTCATGTCTCACAGGTCTCATGTCTCATGTCTCACAGGTCTCATGTCTCATGTCTCACAGGTCTCATGGCTCATGTCTCACAGGTCTCATGTCTCATGTCTCACAGGTCTCATGTCTCATGTCTCACAGGTCTCATGTCTCATGTCTCACAGGTCTCATGGCTCATGTCTCACAGGTCTCATGTCTCATGTCTCACAGGTCTCATGTCTCATGTCTCATGTCTCATGTCTCACAGGTCTCATGTCTCATGTCTCACAGGTCTCATGTCTCATGTCTCATGTCTCACAGGTCTCATGTCTCACAGGTCTCATGTCTCATGTCTCACAGGTCTCATGTCTCATGTCTCACAGGTCTCATGGCTCATGTCTCACAGGTCTCATGTCTCATGTCTCATGTCTCACAGGTCTCATGTCTCACAGGTCTCATGTCTCATGTCTCACAGGTCTCATGTCTCATGTCTCACAGGTCTCATGTCTCACAGGTCTCATGTCTCATGTCTCATGTCCTCCTCAGCCTCGGCCACAGTGGAAGACTTCCAGATCCGTCCTCACTGTCTCTTCGTCCACTCGTACAGAGCTCCAGCCTTCTGTGACCACTGTGGAGAGATGCTGTGGGGCCTGGTCCGGCAGGGCCTCAAGTGTGAAGGTAAGAGCGGCTTTACACCGGCTTTAGAGCGGCTTTAGTCCTGGTTCTGACCTGGTTCTGACCTGGTTCTGACCTGGTTCTCGTCCTGGTTCTTGTCCTGGTTCTGACCTGGTTCTGACCTGGTTCTGACCTGGTTCTCGTCCTGGTTCTTGTCCTGGTTCTGACCTGGTTCTGTCCTGGTTCTGACCTGGTTCTGACCTGGTTCTCGTCCTGGTTCTGACCTGGTTCTGACCTGGTTCTGACCTGGTTCTCGTCCTGGTTCTCGTCCTGGTTCTGACCTGGTTCTGACCTGGTTCTCGTCCTGGTTCTTGTCCTGGTTCTGACCTGGTTCTGACCTGGTTCTGACCTGGTTCTGACCTGGTTCTTGTCCTGGTTCTGACCTGGTTCTGACCTGGTTCTGACCTGGTTCTCGTCCTGGTTCTCGTCCTGGTTCTTGTCCTGGTTCTGACCTGGTTCTCGTCCTGGTTCTTGTCCTGGTTCTCGTCCTGGTTCTGACCTGGTTCTGACCTGGTTCTCGTCCTGGTTCTTGTCCTGGTTCTCGTCCTGGTTCTTGTCCTGGTTCTTGTCCTGGTTCTGACCTGGTTCTTGTTCTGGTTCTGACTTGGTTCTTGTCTTGGTTCTTGTCTTGGTTCTTGTCCTGCAGGTTGTGGGCTGAATTACCACAAACGCTGTGCCTTTAAGATCCCGAATAACTGCAGCGGCGTTCGGAGGCGGCGCGGCTCAAACGTGAGTCTGGGCAGCGGCCTGAGCGGCGGCCTGAGCGGCGGCCTGGGCAGCGGCCTGGGCGGCAGCCTGGGCATCGGTCTGGGCGGCGGCCTGGGCCTGGGAGGACTCGGGAACCTGGGGAACCGCCCTCTGTCGGCAGAACCTTCTCCGCCGCTCTACAGCGACGACGCGCTGCTGGTCCGTCCCACACGCTCAGTCTGAGGTGTTCTGGAGCGTTCAAGTCGGTTTAACTGTGTTTGTTTCTCCTGCAGTCTCCGGTCAGCCCCAACATGGAGGTGAGTGTCTGACCTTTGGACACATCTGACCTTTGGACACATCTGACCTTTGGACATATCTGACCTTTGGACACATCTGACCGATCAGGCTTTTTATCCAGGGAGTTCAGATATTCAAGTCAAGTCAATTTATCTTTGTAACGCCCCAAATCACAACAGCAGTTTCCTCGGAGGGCGACAGTGAAAAACAGATTAAACAATGTCCATAGGGACTTGTCCCAGAGTCCCGTGTCCTTAGACAAATGTCCCAGAGTCCCGTGTCCTTAGACAAATGTCCCAGCGTCCCGTGTCCTTAGACAAATGTCCCAGCGTCCCGTGTCCTTAGACAAATGTCCCAGCCATGCTTTCTGCTAAAGTTACCTAACGGCAGCATATAAAGAGTAAACAGAACTGGACCGAGTACTGACCCCTATGGCGCACCGTAAGTTCTGACCCTCTCTCCTCCTGTTCTGACCCTCTCTCCTCCTGTTCTGACCCTCTCTCCTCCTGTTCTGACCCTCTCTCCTCCTGTTCTGACCCTCTCTCCTCCTGTTCTGACCCTCTCTCCTCCTGTTCTGACCCTCTCTCCTCCTGTTCTGACCCTCTCTCCTCCTGTTCTGACCCTCTCTCCTCCTGTTCTGACCCTCTCTCCTCCTGTTCTGACCCTCTCTCCTCCTGTTCTGACCCTCTCTCCTCCTGTTCTGACCCTCTCTCCTCCTGTTCTGACCCTCTCTCCTCCTGTTCTGACCCTCTCTCCTCCTGTTCTGACCCTCTCTCCTCCTGTTCTGACCTTCTCTCCTTCTGTTCTGACCTTCTCTCCTCCTGTTCTGACCCTTGCTGCCCTCTCTGACCCTCAGAAGTCTCAGATGGACTTCCTGCCCGCTCGTGAGCGCAGGGCCAGTTGTCAATCGTACATTGGTCGTCCGATCGAACTGGACAAAATGCTGCACCGGATCAAAGTCCCGCACACGTTCCTGATCCACTCGTACACCCGACCGACTGTCTGCCAGTTCTGCAAGAAGCTGCTCAAGGGCCTCTTCAGGCAGGGCCTCCAGTGCAAAGGTGAGAGTTCATCTGAGGTCCAGTGCAGAAGTGAGAGTTCATCTGAGGTCCAGTGCAGAGGTGAGAGGTCATCTGAGAGTTCATCTGAGCTCCAGTGCAGAGGTGAGAGGTCATCCGAGAGTTCATCTGAGGTCCAGTGATGAGGTGAGAGGTCATCTGAGCTCCAGTGCAGAGGTGAGAGGTCATCCGAGAGTTCATCTGAGGTCCAGTGATGAGGTGAGAGGTCATCTGAGGTCCAGTGCAGAGGTGAGAGGTCATCTGAGAGTTCATCTGAGGTCCAATGCAGAGGTGAGAGGTCATCTGAGGTCCAGTGCAGAGGTGAGAGTTCATCTGAGAGTTCATCTGAGGTCCAGTGCAGAGGTGAGAGGTCATCTGAGAGTTCATCTGAGGTTTAGTGCAGGGGTGAGAGTTCATCTGAGGTCCAGTGCAGAGGTGAGAGGTCATCTGAGGTCCAGTGCAGAGGTGAGGGTTCATCTGAGGTCCAGTGCAGAGGTGAGAGGTCATCTGAGAGTTCATCTGAGCTCCAGTGCAGAGGTGAGAGGTCATCCGAGAGTTCATCTGAGGTCCAGTGATGAGGTGAGAGGTCATCTGAGGTCCAGTGCAGAGGTGAGAGGTCATCTGAGAGTTCATCTGAGGTCCAGTGCAGAGGTGAGAGGTCATCTGAGCTCCAGTGCAGAGGTGAGAGGTCATCCGAGAGTTCATCTGAGGTCCAGTGATGAGGTGAGAGGTCATCTGAGCTCCAGTGCAGAGGTGAGAGGTCATCCGAGAGTTCATCTGAGGTCCAGTGATGAGGTGAGAGGTCATCTGAGGTCCAGTGCAGAGGTGAGAGGTCATCTGAGAGTTCATCTGAGGTCCAATGCAGAGGTGAGAGGTCATCTGAGGTCCAGTGCAGAGGTGAGAGTTCATCTGAGAGTTCATCTGAGGTCCAGTGCAGAGGTGAGAGGTCATCTGAGAGTTCATCTGAGGTTTAGTGCAGGGGTGAGAGTTCATCTGAGGTCCAGTGCAGAGGTGAGAGGTCATCTGAGGTCCAGTGCAGAGGTGAGGGTTCATCTGAGGTCCAGTGCAGAGGTGAGAGGTCATCTGAGAGTTCATCTGAGCTCCAGTGCAGAGGTGAGAGGTCATCCGAGAGTTCATCTGAGGTCCAGTGATGAGGTGAGAGGTCATCTGAGGTCCAGTGCAGAGGTGAGAGGTCATCTGAGAGTTCATCTGAGGTCCAGTGCAGAGGTGAGAGGTCATCTGAGGTCCAGTGCAGAGGTGAGAGTTCATCTGAGAGTTCATCTGAGGTCCAGTGCAGAGGTGAGAGGTCATCTGAGAGTTCATCTGAGGTTTAGTGCAGGGGTGAGAGTTCATCTGAGGTCCAGTGCAGAGGTGAGAGGTCATCTGAGGTCCAGTGCAGAGGTGAGAGTTCATCTGAGGTCCAGTGCAGAGGTGAGAGGTCATCTGAGAGTTCATCTGAGGTTTAGTGCAGGGGTGAGAGTTCATCTGAGGTCCAGTGCAGAGGTGAGAGTTCATCTGAGGTCCAGTGCAGAGGTGAGAGGTCATCTGAGAGTTCATCTGAGCTCCAGTGCAGAGGTGAGAGGTCATCCGAGAGTTCATCTGAGGTCCAGTGATGAGGTGAGAGGTCATCTGAGGTCCAGTGCAGAGGTGAGAGGTCATCTGAGAGTTCATCTGAGGTCCAGTGCAGAGGTGAGAGGTCATCTGAGGTCCAGTGCAGAGGTGAGAGGTCATCTGACAGTTCATCTGAAAGTTCCTCTGAGGTCCAGTGCAGAGGTGAGAGGTCATCTGAGGTCCAGTGCAGAGGTGAGAGTTCATCTGAGAGTCCATCTGATGTCCAGTGCAGAGGTTAGAGGTCATCTGAGGTCCAGTGCAGAGGTGAGAGGTCATCTGAGGTCCAGTGCAGAGGTGAGAGTTCATCTGAGAGTTCATCTGAGGTCCAGTGCAGAGGTGAGAGGTCATCTGAGGTCCAGTGCAGAGGTGAGAGTTCATCTGAGAGTTCATCTGAGGTCCAGTGATGAGGTGAGAGGTCATCTGAGGTCCAGTGCAGAGGTGAGAGTTCATCTGAAAGTTCATCTGAGGTCCAGTGCAGAGGTGAGAGGTCATCTGAGGTCCAGTGCAGAGGTGAGAGTTCATCTGAGAGTCCATCTGATGTCCAGTGCAGAGGTTAGAGGTCATCTGAGGTCCAGTGCAGAGGTGAGAGGTCATTTGAGGTCCAGTGCAGAGGTGAGAGTTCATCTGAGAGTTCATCTGAGGTCCAGTGCAGAGGTGAGAGGTCATCTGAGGTCCAGTGCAGAGGTGAGGGTTCATCTGAGATCCAGTGCAGAGGTGAGAGTTCATCTGAGGTCCAGTGCAGAAGTGAGAGTTCATCTGAGAGTTCATCTGAGGTTTAGTGCAGAGGTGAGAGTTCATCTGAGAGTTCATCTGAGGTCCAGTGCAAAGGTGAGAGTTCATCTGAGGTCCAGTGCAGAGGTGAGGGTTCATCTGAGATCCAGTGCAGAGGTGAGAGTTCATCTGAGGTCCAGTGCAGAGGTGAGAGTTCATCTGAGGTCCAGTGCAGAGGTGAGGGTTCATCTGAGATCCAGTGCAGAGGTGAGAGTTCATCTGAGGTCCAGTGCAGAGGTGAGAGTTCATCTGAGGTCCAGTGCAGAGGTGAGAGTTCATCTGAGGTCCAGTGCAGAGGTGAGAGTTCATCTGTTCTCTGTTTCCTCAGATTGCAGATACAACTGTCACAAACGCTGCGCTGCCAAAGTGCCCAACAACTGTCTGGGGGAAGTGTCCAGGAACGGAGGTGAGTCCTGACCATGACCCCGGCTCACACTTTCAACTTGACCATGGGACTTTAGGGGTGTATCAGCAGGGTCAGCAGGGCCAGCAGGGTCAGCATGGTCAGCAGGGTCCAAAAGTGTCTCCACTGACAACGAGGTCAACACGGACCCTCGTAGTCTGAGCTGCTTTGGCTCGAGGCTTTTGCAGAGAAGTGAAATAAATAAGGCAAAAGCTGTTCCTGTTCACGCTAGCTTTAGCCACGCCCCTCACATACGCTAGCTTTAGCCACGCCCCTCACATACACTAGCTTTAGCCACGCCCCTCACACACAATAGCTTTAGCCACACCCCTCACACACACTAGCTTTAGCCACGCCCCTCACACACACTAGCTTTAGCCACGCCCCTCACACACACTAGCTTTAGCCACGCCCCTCACACACACTATCTTTAGCCACGCCTTCACACACAATAGCTTTAGCCACGCCCCTCACACACACTAGCTTTAGCCACGCCCCTCACACACACTAGCTTTAGCCACGCCTTCACACACACTAGCTTTAGCCACGCCCCTCACACACACACTAGCTTTAGCCACGCCCCTCACACACACTAGCTTTAGCCACGCCTTCACACACACTAGCTTTAGCCACGCCCCTCACACACACTAGCTTTAGCCACGCCCCTCACACACACTAGCTTTAGCCACGCCTTCACACACACTAGCTTTAGCCACGCCCCTCACACACACTAGCTTTAGCCACGCCCCTCACACTCACTAGCTTTAGCCACGCCCCTCACACACACTAGCTTTAGCCACGCCTTCACACACACTAGCTTTAGCCACGCCCCTCACACACACAAACAAATTGGCCTCAGATTGATACAAAGTATATTTCCGGTATGATTTAGGTTACATTTCTTAAAAACATGACTTGGTGACGTCAGTTGCTCTCGTCGCAGACGATGTGGAGCCAGACCCTGAGATGACCTGAAGTGACCGAGGTCAGGACCGGTGGAAACGTGACTATGTTGACAGTTCTCGAACCGTTTCAGAGCTCCTGAGCCCGGGGGCGGAGTCAGACGACCACGAAGGCGGCAGGAGAGCCAGCCTTTTGGACGACATGGAGGAAGTGATGTCATCAGAAGGCGCGCTCCTGCTGGAGACCGGAGCGATCGACGATGCTGATCTGGATGAGTCCAACCGAGCCATCAGGTACTGACCAGGACTCAACCAGTGACATCACGGACTATCAGGCCACAGCACTGTGTTATTGTTGTGTCCTTCAGCAAAGAGGTCAAGGGTCATCCAAGGGTCACTCTCAGTCTGTGTCCAGATGAGGAACACTCCTGGACGAATCACACCCACTTGTTTATTTGTTTGTGTTGTTTTCAGCCCCACGACGAGTAACAACATCCCCCTGATGAGGGTCGTCCAGTCGGTCAAACACACCAAGAGGAAGAGCAGCAACGTGATGAAGGAGGGCTGGATGGTGCACTTCACCAGCAAAGACACGCTGGTAATGTCACTACTGTAGTTTAGACACCAGAACACCACCAGAACACCACCAGAACACCACCAAAACACCACCAGAACACCACCAGAACACCACCAAAACACCACCAAAACACCACCAGAACACCACCAGAACGCCACCAAAACACCACCCGAACACCACCAAAACACCACCAAAACACCACCAGAACACCACCAGAACGCCACCAAAACACCACCCGAACACCACCAAAACACCACCAAAACACCACCAGAACACCACCAGAACGCCACCAAAACACCACCCGAACACCACCAAAACACCACCAAAACACCACCAGAACACCACCAGAACACCACCAGAACACCACCAGAACACCACTAAAACACCACCAAAACACCACCAGAACACCACCAAAACACCACCAGAACGCCACCAAAACACCACCCGAACACCACCAAAACACCACCAAAACACCACCAGAACACCACCAGAACGCCACCAAAACACCACCCGAACACCATCAAAACACCACCAAAACACCACCAGAACACCACCAGAACGCCACCAAAACACCACCCGAACACCACCAAAACACCACCAAAACACCACCAGAACACCACCAGAACACCACCAGAACACCACCAGAACACCACTAAAACACCACCAAAACACCACCAGAACACCACCAAAACACCACCAGAACACCACCAAAACACCACCAGAACACCACCAGAACGCCACCAGAACACCACCAAAACACCACCAAAACACCACCAGAACACCACCAAAACACCACCAAAACACCACCAGAACACCACCAAAACACCACCAGAACACCACCAGAACACCACCAAAACACCACCAGAACACCACCAGAACACCACCAAAACACCACCAGAACACCACCAGAACACCACCAGAACGCCACCAGAACGCCACCAGAACACCACCCGAACACCACCAAAACACCACCAAAACACCACCAGAACACCACCAGAACACCACCAGAACGCCACCAGAACACCACCAGAACGCCACCAAAACACCACCCGAACACCACCAAAACACCACCAAAACACCACCAGAACACCACCAGAACACCACCAGAACGCCACCAGAACACTGGTTGAAACACTTTGGGTGAGACACTTAGACACTTTGGGCGAGACACTTTGGGTGAGACACTTAGAGACACTTTGGGTGAGACACTTTGGGTGGGACACTTTGGGCGGGACACTTTGGGCGAGACACTTTGGGCGAGACACTTTGGGTGAAACACTTTGGGTGAGACACTTAGACACTTTGGGTGGGACACTTTGGGGGAGACACTTTGGGTGAGACACTTAGACACTTTGGGTGAGACACTTTGGGTGGGACACTTTGGGTGAGACACTTTGGGTGAGACACTTTGGGCAAGACACTTTGTGCGAGACACTTTGGGTGAGACACTTTGGGCAAGACACTTTGTGCGAGACACTTTGGGTGAGACACTTTGGGTGAGACACTTTGGGCGGGACACTTTGGGCGAGACACTTTGGGCGAGACACTTCGGGTGAAACACTTTGGGCGAGACACTTTGGGTGAGACACTTAGAGACACTTTGGGTGAGACACTTAGAGACACTTTGGGTGAGACACTTTGGGTGGGACACTTTGGGTGAGACACTTTGGGTGAGACAAAGTTAACACTTCTTCTTTGTTCCGTGTTTCAGAGGAAGAGACATTACTGGCGCCTGGACACTAAATGCATCACTCTGTTCCAGAACGACACCAGCAGCAAATACTACAAGGTACTTTAGATACTACAAGGTACTTTAGATACTACAAGGTCCTTTAGATACTACAAGGTACTTTAGATACTACAAGGTCCTTTAGATACTACAAGGTCCTTTAGATACTACAAGGTACTTTAGATACTACAAGGTAATTTAGATACTACAAGTTACTTTAGATACTACTAGGTCCTTTAGATACTACAAGGTACTTTAGATACTACGAGGTACTTTAGAAACTACAAGGTCCTTTAGATACAACAAGGTACTTTAGATACTACAAGGTCCTTTAGATATTACAAAGGTACTTTAGATACTACAAGGTCCTTTAGATACTACAAGGTCCTTTAGATAGTACAAGGTACTTTAGATACTACAAGGTCCTTTAGATAGTACAAGGTCCTTTAGATACTACAAGGTACTTTGGATACTACAAGGTAATTTAGATACTACAAGTTACTTTAGATACTACAAGGTCCTTTAGATACTACAAGGTCCTTTAGATAGTACAAGGTACTTTAGATACTACAATGACCTTTAGATACTACAAGGTCCTTTCGATAGTAAAAGGTACTTTAGATACTACAAGGTACTTTAGAAACTACAAGGTCCTTTAGAAACTACGAGGTACTTTAGATACTACAAGGTCCTTTAGATACTACAAGGTACTTTAGATACCACAAGGTCCTTTAGATACTACAAGGTACTTTAGAGACTACAAGGTACTTTAGATACTACAAGGTCCTTAAGATACTACAAGGTCCTTTAGATACTACAAGGTCCTTTAGATACTACAAGGAACTTTAGATACTACAAGGTACTTTAGAAACTATGAGGTACTTTAGATACTACAAGGTCCTTTGGATACTACAAGGTCCTTTAGATACTACAAGGTCCTTTAGATACTACAAGGTACTTTAGATACTACAAGGACCTTTAGATACTACAAGGTCCTTTAGATAGTACAAGGTACTTTAGATACTACAATGACCTTTAGATACTACAAGGTCCTTTAGATAGTACAAGGTCCTTTAGATACTACAAGGTACTTTAGATACTACAAGGTAATTTAGATACTACAAGTTACTTTAGATACTACTAGGTCCTTTAGATACTACAAGGTCCTTTAGATACTACAAGGTACTTTAGATACTACAATGACCTTTAGATACTACAAGGTCCTTTAGATAGTACAAGGTCCTTTAGATACTACAAGGTACTTTAGATACTACAAGGTAATTTAGATACTACAAGTTACTTTAGATACTACTAGGTCCTTTAGATACTACAAGGTACTTTAGATACTACGAGGTACTTTAGAAACTACGAGGTCCTTTAGATACAACAAGGTACTTTAGATACTACAAGGTCCTTTAGATACTACAAAGGTACTTTAGATACTACAAGGTCCTTTAGATACTACAAGGTCCTTTAGATAGTAAAAGGTACTTTAGATACTACAAGGTCCTTTAGAAACTACAAGGTACTTTAGATACTACAAGGTACTTTAGAAACTACAAGGTCCTTTAGAAACTACAAGGTACTTTAGATACTACAAGGTACTTTAGAAACTACAAGGTCCTTTAGAAACTACAAGGTCCTTTAGATACTACAAGGTACTTTAGAGACTACAAGGTACTTTAGATACTACAAGGTCCTTAAGATACTACAAGGTACTTTAGAGACTACAAGGTACTTTAGATACTACAAGGTCCTTAAGATACTACAAGGTCCTTTAGATACTACAAGGTCCTTTAGATACAACAAGGTACTTAGATACTACAAGGAACTTTAGATACTACAAGGTACTTTAGATACTACAAGGACCTTTAGATACTACAAGGTCCTTTAGATACTACAAGGTCCTTTAGATACAACAAGGTACTTAGATACTACAAGGTCCTTTAGATACTACAAGGTACTTTAGATACTACAAGGACCTTTAGATACCACAAGGTCCTTTAGATAGTACAAGGTACTTTAGATACTACAATGACCTTTAGATACTACAAGGTCCTTTAGATAGTACAAGGTCCTTTAGATACTACAAGGTACTTTAGATACTACAAGGTAATTTAGATACTACAAGGTCCTTTAGATACTACAAGGTACTTTAGATAGTACAAGGTCCTTTAGATACTACAAGGTACTTTAGATACTACAAGGTAATTTAGATACTACAAGTTACTTTAGATACTACTAGGTCCTTTAGATACTACAAGGTACTTTAGATACTACGAGGTACTTTAGAAACTACGAGGTCCTTTAGATACAACAAGGTACTTTAGATACTACAAGGTCCTTTAGATACTACAAAGGTACTTTAGATACTACAAGGTCCTGTAGATACTACAAGGTACTTTAGAGACTACAAGGTACTTTAGATACTACAAGGTCCTTAAGATACTACAAGGTACTTTAGAGACTACAAGGTACTTTAGATACTACAAGGTCCTTAAGATACTACAAGGTCCTTTAGATACTACAAGGTCCTTTAGATACAACAAGGTACTTAGATACTACAAGGAACTTTAGATACTACAAGGTACTTTAGATACTACAAGGACCTTTAGATACTACAAGGTCCTTTAGATACTACAAGGTCCTTTAGATACAACAAGGTACTTAGATACTACAAGGTCCTTTAGATACTACAAGGTACTTTAGATACTACAAGGACCTTTAGATACCACAAGGTCCTTTAGATAGTACAAGGTACTTTAGATACTACAATGACCTTTAGATACTACAAGGTCCTTTAGATAGTACAAGGTCCTTTAGATACTACAAGGTACTTTAGATACTACAAGGTAATTTAGATACTACAAGGTCCTTTAGATACTACAAGGTACTTTAGATAGTACAAGGTCCTTTAGATACTACAAGGTACTTTAGATACTACAAGGTAATTTAGATACTACAAGTTACTTTAGATACTACTAGGTCCTTTAGATACTACAAGGTACTTTAGATACTACGAGGTACTTTAGAAACTACGAGGTCCTTTAGATACAACAAGGTACTTTAGATACTACAAGGTCCTTTAGATACTACAAAGGTACTTTAGATACTACAAGGTCCTGTAGATACTACAAGGTCCTTTAGATAGTAAAAGGTACTTTAGATACTACAAGGTCCTTTAGAAACTACAAGGTACTTTAGATACTACAAGGTACTTTAGAAACTACAAGGTCCTTTAGAAACTACAAGGTACTTTAGATACTACAAGGTACTTTAGAAACTACAAGGTCCTTTAGAAACTACAAGCTACTTTAGATACTACAAGGTCCTTTAGATACAACAAGGTCCTTTAGATACTACAAGGTACTTTAGAGACTACAAGGTACTTTAGATACTACAAGGTCCTTAAGATACTACAAGGTACTTTAGAGACTACAAGGTACTTTAGATACTACAAGGTCCTTAAGATACTACAAGGTCCTTTAGATACTACAAGGTCCTTTAGATACAACAAGGTACTTAGATACTACAAGGAACTTTAGATACTACAAGGTACTTTAGAAACTATGAGGTACTTTAGATACTACAAATTCCTTTGGATACTACAAGGTCCTTAAGATACTACAAGGTCCTTTAGATACTACAAGGTCCTTTAGATACAACAAGGTACTTAGATACTACAAGGAACTTTAGATACTACAAGGTACTTTAGAAACTACGAGGTCCTTTAGATACAACAAGGTACTTTAGATACTACAAGGTCCTTTAGATACTACAAAGGTACTTTAGATACTACAAGGTCCTTTAGATACTACAAGGTCCTTTAGATAGTAAAAGGTACTTTAGATACTACAAGGTCCTTTAGAAACTACAAGGTACTTTAGATACTACAAGGTACTTTAGAAACTACAAGGTCCTTTAGAAACTACAAGGTACTTTAGATACTACAAGGTACTTTAGAAACTACAAGGTCCTTTAGAAACTACAAGGTCCTTTAGATACTACAAGGTACTTTAGAGACTACAAGGTACTTTAGATACTACAAGGTCCTTAAGATACTACAAGGTACTTTAGAGACTACAAGGTACTTTAGATACTACAAGGTCCTTAAGATACTACAAGGTCCTTTAGATACTACAAGGTCCTTTAGATACAACAAGGTACTTAGATACTACAAGGAACTTTAGATACTACAAGGTACTTTAGATACTACAAGGACCTTTAGATACTACAAGGTCCTTTAGATACTACAAGGTCCTTTAGATACAACAAGGTACTTAGATACTACAAGGTCCTTTAGATACTACAAGGTACTTTAGATACTACAAGGACCTTTAGATACCACAAGGTCCTTTAGATAGTACAAGGTACTTTAGATACTACAATGACCTTTAGATACTACAAGGTCCTTTAGATAGTACAAGGTCCTTTAGATACTACAAGGTACTTTAGATACTACAAGGTAATTTAGATACTACAAGGTCCTTTAGATACTACAAGGTACTTTCGATAGTACAATGACCTTTAGATACTACAAGGTCCTTTAGATAGTACAAGGTCCTTTAGATACTACAAGGTACTTTAGATACTACAAGGTAATTTAGATACTACAAGTTACTTTAGATACTACTAGGTCCTTTAGATACTACAAGGTACTTTAGATACTACGAGGTACTTTAGAAACTACGAGGTCCTTTAGATACAACAAGGTACTTTAGATACTACAAGGTCCTTTAGATACTACAAAGGTACTTTAGATACTACAAGGTCCTGTAGATACTACAAGGTCCTTTAGATAGTAAAAGGTACTTTAGATACTACAAGGTCCTTTAGAAACTACAAGGTACTTTAGATACTACAAGGTACTTTAGAAACTACAAGGTCCTTTAGAAACTACAAGGTACTTTAGATACTACAAGGTACTTTAGAAACTACAAGGTCCTTTAGAAACTACAAGCTACTTTAGATACTACAAGGTCCTTTAGATACAACAAGGTCCTTTAGATACTACAAGGTACTTTAGAGACTACAAGGTACTTTAGATACTACAAGGTCCTTAAGATACTACAA
Source organism: Eucyclogobius newberryi (assembly GCA_026437355.1). Classification (NCBI taxonomy): domain Eukaryota; kingdom Metazoa; phylum Chordata; class Actinopteri; order Gobiiformes; family Gobiidae; genus Eucyclogobius; species Eucyclogobius newberryi. Next base: position 31,840,495 of record JAPEHP010000019.1, on the reverse strand, counting down.
GGTACTTTAGAGACTACAAGGTACTTTAGATACTACAAGGTCCTTAAGATACTACAAGGTCCTTTAGATACTACAAGGTCCTTTAGATACAACAAGGTACTTAGATACTACAAGGAACTTTAGATACTACAAGGTACTTTAGAAACTATGAGGTACTTTAGATACTACAAATTCCTTTGGATACTACAAGGTCCTTAAGATACTACAAGGTCCTTTAGATACTACAAGGTCCTTTAGATACAACAAGGTACTTAGATACTACAAGGAACTTTAGATACTACAAGGTACTTTAGAAACTATGAGGTACTTTAGATACTACAAGGTCCTTTGGATACTACAAGGTCCTTTAGATACTACAAGGTCCTTTAGATACTACAAGGTACTTTAGATAGTACAAGGACCTTTAGATACTACAAGGTACTTTAGATACTACAAGGTACTTTAGATAGTACAAGGACCTTTAGATACTACAAGGTACTTTAGATACTACAAGGTACTTTAGATAGTACAAGGACCTTTAGATACTACAAGGACCTTTAGATACTACAAGGTACTTGGTGTGTCGTTGTTATGAAGCTCTTTCCATGTGTTTTAGAGTCTGTTTCGTCCAGTCATCATTACCATAACTCGTCTGTGGTTCTTCCTGAAGGAGGTTCCTCTGTCTTCATCATCACCATAACTCGTCTGTGGTTCTTCCTGAAGGAGGTTCCTCTGTCTTCATCATAATCATAACTCGTCTGTGGTTCTTCCTACAGGAGGTTCCTCTGTCTTCATCATCACCATAACTCGTCAGTGGTTCTTCCTGAATGAGGTTCCTCTGTCTTCATCATAACCATAACTCGTCTGTGGTTCTTCCAGCAGGAGGTTCCTGTGTCTTCATCATAACCATAACTCGTCTGTGGTTCTTCCTGCAGGAGGTTCCTGTGTCTTCATCATCACCATAACTCGTCTGTGGTTCTTCCTGCAGGAGGTTCCTCTGTCTTCATCATCACCATAACTCGTCTGTGGTTCTTCCTACAGGAGGTTCCTGTGTCTTCATCATCACCATAACTCGTCTGTGGTTCTTCCTGCAGGAGGTTCCTCTGTCTTCATCATCACCATAACTCGTCTGTGGTTCTTCCTACAGGAGGTTCCTCTGTCTTCATCATCACCATAACTCGTCTGTGGTTCTTCCTGAAGGAGGTTCCTCTGTCTTCATCATAATCATAACTCGTCTGTGGTTCTTCCTACAGGAGGTTCCTCTGTCTTCATCATCACCATAACTCGTCTGTGGTTCTTCCTGAAGGAGGTTCCTCTGTCTTCATCATAACCATAACTCGTCTGTGGTTCTTCCAGCAGGAGGTTCCTGTGTCTTCATCATAACCATAACTCGTCTGTGGTTCTTCCTGCAGGAGGTTCCTGTGTCTTCATCATCACCATAACTCGTCTGTGGTTCTTCCTGCAGGAGGTTCCTCTGTCTTCATCATAATCATAACCCGTCCGTGGTTCTTCCTGCAGGAGGTTCCTCTGTCTTCATCATAACCATAACTCGTCTCTGGTTCTTCCTGCAGGAGGTTCCTCTGTCTTCATCATCACCATAACTCGTCTGTGGTTTTTCCTGCAGGAGGTTCCTCTGGTCCTGCAGGAGGTTCCTCTGTCTTCTTCAGCATGTGTCTGTGGTTGCTCCTGCAGGAGGTTCCTCTGTCTTCTTCAGCATGTGTCTGTGGTTGCTCCTGCAGGAGGTTCCTCTGTCTTCTTCAGCTTGTGTCTGTGGTTGCTCCTGCAGGAGTTTCCTCTGTCTTCTTCAGCTTGTGTCTGTGGTCGTTCCTGCAGGAGGTTCCTCTGGTCCTGCAGGAGGTTCCTCTGTCTTCTTCAGCATGTGTCTGTGGTTTCTCCTGCAGGAGGTTCCTCTGGTCCTGCAGGAGGTTCCTTTGTCTTCTTCAGCATGTGTCTGTGGTTGCTCCTGCAGGAGGTTCCTCTGGTCCTGCAGGAGGTTGCTCTGTCTTCTTCAGCATGTGTCTGTGGTTGCTCCTGCAGGAGGTTCCTCTGGTCCTGCAGGAGGTTCCTCTGTCTTCTTCAGCATGTGTCTGTGGTTGCTCCTGCAGGAGGTTCCTCTGGTCCTGCAGGAGGTTCCTCTGTCTTCTTCAGCATGTGTCTGTGGTCGTTCCTGCAGGAGGTTCCTCTGGTCCTGCAGGAGGTTCCTCTGTCTTCTTCAGCATGTGTCTGTGGTTTCTCCTGCAGGAGGTTCCTCTGGTCCTGCAGGAGGTTCCTCTGTCTTCTTCAGCATGTGTCTGTGGTCGTTCCTGCAGGAGGTTCCTCTGGTCCTGCAGGAGGTTCCTCTGTCTTCTTCAGCATGTGTCTGTGGTCGTTCCTGCAGGAGGTTCCTCTGGTCCTGCAGGAGGTTCCTCTGTCTTCTTCAGCATGTGTCTGTGGTTTCTCCTGCAGGAGGTTCCTCTGGTCCTGCAGGAGGTTCCTTTGTCTTCTTCAGCATGTGTCTGTGGTTTCTCCTGCAGGAGGTTCCTCTGGTCCTGCAGGAGGTTCCTTTGTCTTCTTCAGCATGTGTCTGTGGTTTCTCCTGCAGGAGGTTCCTCTGGTCCTGCAGGAGGTTCCTCTGTCTTCTTCAGCATGTGTCTGTGGTTGCTCCTGCAGGAGGTTCCTCTGGTCCTGCAGGAGATTCCTCTGTCTTCTTCAGCATGTGTCTGTGGTTGCTCCTGCAGGAGGTTCCTCTGGTCCTGCAGGAGGTTCCTCTGTCTTCTTCAGCATGTGTCTGTGGTTGCTCCTGCAGGAGGTTCCTCTGGTCCTGCAGGAGGTTTCTCTGTCTTCTTCAGCATTTGTCTGTGGTTGCTCCTGCAGGAGATCCCTCTGTCCGAGGTCCTGACACTGGAGATGGCTCAGAACTTCTCGCTGCTTCCTGATGGATCAAACCCTCACTGTTTCGAGATCTCCACCACGGCTCTGGTTTACTACGTGGGAGAGAACCTGTCCCGGGCCGAGAGCGGCGTGAGCGGGAGCAGCCTCCTGGTGAGAACCCTGAGAACCCTGAGAACCCTGAAAACCCTGAGAACCCTGAGAACCCGGAGCTCCACCTCAGAGATGGAGAGGTCAAACATCTCAAACTCCTCAAACATCTCAAACTCCTCAAACATCTCAAACTCCTCAAACTCCTCAAACTCCTCAAACATCTCAAACTCCTCAAACTCCTCAAACATCTCAAACATCTCAAACATCTCAAACATCTCAAACATCTCCAGTCTTTCCTCGTCTTCTTTTTTCACGCTTTAATAAGGCAGTTTAAGTCCAAAGATTTGCCAAAATGTCACAGACTTGGAACATATATTTATTCATAATCTAACAGAGGTATGAACGTGGCCCATAGCAGATGTTTTCCAGCTCCAAGGGTAAAACAGGCTTTGTTACGATGGTAAAGAAGAAGTTTTATCTTATCTCTCAATATAAAGCTTTAAGGTTGTTAAAAATGGAAGCAAACGCAGAAGGACGACTCTGAGAAGATCATGGTCCTCCTGTAGACCACGCCCAGAGAAGATCATGATCCTCCCGTAGACCACGCCCAGAGAAGATCATGGTCCTCCTGTAGACCACGCCCAGAGAAGATAATGATCCTCCTGTAGACCACGCCGAAGATCATGGTCCTCCTGTAGACCACGCCCAGAGAAGATAATTGTCCTGCTGTACACCACGCCCAGAGAAGATCATGGTCCTCCTGTAGACCACGCCCAGAGAAGATCATGATCCTCCCGTAGACCACGCCCAGAGAAGATCATGGTCCTCCCATAGACCACGCCCAGAGAAGATCATGATCCTCCCGTAGACCACGCCCAGAGAAGATCATGGTCCTCCCGTAGACCACGCCCAGAGAAGATCCCAACCCTCTGGGACAGTTTGTGTAGGAGGAGCCTGGTCTTTATGTCTCTGTGGGAGGAGCCACTTTAAGGCCTGGTCTTAATGTGTCTGTGGGAGGAGCCACTTTAAGGCCTGGTCTTCATGTCTCTGTGGGAGGATTCGATGGGAGAAGGAAACATCTTCAGAAGCAGATTGGAGTCTTCTGTTGTGTCAGGTCAAAGTTCAAAGCTAAATGAAGGCGTGTCAGCTTCTGGTCCGTTGCAGGTCAGTGGAGTCGGTCAGGACGTGGCTCGGATGTGGGAGATGGCCATTCAACACGCTCTGATGCCCGCCGTGTCCACAGGAGTGTCCCACAGCAACCACCAGCACAGTGAGAGTCCTCTGACCTCTGACCCCCTGACCTCTGACCCTCTGTTCGTTCCATGTACAGTCTGAATCCTCTGACCCCGTGACCTCTGACCCTTTGACCCTCTGTTCGTTCTATGTACAGTCTGAATCCTCTGACCCCGTGACCTCTGACCCTTTGACCCTCTGTTCATTCTATGTACAGTCTGGATCCTCTGACCCCGTGACCTCTAACCCTCTGTTCGTTCTATGTACAGTCTGGATCCTCTGACCCCGTGACCTCTGACCCTTTGACCCTCTGTTCGTTCTATGTACAGTCTGAATCCTCTGACCCCGTGACCTCTGACCCTCTGACCCTCTGCTCCTCTTCACAGCTGAAGTGTCCATCAGCATCTCCGTGTCCAACTGTCAGATTCAGGAGAATGTGGTGAGTCTCATTATTTCAGTTTGATCCTTTTGTAAAGAAATGACGTTTGAAACATTAAACTTACAAATGTGGAAAAAGATTCAGTTCTTTTCATCTGGACATCTGTGGGCGGAGCCTCCTGATAATGGCCTGTCTTGTTGATCTATTTGTTTGCACTGTTTCAAGTTTCACCTGAAGCTGATCTTCTTTGTTCCTCCATCAGCCCTGTAATGGGCCATGTACATCCTCATCACTGATGAGTACCTGATCATCTGAATGACCAGAGCTGATGTATTACATATATATTACATGTGTATTACATATATAACATGTGTATTCCATACATAACATGTTTTTTTACATATATAACATGTGTATTACATATATAACATGTATATTACATATATATAGATTCATCATTCTCCTTCTCATCTCCACTCTCACCCATGGGCCTTCCCAGCCATTTTGAAAGTCTGATCAAATCAGGCATTAAGATGGCTCCACTCACGCCCAATATAGCAAGGGCTATGCCGACTACACCAACAAAAGCCCCACCACCCATCCCCCCTCGCCTCTCACCTGGTCCCAAACTCTCCTTGGCTACAAAAGCCCCACCACCCATCCAACCTCGCCTTTTACCTGGTATCTCCCATAGCTAGGATGCACTGGGTCTCAGCGTTGCCGGGACTTATTGTCACATTAAAAATCAAACCAACCCGGGGCCCTATGTAAAAAGAGCCCCCCCTAGTGCTATTTCTGTAGTCACATCATCACACAGATGGAAAAACAAAATGCGAGTCAGGCCCAATCTGAGAAATGTGATTCATATTCCCTGTGAAAAGATAAAGCCCAGTCTCACTGAAACTAGTCTGAAACTTGCTGTGCTAAATGGAGCCACTTTAAGGCCTGGTCTTCATGTCTCTGTGGGAGGATGTGCCCCAAGGGTCAGTCCTGGGTCCCCTTCTGTTCAACCTCTACATGCTGCCGTTAGGTCAGTTGATACGCAGTGAAAATGTGTCCTATCACAATTATGCAGACGAGTCAGATCTATGTTTCACTATCGGCAGGTGACTATGGACCAGTAGATTCACTCTGTCACTGCATCCAACAGATCAGTTTGTGGATGCAAAACAACTTTCTCCAGCTGAACTCAGACAAGACTGAAATAATCGTTTTTGGCCCACAGAAACAAAGAGAAAGTGTTAGCGGTCACCTCCAGAGTCTCGCTCTAAAACCTACAAACCAAATTAGAAATCTGGGGGTAATAATGGACTCAGACTTGAACTTTAATAGCCACGTCAAATCAATAACATCAGCAGCTTTTTACCATCTAAAAAACATTGCCAAAATCAAAAATATAGTGTCAAAACCAGATTTAGAGAGACTTATCCATGCGTTTGTCTCCAGTAGATTAGACTACTGTAACGGCCTGCTCACTGGTCTCTCCAAACGAGTTGTAAAACAGCTGCAGTGCATCCAGAACGCTGCTGCTCGGGTCCTGACTAGAACCAGGAAGTATGATCACATTAGTCCTGTTCTCAGGTCTCTGCACTGCCCCCTGTGGCTCAGAGAAGAGACTTTAAAGCAGCTCTGCTTGTGTACAAGTCTCTCCATGGCCTAGCACCAAAGTACATCTTGGATATGTTAGTGCCATATGAACCATCTCGGACTCTGAGGACCTCAGGGACCGGCCTCCTGCTGGTGCCCAGAGTCAGGACTAAACATGGGCCGGCCTCCTGCTGGTGCCAGAGTCAGGACTAAACATGGACCGGCCTCCTGCTGGTGCCAGAGTCAGGACTAAACATGGACCGGCCTCCTGCTGGTGCCAGAGTCAGGACTAAACATGGACCGGCCTCCTGCTGGTGCCAGAGTCAGGACTAAACATGGACCGGCCTCCTGCCTTCCTGAAGATGTGAGACAGGTTCTACTCTGACAATGTTCAAATCTAAGATAAAAACTGTTTTGTTTAGCTGCGCATATGACTGAAGGGATTTTTTCTTTGCACTCTTCTCTTTTGTTTGTGATTTTATTAGTTTAGAAAATCAGTTGGATTGATAATTTTTAATTTAGTTAATTTGATTGTATTTCTGTAATTTCTTTGTGATTTGAATGCATTTTTCCTGCTGTGAAGCACTTTGAATTGCCTTGTGTGTGAAATGTGCTCTACAAATAAACTTGCCTTGCCTTGCCTATAACTTGTATATTACATATATACAACGTGTTTATTACATATATAACATGTATATTACATATAACATGTGTATTACATGTATATAACATGTGTATTACATATATAACATGTGTATTACATAAATATAACATGTATATTCATATAACATGTATATTATATATACATATATATATATATATATAACATCTATATTACATATATAACATGTATATTACATCTATATAACATGTATAATACATATATTTGACATGTGTATTACATATATATAACATGTGTATTACTTATATATAACATATATATTACATATATATGCTGTTTTTACGGCTAAACTGAACCTTAAGCCTCGGTTTGTCTTTAAAGATGAAAGTTCTTTTGAACTCGTCTTCTTCATCTTTTGTCCTGTTCAGAATATTCTTCTCTCTGTCTTTGATCCAGTGCTTTGTGTCTTTAAGATGAAACTGCACGATGCTCTGTGGTCCTGAACTCCAGTGTCTGACGTGTGAGAAAGTCTCTGGTGCAGTGGCTCTTTAGTCTCACTATGTGGCTCTTTAGTCTCACTATGTGGCTCTTTAGTCTCACTATGTGGCTCTCTTTAGTCTCACTATGTGGCTCTTTAGTCTCACTATGTGGCTCTTTAATCTCACTATGTGGCTCTTTAGTTTCACTATGTGGCTCTTTAGTCTCACTCTGTGGCTCTTTAGTCTCACTATGTGGCTCTCTTTAGTCTCACTATGTGGCTCTTTAGTCTCACTATGTGGCTCTCTTTAGTCTCACTATGTGGCTCTTTAGTCTCACTATGTGGCTCTTTAGTCTCACTATGTGGCTCTCTTTAGTTTCACTATGTGGCTCTTTAGTCTCACTATGTGGCTCTTTAGTCTCACTATGTGGCTCTTTAGTCTCACTATGTGGCTCTTTAGTCTCACTATGTGGCTCTTTAGTCTCACTATGTGGCTCTTTAGTCTCACTATGTGGCTCTTTAGTCTCACTATGTGACTCTTTAGTCTCACTATGTGGCTCTCTTTAGTCTCACTATGTGGCTCTTTAATCTCACTATGTGGCTCTTTAGTCTCACTATGTGACTCTTTAGTCTCACTATGTGGCTCTCTTTAGTCTCACTATGTGGCTCTCTTTAGTCTCACTATGTGGCTCTTTAATCTCACTATGTGGCTCTCTTTAGTCTCACTATGTGGCTCTCTTTAGTCTCACTATGTGACTCTTTAGTCTCACTATGTGGCTCTTTAGTCTCACTATGTGGCTCTCTTTAGTTTCACTATGTGGCTCTTTAGTCTCACTATGTGGCTCTTTAGTCTCACTATGTGGCTCTTTAATCTCACTATGTGGCTCTTTAATCTCACTATGTGGCTCTTTAGTCTCACTATGTGGCTCTTTAGTCTCACTATGTGGCTCTTTAGTCTCACTATGTGACTCTTTAGTCTCACTATGTGGCTCTCTTTAGTCTCACTATGTGGCTCTTTAGTCTCACTATGTGGCTCTTTAGTCTCACTATGTGGCTCTCTTTAGTCTCACTATGTGGCTCTCTTTAGTCTCACTATGTGGCTCTTTAATCTCACTATGTGGCTCTTTAGTCTCACTATGTGGCTCTTTAGTCTCACTATGTGGCTCTTTAGTCTCACTATGTGGCTCTCTTTAGTCTCACTATGTGGCTCTTTAGTCTCACTATGTGGCTCTTTAGTCTCACTATGTGGCTCTTTAGTCTCACTATGTGGCTCTTTAGTCTCACTATGTGGCTCTCTTTAGTCTCACTATGTGGCTCTTTAGTCTCACTATGTGGCTCTTTAGTCTCACTATGTGGCTCTTTAGTCTCACTATGTGGCTCTCTTTAGTCTCACTATGTGGCTCTCTTTAGTCTCACTATGTGGCTCTTTAGTCTCACTATGTGGCTCTCTTTAGTCTCACTATGTGGCTCTTTAGTCTCACTATGTGGCTCTTTAGTCTCACTATGTGGCTCTCTTTAGTTTCACTATGTGGCTCTTTAGTCTCACTATGTGACTCTTTAGTCTCACTATGTGGCTCTTTAGTCTCACTATGTGGCTCTCTTTAGTCTCACTATGTGGCTCTTTAGTCTCACTATGTGGCTCTCTTTAGTCTCACTATGTCACCTCTTGTCCTCTGAGCCGGTGGGCTCCTCCCCTTGTCCTGGGCCCCTGGTGGGCTCCTGGTGGGCTCCTGGTGGGCTCCTGGTGGGCTCTTGGTGGGCTCCTGGTGGGCTCTTGGTGGGCTCCTGGTGGGCTCCTGGTGGGCTCCTGGTGGGCTCCTGGTGGGCTCCTGTAGTGGGCTCTTGGTGGGCTCCTGGTGGGCTCCTGGTGGGCTCTTGGTGGGCTCCTGGTGGGCTCCTGGTGGGCTCCTGTAGTGGGCTCTTGGTGGGCTCCTGGTGGGCTCCTGGTGGGCTCTTGGTGGGCTCCTGGTGGGCTCTTGGTGGGCTCCTGGTGGGCTCCTGTAGTGGGCTCTTGGTGGGCTCCTGGTGGGCTCCTGGTGGGCTCTTGGTGGGCTCTTGGTGGGCTCCTGGTGGGCTCCTGGTGGGCTCTTGGTGGGCTCCTGGTGGGCTCTTGGTGGGCTCCTGGTGGGCTCCTGGTGGGCTCCTGTAGTGGGCTCTTGGTGGGCTCCTGGTGGGCTCCTGGTGGGCTCTTGGTGGGCTCCTGGTGGGCTCCTGGTGGGCTCCTGTAGTGGGTGCTTAGCAGCCGTGCGGTGCCCGGGTGAAAACAACTGAATCTACAGTGGAGCTCTACTGGACGAATGAGGCATTACACCCACTAAACCCACGATGGTTTTTCCCACATCAGGACATAAACTCCGTGTACCAGATCTTCCCTGACGAGGTCTTGGGCTCTGGACAGTTTGGCATCGTCTACGGAGGTATTTCATCAACAATGACGTGTGTGTGACGGGAGGGCAGCAGGTTTAATCTCGTATTACAAAAAAGACCCTGACGTTGTAAACTCATGGGAGCTGCTTTAAACACATTTCACACACATTCTGAAGGAGCCCACTCTAATGTGAGTCTGGTGTGTTTTACTTTGAAAGGAAAGCACAGGAAGTCTGGTCGGGACGTGGCCATAAAAATCATCGACAAAATGAGATTTCCGACCAAACAAGAGTCACAGCTGCGTAACGAGGTCGCCATTTTACAGGTAACGACAACACACGCTAACGCTAACCTTTGTGTCCTGCAGAGGGCGCGCTAACCTTTGTGTCCTGCAGAGGGCGCGCTAACCTTTGTGTCCTGCAGAGGGCGCGCTAACCTTTGTGTCCTGCAGAGGGCGCGCTAACCTTTGTGTCCTGCAGAGGGCTCTCTAACCCTTTGTGTCCTGCAGAGGGCGCTCTAACCTTTTGTGTCCTGCAGAGGGCGCACTAACCATTGTGTCCTGCAGAGGGCGCGCTAGCCCTTTGTGTCCTGCAGAGGGCGCGCTAACCTTTGTGTCCTGCAGAGGGCGCGCTAACCTTTGTGTCCTGCAGAGGGCGCGCTAACCTTTGTGTCCTGCAGAGGGCGCGCTAACCTTTGTGTCCTGCAGAGGGCGCTCTAACCCTTTGTGTCCTGCAGAGGGCGCGCTAGCCCTTTGTGTCCTGCAGAGGGCGCGCTAACCTCTTTGTCCTGCAGAGGGCGCGCTAACCTTTGTGTCCTGCAGAGGGCGCGCTAACCTTTGTGTCCTGCAGAGGGCGCGCTAACCTTTGTGTCCTGCAGAGGGCGCGCTAACCTTTGTGTCCTGCAGAGGGCGCTCTAACCCTTTGTGTCCTGCAGAGGGCGCGCTAGCCCTTTGTGTCCTGCAGAGGGCGCGCTAACCTCTTTGTCCTGCAGAGGGCGCGCTAACCTTTGTGTCCTGCAGAGGGCGCGCTAACCTTTGTGTCCTGCAGAGGGCGCGCTAACCTTTGTGTCCTGCAGAGGGCGCGCTAACCTTTGTGTCCTGCAGAGGGCGCGCTAACCTTTGTGTCCTGCAGAGGGCTCTCTAACCCTTTGTGTCCTGCAGAGGGCGCTCTAACCTTTTGTGTCCTACAGAGGGCGCGCTAACCATTGTGTCCTGCAGAGGGCGCGCTAGCCCTTTGTGTCCTGCAGAGGGCGCGCTAACCTTTGTGTCCTGCAGAGGGCGCTCTAACCCTTTGTGTCCTGCAGAGGGCGCGTTAACCTTTGTGTCCTGCAGAGGGCGCGCTAACCTTTGTGTCCTGCAGAGGGCGCGCTAGCCCTTTGTGTCCTGCAGAGGGCGCGCTAACCTTTGTGTCCTGCAGAGGGCGCTCTAACCCTTTGTGTCCTGCAGAGGGCGCTCTAACCCTTTGTGTCCTGCAGAGGGCGCGCTAGCCCTTTGTGTCCTGCAGAGGGCGCGCTAACCTCTTTGTCCTGCAGAGGGCGCGCTAACCTTTGTGTCCTGCAGAGGGCGCGCTAACCCTTTGTGTCCTGCAGAGGGTGCGCTAACCTTTGTGTCCTGCAGAGGGCGCTCTAACCCTTTGTGTCCTGCAGAGGGCGCTCTAACCCTTTGTGTCCTGCATAGGGCGCACTAACCCATCTGCAAAAAGAGAATCATTCTTTTTCCAGATGAAAGTGACACAAACATGTGGAACATGTCTAGAACAATGAAGAACGTCAAGTACGGCAGAAGATTAAGAATCTACGAATAAAATAAAAACACATTCACAGAAGATAAGTAATGGTGCAGAAAGTGAACAATGCAACGTATATTAGAGACAGGTGATATCAAGGTGTTATTAAGGTGTTGATAAGGTGTTATTAGCGTGTTATTAAGGTGTTTCAAAGGTGACGTGTTCTTAAGTCCAACAACAGATGGAAAGAAACTGTTCTTATAGTGAAAGGTTCTGGTCCAGATGGACCGTGGCCTCCTGCCTGAGGGGAGTGGCCTCCTGCCTGAGGGGAGTGGCCTCCTGCCTGAGGGGAGTGGCTCCTGCCTGAGGGGAGTGGCCTCCTGCCTGAGGGGAGTGGCCTCCTGCCTGAGGGGAGTGGCTCCTGCCTGAAGGGAGTAGCCTTCTGCCTGAGGGGAGTGGCCTCCTGCCTGAGGGGAGTGGCCTCCTGCCTGAGGGGAGTGGCCTCCTGCCTGAGGGGAGTGGCTCCTGCCTGAGGGGAGGGGCCTCCTGCCTGAGGGGAGCGGCCTCCTGCCTGAGGGGAGTGGCCTCCTGCCTGAGGGGAGTGGCCTCCTGCCTGAGGGGAGTGGCCTCCTGCCTGAGGGGAGTGGCCTCCTGCCTGAAGGGAGTAGCCTTCTGGCTGAGGGGAGTGGCTCCTGCCTGAGGGGAGTGGCCTCCTGCCTGAGGGGAGTGGCCTCCTGCCTGAGGGGAGTGGCTCCTGCCTGAGGGGAGGGGCCTCCTGCCTGAGGGGAGCGGCCTCCTGCCTGAGGGGAGTGGCCTCCTGCCTGAGGGGAGCGGCCTCCTGCCTGAGGGGAGTGGCCTCCTGCCTGAGGGGAGTGGCCTCCTGCCTGAGGGGAGTGGCTCCTGCCTAAGGGGAGTGGCCTCCTGCCTGAGGGGAGTGGCTCCTGCCTGAGGGGAGTGGCCTCCTAACTGAGGGGCGTGGCTCCTGCCTGAGGGGAGTAGCCTCCTGCCTGAGGGGAGTGGCCTCCTGCCTGAGGGGAGCGGCCTCCTGCCTGAGGGGAGTGGCCTCCTGCCTGAGGGGAGTGGCATCCTGCCTGAGGGGAGTGGCTCAAATAGTACAGGGAGAAGAGCAGAGGAGAAAGTACACAGCCCTGTGGACCTCCTGTGCTGATAGTCCCTGTGTCTGACCCTTGGAGTCGGTGCTCCTCCTGCAGGTGGAGTCGGTCCAGTAGAGGTCCAGTAGGGGGTCCAGCAGGGGATCCAGCAAGGGGTCCATCAGGGGGTCCAGCAGGAGGTCCAGCAGGGGGTCCAGCAGGGGATCCAGCAAGGGGTCCATCAGGGGGTCCAGCAGGAGGTCCAGCAGGGGGTCCAGCAGGGGATCCAGCAAGGGGTCCATCAGGGGGTCCAGCAGGAGGTCCAGCAGGGGGTCCAGCAGGGGGTCCAGCAGGAGGTCCAGCAGGGGGTCCAGCAGGAGGTCTAGCAGGAGGTCCAGCAAGGGGTCCATCAGGGGGTCCAGCAGGAGGTCCAGCAGGGGGTCCAGCAGGGGATCCAGCAGGGGGTCCAGCAGGAGGTCCAGCAAGGGGTCCATCAGGGGGTCCAGCAGGAGGTCCAGCAGGAGGTCCATCAGGGGGTCCAGCAGGAGGTCCATCAGGGGGTCCAGCAGGAGGTCCAGCAGGGCGTCCAGCAGGAGGTCCATCAGGGGGGAGGTGAGGGACTTGAGGTGGGGAAAGACCAGACCCTCAAATGACTTCATGACAGACGTCAGTGCCACAGGTCTGTGGTCATGAAGTCCAGTGATGCGGGGCTTCTTGTGGACAGAGACAGAGACAGAGACAGAGACAGGGAAAATGATGGACGACTTGATGTTTCAGAATAAGCGTCGTCAACCTGGACTGCATGTTCACCTGTGGTCTCCTCTTGTGCTCAGAGCCTGCACCACCCGGGCGTGGCTCACCTGTGGTCTCCTCTTGTGCTCAGAGCCTGCACCACCCGGGCGTGGCTCACCTGTGGTCTCCTCTTGTGCTCAGAGCCTGCACCACCCGGGCGTGGCTCACCTGTGGTCTCCTCTTGTGCTCAGAGCCTGCACCACCCGGGCGTGGCTCACCTGTGGTCTCCTCTTGTGCTCAGAGCCTGCACCACCCGGGCGTGGCTCACCTGTGGTCTCCTCTTGTGCTCAGAGCCTGCACCACCCGGGCGTGGCTCACCTGTGGTCTCCTCTTGTGCTCAGAGCCTGCACCACCCGGGCGTGGCTCACCTGTGGTCTCCTCTTGTGCTCAGAGCCTGCACCACCCGGGCGTGGCTCACCTGTGGTCTCCTCTTGTGCTCAGAGCCTGCACCACCCGGGCGTGGCTCACCTGTGGTCTCCTCTTGTGCTCAGAGCCTGCACCACCCGGGCGTGGCTCACCTGTGGTCTCCTCTTGTGCTCAGAGCCTGCACCACCCGGGCGTGGCTCACCTGTGGTCTCCTCTTGTGCTCAGAGCCTGCACCACCCGGGCGTGGCTCACCTGTGGTCTCCTCTTGTGCTCAGAGCCTGCACCACCCGGGCGTGGCTCACCTGTGGTCTCCTCTTGTGCTCAGAGCCTGCACCACCCGGGCGTGGCTCACCTGTGGTCTCCTCTTGTGCTCAGAGCCTGCACCACCCGGGCGTGGCTCACCTGTGGTCTCCTCTTGTGCTCAGAGCCTGCACCACCCGGGCGTGGCTCACCTGTGGTCTCCTCTTGTGCTCAGAGCCTGCACCACCCGGGCGTGGCTCACCTGTGGTCTCCTCTTGTGCTCAGAGCCTGCACCACCCGGGCGTGGCTCACCTGTGGTCTCCTCTTGTGCTCAGAGCCTGCACCACCCGGGCGTGGTCAACCTGGACTGCATGTTCGAGACTCCAGACCGAGTGTTCGTGGTGATGGAGAAGCTTCACGGGGACATGTTGGAGATGATCCTGTCCAGCGAGAAAGGACGACTCCCCGAACGCATCACCAAGTTCATGGTCACTCAGGTCTGTCTCCATAGCAACAGAGTTGACAGGGGGCGGGGCTTAGGCAGCAGAACGTCTGACGAAGTTTGAGATGTTCAAGCCCACGAGAACCAGAACTAAACCAGGACTAAACCAGGACTAAACCAGGACTAAACCAGGACTAAACCAGGACTAAACCAGGACTAAACCAGGACTAAACCAGGTCTAAACCAGGACTAAACCAGGACTAAACCAGGACTAAACCAGGACTAAACCAGGTCTTAACCAGGACTAAACCAGGACTAAACCAGGACTAAACCAGGACTAAACCAGGTCTAAACCAGGACTAAACCAGGTCTAAACCAGGAATAAAACCAGGACTAAACCAGGACTAAACCAGGTCTAAACCAGGACTAAACCAGGACTAAACCAGGTCTAAACAAGGTCTAAACCAGGTCTAAACCAGGTCTAAACCAGGACTAAACCAGGACTAAACCAGGACTAAACCAGGACTAAACCAGGTCTTAACCAGGACTAAACCAGGTCTAAACCAGGAATAAAACCAGGACTAAACCAGGACTAAACCAGGTCTAAACCAGGTCTTAACCAGGACTAAGTTTTGCTGGTCCGTGTGTGTTTCAGATCCTTGTGGCTCTGCGACATCTTCACTTTAAAAACATCGTTCACTGTGACCTGAAGCCGGAGAACGTTCTTCTGGCCTCCGCTGACCCGTTCCCTCAGGTCAGGACTACACTTCACAGACAGGGGGTGTGGCCCGTACAGGGGTGTGTGGCCTGTACAGGGGGTGTGGCCCGTACAGGGGTGTGTGGCCCGTACAGGGGTGTGGCCCGTACAGGGGTGTGGCCCATACAGGGGTGTGTGGCCCGTACAGGGGTGTGTGGCCTGTACAGGGGGTGTGGCCCGTACAGGGGTGTGTGGCCCGTACAGGGGTGTGGCCCGTACAGGGGTGTGGCCCATACAGGGGTGTGTGGCCCGTACAGGGGTGTGGCCCATACAGGGGGGTGTGGCCCGTACAGGGGTGTGTGGCCCGTACAGGGGTGTGGCCCGTACAGGGGTGTGGCCCATACAGGGGGGTGTGGCCCGTACAGGGGGGTGTGGCCTGTACAGGGGTGTGTGGCCCGTACAGGGGTGTGTGGCCCGTACAGGGGTGTGGCCCGTACAGGGGTGTGGCCCGTACAGGGGTGTGGCCCGTACAGGGGGGTGTGGCCCGTACAGGGGTGTGGCCCGTACAGGGGTGTGGCCCGTACAGGGGTGTGGCCCGTACAGGGGGGTGTGGCCCGTACAGGGGGTGTGGCCCGTACAGGGGGGTGTGGCCCGTACAGGGGGGTGTGGCCCGTACAGGGGGGTGTGGCCCGTACAGGGGGTGTGGCCCGTACAGGGGGGTGTGGCCCGTACAGGGGGGTGTGGCCCGTACAGGGGGGTGTGGCCCGTACAGGGGGTGTGGCCCGTACAGGGGTGTGTGGCCCGTACAGGGGTGTGGCCCGTACAGGGGTGTGGCCCGTACAGGGGTAAAACCCGTGTGTTTCCAGGTGAAGCTCTGCGACTTCGGCTTCGCCCGGATCATCGGGGAAAAGTCCTTCAGACGCTCTGTGGTTGGAACTCCGGCTTATTTGGCCCCTGAAGTTCTGAGGAACAAAGGATACAACCGCTCACTGGACATGTGGAGCGTGGGGGTCATCGTCTACGTCAGGTGAGACGGGACAGAGGGACAGAGGGACAGAAGGGACAGAAGGGACAGAAGGGACAGAAGGGAGAGAGGGGACAGAGGGGACAGAAGGGACAGAGGGACAGAAGGGACAGAGGGACAGAGGGACAAAAGGGACAGAGGGACAGAGGGGACAGAAGGGACAGAGGGACAGAAGGGACAGAGGGACAAAAGGGACGGAGGGACAGAAGGGACAGAGGGACAAAAGGGACAGAGGGACAGAGGGGACAGAGGGGACAGAAGGGACAGAGGGACAGAAGGGACAGAGGGACAAAAGGGACAGAGGGACAGAAGGGTCAGAGGGACAAAAGGGACGGAGGGACAGAGGGGGCAGAGGGACAGATGGACAGAGGGGATAGAGGGACAGAAGGGACAGAGGGAGAGAGGGGTCAGAGGGACAGAGGGGACAGAGGGGCAGAAGGGAGAGAGGGGACAGAGGGGACAGAAGGGACAGAGGGACAGAAGGGACAGAGGGACAGAGGGACAAAAGGGACAGAGGGACAGAGGGGACAGAAGGGACAGAGGGACAGAAGGGACAGAGGGACAAAAGGGACGGAGGGACAGAAGGGACAGAGGGACAAAAGGGACAGAGGGACAGAGGGGACAGAGGGGACAGAAGGGACAGAGGGACAGAAGGGACAGAGGGACAAAAGGGACAGAGGGACAGAAGGGTCAGAGGGACAAAAGGGACGGAGGGACAGAGGGGGCAGAGGGACAGATGGACAGAGGGGATAGAGGGACAGAAGGGACAGAGGGAGAGAGGGGTCAGAGGGACAGAGGGGACAGAGGGGCAGAAGGGAGAGAGGGGACAGAGGGGACAGAAGGGACAGAGGGACAGAAGGGACAGAGGGACAGAGGGACAAAAGGGACAGAGGGGACAGAAGGGACAGAGGGACAGAAGGGACAGAGGGACAAAAGGGACGGAGGGACAGAAGGGACAGAGGGACAAAAGGGACAGAGGGACAGAGGGGACAGAGGGGACAGAAGGGACAGAGGGACAGAAGGGACAGACGGAGAGAGGGGCCAGAGGGACAGAAGGGTCAGAGGGACAAAAGGGACGGAGGGACAGAGGGGGCAGAGGGACAGATGGACAGAGGGGATAGAGGGACAGAAGGGACAGAGGGAGAGAGGGGTCAGAGGGACAGAGGGGACAGAGGGGCAGAAGGGACAGAGGGACAAAAGGGACAGAGGGACAAAAGGGACAGAGGGGACAGAAGGGACAGAAGGGACAGAGGGACAGAAGGGACAGAGGGACAAAAGGGACAGAGGGACAGAGGGGACAGAAGGGACAGAGGGACAGAAGGGACGGATGGACAGAGGGGATAGAGGGACAGAGGGACAGAGGGGACAGAGGGACAGAAGGGACAGAGGGACAAAAGGGACAGAGGGGACAGAAGGGACAGAAGGGACAGAGGGACAGAAGGGACAGAGGGACAAAAGGGACAGAGGGACAGAGGGGACAGAAGGGACAGAGGGACAGAAGGGACGGATGGACAGAGGGGATAGAGGGACAGAAGGGACAGAGGGAGAGAGGGGTCAGAGGGACAGAGGGGACAGAGGGGCAGAAGGGACGGAGGTACAGAGGGGACAGAGGGACAGAAGGGACAGAGGGACAGAAGGGACAGAGGGACAAAAGGGACAGAGGGACAGAGGGGACAGAAGGGACAGAAGGGACAGAGGGGACAGAGGGACAGAAGGGACAGATGGACAGAGGGGATAGAGGGACAGAAGGGACAGAGGGAGAGAGGGGCCAGAGGGGACAGAGGGACAGAAGGGCAGAAGGGACTGGGGGACAGAAGGGACAGAGGGACAGAGGGGACAGAGGGACAAAAGGGACAGAGGGACAGAGGGGACAGAAGGGACAGATGGACAGAGGGGATAGAGGGACAGAAGGGACAGAGGGAGAGAGGGGCCAGAGGGGACAGAGGGACAGAAGGGACAGAAGGGCAGAAGGGACTGGGGGACAGAAGGGACAGAGGGACAGAGGGGACAGAGGGAAAGAGAGACCAAGAGAGGAAAACTGTGTTCTCCGACAACACTAAGTTCTTC
Organism: Eucyclogobius newberryi; assembly: GCA_026437355.1. Taxonomy (NCBI): domain Eukaryota; kingdom Metazoa; phylum Chordata; class Actinopteri; order Gobiiformes; family Gobiidae; genus Eucyclogobius; species Eucyclogobius newberryi. The sequence goes on along the minus strand of JAPEHP010000019.1, from coordinate 31,822,446 downwards.
TTTTTCCTAACTCTTCACATGTTACATGGACTAAACCAGGTCTAAACCAGGACTAAACCAGGACTAAACCAGGTCTAAACCAGGTCTAAACCAGGACTAAACCAGGTCTAAACCAGGACTAAACCAGGACTAAACCAGGTCTAAACCAGGTCTAAACCAGGACTAAACCAGGTCTAAACCAGGTCTAAACCAGGGCTAAACCAGAACTAAACCAGGTCTAAACCAGGACTAAACCAGGTCTAAACCAGGTCTAAACCAGGACTAAACCAGGTCTAAACCAGGACTAAACCAGGACTAAACCAGGTCTAAACCAGGACTAAACCAGGACTTAACTAGGTCCAAACCAGGTCTAAACCAGGTCTAAACCAGGACTAAACCAGGGCTAAACCAGGACTAAACCAGGACTAAACCAGGGCTAAACCAGGACTAAACCAGGACTAAACTAGGTCCAAACCAGGACTAAACCAGGTCTAAACCAGGTCTAAACCAGGACTAAACCAGGTCTAAACCAGGACTAAACCAGGACTAAACCAGGTCTAAACCAGGTCTAAACCAGGACCAAACCAGGTCTAAACCAGGTCTAAACCAGGACTAAACCAGTTCTAAACCAGGTCTAAACCAGGACTAAACCAGGTCTAAACCAGGACTAAACCAGGTCTAAACCAGGTCTAAACCAGGACCAAACCAGGTCTAAACCAGGTCTAAACCAGGACTAAACCAGGTCTAAACCAGGTCTAAACCAGGGCTAAACCAGGACTAAACCAGGTCTAAACCAGGACTAAACCAGGTCTAAACCAGGTCTAAACCAGGACTAAACCAGGGCTAAACCAGGACTAAACCAGGACTAAACCAGGTCTAAACCAGGACTAAACCAGGACTTAACTAGGTCCAAACCAGGTCTAAACCAGGTCTAAACCAGGACTAAACCAGGGCTAAACCAGGACTAAACCAGGACTAAACCAGGGCTAAACCAGGACTAAACCAGGACTAAACTAGGTCCAAACCAGGACTAAACCAGGTCTAAACCAGGTCTAAACCAGGACTAAACCAGGTCTAAACCAGGACTAAACCAGGACTAAACCAGGTCTAAACCAGGTCTAAACCAGGACCAAACCAGGTCTAAACCAGGTCTAAACCAGGACTAAACCAGTTCTAAACCAGGTCTAAACCAGGACTAAACCAGGTCTAAACCAGGACTAAACCAGGTCTAAACCAGGTCTAAACCAGGACCAAACCAGGTCTAAACCAGGTCTAAACCAGGACTAAACCAGTTCTAAACCAGGACTAAACCAGGGCTAAACCAGGACTAAACCAGGTCTAAAGCAGGTCTAAACCAGGACTAAACCAGGACTAAACCAGGACTGAACCAGGACTGAACCAGGACTAAACCAGGACTAAATCAGGACAAAACCAGTATTAAATCAGGTCCAAACCAGGACTAAACCAGGACTAAATCAGGACAAAACCAGTATTAAATCAGGTCCAAACCAGGACTACGTCTGAGGTTTAAACTTTCCTTGTGTTGTTTCAGTCTGAGTGGAACTTTCCCTTTCAACGAAGACGAGGACATCAACGATCAGATCCAGAATGCCGCCTTCATGTATCCACCACATCCCTGGAAGAAGGTCTCACAAGAAGGTACTTCAGGACCAGGACCAGGACCAGGACCAGGACCAGGACCAGGACCAGGACCAGGACCAGGACCAGGGTCTTTGTTTGTGTTTTTGTTGAAGACTTGTTAAGATTGACAGCACCGTTTTGACCCATGTTCTTTGAGACGGCGTGTGAGCAGGAGGAATGGTGTTCCCCTCTCCCCAGACGCTTCCCCTGCTCTCTCTCTCTCTTTCTCTTCAGACTTCTCTCTCGATCGTAGCTCTTGGCCGCCCTTTTCACGGTGCACACTTCCTGTTAGCTCAACATCACCCAAACATCACCCAAACATCACCCAAACATCATCCAAACATCACCCAAACATCACCCAAACATCACCCAAACATCATTCAAACATCACCCAAACATCATCCAAACATCACCCAAACATCACCCTTACATCACCCAAACATCATCCAAACATCATCCAAACATCACCCAAACATCACCCAAACATCACCCAAACATCACCCAAACATCATCCAAACATCACCCAAACATCACCCAAACATCACCCAAACATCACCCAAACATCACCCAAACATCATCCAAACATCACCCAGACATCACCCAAACATCACCCAAACATCACCCAAACATCACCCAAAAATCACCTAAACATCACTCAAACATCACCCAAACATCACCCAAACATCACCCAAACATCACTCAAACATCACCCAAACATCATCCAAACATCACCCAAACATCATCCAAACATCACCCAAACATCACCCAAACATCACCCAAACATCATCCAAACATCACCCAAACATCATCCAAACATCACCCAAACATCATCCAAACATCACCCAAACATCACCCAAACATCACCCAAACATCACCCAAACATCACCCAAACATCATCCAAACATCACCCAAACATCATCCAAACATCACCCAAACATCACCCAAATATCACCCAAACATCACCCAAACATAACCCAAACATCACCTAAACATCACCCAAACATCACCCAAACATCACCCAAACATCATCCAAACATCACCCAAACATCACCCAAACATCACCCTAACATCACTCAAACATCACCCAAACATCACCCAAACATCACCTAAAGATCACCCAAACATCACCCAAACATCATCCAAACATCACCCAAACATCACCCAAATATCACCCAAACATCACCCAAACATCACCCAAACATCACCCAAACATCATCCAAACATCACCCAAACATCACCCAAACATCACCCAAACATCACCCAAACATCACTCTGGACTGTTGAAGCCTGACCCCTGGACTGTTGAAGCCTCTGACCCCTGGACTGTTGAAGCCTCTGACCCCTGGACTGTTGAAGCCTCTGACCCCTGGACTGGACTGTTGAAGTCTGACCCCTGGACTGTTGAAGCCTCTGACCCCTGGACTGTTGAAGCCTCTGACCCCTGGACTGTTGAAGCCTCTGACCCCTGGACTGTTGAAGTCTGACCCCTGGACTGTTGAAGCCTCTGACCCCTGGACTGTTGAAGTCTGACCCCTGGACTGTTGAAGTCTGACCCCTGGACTGTTGAAGCCTGACCCCTGGACTGTTGAAGCCTCTGACCCCTGGACTGTTGAAGTCTGACCCCTGGACTGTTGAAGCCTCTGACCCCTGGACTGTTGAAGCCTCTGACCCCTGGACTGTTGAAGCCTCTGACCCCTGGACTGTTGAAGTCTGACCCCTGGACTGTTGAAGCCTCTGACCCCTGGACTGTTGAAGTCTGACCCCTGGACTGTTGAAGCCTGACCCCTGGACTGTTGAAGCCTCTGACCCCTGGACTGTTGAAGCCTCTGACCCCTGGACTGTTGAAGCCTGACCCCTGGACTGTTGAAGCCTCTGACCCCTGGACTGTTGAAGTCTGACCCCTGGACTGTTGAAGCCTCTGACCCCTGGACTGGACTGTTGAAGTCTGACCCCTGGACTGTTGAAGCCTCTGACCCCTGGACTGTTGAAGCCTCTGACCCCTGGACTGTTGAAGCCTCTGACCCCTGGACTGTTGAAGTCTGACCCCTGGACTGTTGAAGCCTCTGACCCCTGGACTGTTGAAGTCTGACCCCTGGACTGTTGAAGCCTCTGACCCCTGGACTGTTGAAGTCTGACCCCTGGACTGTTGAAGCCTCTGACCCCTGGACTGTTGAAGTCTGACCCCTGGACTGTTGAAGCCTGACCCCTGGACTGTTGAAGCCTCTGACCCCTGGACTGTTGAAGCCTCTGACCCCTGGACTGTTGAAGCCTGACCCCTGGACTGTTGAAGCCTCTGACCCCTGGACTGTTGAAGTCTGACCCCTGGACTGTTGAAGCCTCTGACCCCTGGACTGGACTGTTGAAGTCTGACCCCTGGACTGTTGAAGCCTCTGACCCCTGGACTGTTGAAGCCTCTGACCCCTGGACTGTTGAAGCCTCTGACCCCTGGACTGTTGAAGTCTGACCCCTGGACTGTTGAAGCCTCTGACCCCTGGACTGTTGAAGTCTGACCCCTGGACTGTTGAAGCCTCTGACCCCTGGACTGTTGAAGCCTCTGACCCCTGGACTGTTGAAGTCTGACCCCTGGACTGTTGAAGCCTCTGACCCCTGGACTGTTGAAGTCTGACCCCTGGACTGTTGAAGTCTGACCCCTGGACTGTTGAAGCCTCTGACCCCTGGACTGTTGAAGTCTGACCCCTGGACTGTTGAAGCCTCTGACCCCTGGACTGTTGAAGTCTGACCCCTGGACTTTTGAAGCCTGACCCCTGGACTGTTGAAGCCTCTGACCCCTGGACTGTTGAAGCCTCTGACCCCTGGACTGTTGAAGCCTCTGACCCCTGGACTGTTGAAGTCTGACCCCTGGACTGTTGAAGTCTGACCCCTGGACTGTTGAAGTCTGACCCCTGGTGGTCACTCCGAGTCAAAAAATGGCAAAATTTTGATCTTTTTTTTTTGCCTTCAAAGTTAAAAAAATAAGAATTGACCGTCCGACCCACTTGAAACATGTCGCTCGGGTCACAGCCTCATTCCAGTGTGTTTGTGTGAGGGGCGTGGCTAAAGCTAGTGTGTGTGAGGGGCGTGGCTAAAGCTAGTGTGTGTGAGGGGCGTGGCTAAAGCTAGTGTGTGTGAGGGGCGTGGCTAAAGCTAGTGCATGTGAGGGGCGTGGCTAAAGCTAGTGCGTGTGAGGGGCGTGGCTAAAGCTAGTGCATGTGAGGGGCGTGGCTAAAGCTAGTGCATGTGAGGGGCGTGGCTAAAGCTAGTGCGTGTGAGGGGCGTGGCTAAAGCTAGTGCATGTGAGGGGCGTGGCTAACGCTAGTGCTTGTGAGGGGCGTGGCTAAAGCTAGTGCATGTGAGGGGCGTGGCTAAAGCTAGTGCATGTGAGGGGCGTGGCTAAAGCCTCTACATCGCGTTTGAACCTCTCTTTATGTCATGCTAATGCTAATGCTAATGCTAACGTCAGACACATTATGACCTGGAAATATCAGATTGTGGCTCTTGACAAAATGCCATAAACAGGAAACAACTGTTGGCAACGCGCTACGCTAGCTCTGTGTCGCTAAGGCTCCACATAGTCGTTAGCATCTGTGGAAACACGGAGCTTTAGCACCAGATCAAGTCAGAGTTGTGTTTTCATCCCAATTTTGCCTTGAGTCTGCGTTCTCTCTCGTCCAATCATCTGGCTGTGCTGTGGAGCTCCTCCCCCTGAGTTAAAGTCCACCTTTGGAGCCAGAACCTCTCACTTTGGACCCACGACGCGGACCAGACACTCAGCACTTTCAGACTGAAGTGACCCACTCCTGAGTGAACCAATGGAAACGTCCTGAGCGTTCGGAGCGTGAGCCTCCGCGCCTCCTCCCCTCCTCTTTCTCCCCTCTCCTTCCCTCTCCCCAGACGCCTCCTCCCCTCACGGCGCAGTCATGTGGATAACACGGGGGCCTCTCTCTAAAGCACAGACGCACTGACCCTTCGCTAATGCTACACTCATGTTAGCTTTGCTCATTAACCTCTGGTGGCCTCGCACTGCAGGGGGCGCTGTGCTGGGGAGGGAGGGGCGGCGACCAATCAGAGAGCAATGCGGAGAGAGGGGGAGGGGCTACGAAGAGAGACAGCGTTAAACCACAAGTACAACATGTCAGAGAAATGAATCTGGAAAAGGAAACGTCACAAACAGAATCCTTTGCCTCGCGACCAATCATCATAAAGACATTCATATAAATACACTCTCTCTCCCTTTGAAGCTGATTTTATATTTGATATGTTTTTGGTTTGTTTTCTCTCTCAACTCGTGTCTTTATCTAAAGTAGTTTTTCTTCTTCCATTGAATCCACTTCATAGATTTCTCTGGGACATGCTCCTCCCACAGAGACATGCTCCTCCCACAGAGACATGCTCCTCCCACAGAGACATGCTCCTTCCACAGAGACATGCTCCTCCCACAGTGACATGCTCCTCCCACAGAGACATGCTCCTCCCACAGAGACATGCTCCTCCCACAGTGACATGCTCCTCCCACAGAGACATGCTCCTCCCACAGTGACATGCTCCTCCCACAGAGACATGCTCCTCCCACAGAGACATGCTCCTCCCACAGAGACCTGCTCCTCCCACAGAGACATGCTTCTCCCACAGAGACAGGCTCCTCCCACAGAGACACGCTCCTCCCACAGAGACATGCTCCTCCCACAGAGACACGCTCCTCCCACAGAGACATGCTCCTCCCACAGAGACACGCTCCTCCCACAGAGACATGCTCCTCCCACAGAGACATGCTCCTCCCACAGTGACAGGCTCCTCCCACAGAGACATGCTCCTCCCACAGTGACAGGCTCCTCCCACAGAGACATGCTCCTCCCACAGAGACATGCTCCTCCCACAGAGACATGCTCCTCCCACAGAGACACGCTCCTCCCACAGAGACATGCTCCTCCCACAGAGACATGCTCCTCCCACAGAGACATGCTCCTCCCACAGAGACATGCTCCTCCCACATGAGTCGGTTGTCGTGTGATAACGTTTGTCTGTTTTTGTGCGACAGCGATCGACCTGATCTCAAACCTGCTGCAGGTGAAGATGAGGAAGAGATACAGCGTGGACAAGACCCTCAGCCACCCCTGGCTCCAGGTACTCTCCTCTAACGGGTACTCTCCTCCAACGGGTACTCTCCTCCAACGGGTACTCTCCTCTAACGGGTACTCTCCTCCAACGGGTACTCTCCTCTAACGGGTACTCCCCTCACACAAGTACTCTGCTCAAACTGGTACTCTCAACTCTGTTACCATGGATTAAACCACTACACTATCCAGACTCACTTTTGGTCTTCTTCACCTTTTGGTCTTCTTCCCTTTTGGTCTTCTTCCCCTTTGGTCTTCTTCACCTTTGGTCTTCTTCACCTTTAGTTTTCTTCACCTTTAGTCTTCTTCACCTTTAGTCTTCTTCACCTTTGGTCTTCTTCACCTTTAGTTTTCTTCACCTTTAGTCTTCTTCACCTTTAGTCTTCTTCACCTTTAGTCTTCTTCACCTTTGGTCTTCTTCACCTTTGGTCTTCTTCACCTTTAGTCTTCTTCACCTTTAGTTTTCTTCACCTTTAGTCTTCTTCACCTTTGGTCTTCTTCACCTTTAGTCTTCTTCACCTTTAGTTTTCTTCACCTTTAGTCTTCTTCACCTTTAGTCTTCTTCCCCTTTGGTCTTCTTCATCTTTGGTCTTCTTCACCTTTAGTCTTCTTCCCCTTTGGTCTTCTTCACCTTTGGTCTTCTTCACCTTTGGTCTTCTTCACTTTCATTCTTCTTCACCTTTAGTCTTCTTCACCTTTGGTCTTCTTCACCTTTGGTCTTCTTCACCTTTGGTCTTCTTCACCTTTTGTCTTCTTCAACCTTTGGTCTTCTTCACCTTTAGTCTTCTTCACCTTTGGTCTTCTTCACCTTTGGTCTTCTTCACTTTTAGTCTTCTTCACCTTTGGTCTTCTTCACCTTTAGTCTTCGTCACCTTTATTCTTCTTCACCTTTAGTCTTCTTCACCTTTAGTCTTCTTCACCTTTAGTCTTCTTCATCTTTGGTCTTCTTCACCTTTAGTCTTCTTCACATTTGGTCTTCTTCAATCTTTGGTCTTCTTCACCTTTAGTCTTCTTCACCTTTGGTCTTCTTCACATGTGGTCTTCTTCACCTTTAGTTTTCTTCCCCTTTGGTCTTCTTCACCTTTGGTCTTCTTTACCTTTGGTCTTCTTCACTTTTATTCTTCCTCACCTTTGGTCTTCTTCAACCTTTGGTCTTCTTCACCTTTAGTCTTCTTCACCTTTAGTCTTCTTCACATTTGGTCTTCTTCAACCTTTGGTCTTCTTCACCTTTAGTCTTCTTCACCTTTGGTCTTCTTCACATGTGGTCTTCTTCACCTTTAGTTTTCTTCCCCTTTGGTCTTCTTCACCTTTGGTCTTCTTTACCTTTGGTCTTCTTCACTTTTATTCTTCCTCACCTTTGGTCTTCTTCACCTTTGGTCTTCTTGACCTTTAGTCTTCTTCACCTTTGGTCTTCTTCACCTTTAGTCTTCGTCACCTTTATTCTTCTTCACCTTTAGTCTTCTTCACCTTTAGTCTTCTTCACATTTGGTCTTCTTCAACCTTTGGTCTTCTTCACCTTTAGTCTTCTTCACCTTTAGTCTTCTTCACATTTGGTCTTCTTCAACCTTTGGTCTTCTTCACCTTTAGTCTTCTTCACCTTTAGTCTTCTTCACATTTGGTCTTCTTCAACCTTTAGTCTTCTTCACCTTTAGTCTTCTTCACATCTGGTCTTCTTCACCTTTAGTCTTCTTCACATCTGGTCTTCTTCACCTTTAGTCTTCTTCACATTTAGTCTTCTTCACCTTTAGTCTTCTTCACCTTTAGTCTTCTTCACATCTGGTCTTCTTCACCTTTAGTCTTCTTCACATCTGGTCTTCTTCACCTTTAGTCTTCTTCACATCTGGTCTTCTTCACCTTTAGTCTTCTTCACATCTGGTCTTCTTCACCTTTAGTCTTCTTCACATTTAGTCTTCTTCACCTTTAGTCTTCTTCACCTTTAGTCTTCTTCACATCTGGTCTTCTTCACCTTTAGTCTTCTTCACATTTAGTCTTCTTCACCTTTAGTCTTCTTCACATCTGGTCTTCTTCACCTTTAGTCTTCTTCACCTTTAGTCTTCTTCACCTTTAGTCTTCTTCACATCTGGTCTTCTTCACCTTTAGTCTTCTTCACATCTGGTCTTCTTCACCTTTAGTCTTCTTCACATCTGGTCTTCTTCACCTTTAGTCTTCTTCACATCTGGTCTTCTTCACCTTTAGTCTTCTTCACATTTAGTCTTCTTCACCTTTAGTCTTCTTCACCTTTAGTCTTCTTCACATCTGGTCTTCTTCACCTTTAGTCTTCTTCACATCTGGTCTTCTTCACCTTTAGTCTTCTTCACCTTTAGTCTTCTTCACCTTTAGTCTTCTTCACATCTGGTCTTCTTCACCTTTAGTCTTCTTCACATCTGGTCTTCTTCACCTTTAGTCTTCTTCACATCTGGTCTTCTTCACCTTTAGTCTTCTTCACATTTGCTCTTGTGTTCCTCAGGATTACCAGATGTGGCTGGACCTTCGGGGGCTGGAGATGAGGATGAACGAGCGCTACATCACCCACGAGAGCGACGACATGCGCTGGCTGCACCACGCGCAGCTCAACGGTCTCCACGGCGACGGGCGGGTGATGGGGGGCGGTCTCCACGGCGACGGGCGGGTGATCGGGGGGAGTCTCCACGGCGACATCCCGGAGCGGTACGCCGAGGCGGAGGAGGAGCTGGAGACTCTGAGCGAGAAAGTCAGCGAACTGTGATGCTAACGCTAACGCTTACGATCATCGTGAAAGAGTTTGTTTGTTTTTTTATTTGAAAGTAGCATTTAGAGTTTTAATTCTACGTAAATGACTCAAGGTACAAGCGCCGAGACTCTCTGTGGGCGGGACAACAAGCGCCAAGACTCTCTGTGGGAGGGACAACAAGCGCCGAGACTCTCTGTGGGCGGGACAACAAGCGCCGAGACTCTCTGTGGGCGGGACAACAAGCGCCGAGACTCTCTGTGGGCGGGACAACAAGCGCCGAGACTCTCTGTGGGAGGGACAACAAGCGCCGAGACTCTCTGTGGGCGGGACAACAAGCGCCGAGACTCTCTGTGGGAGGGACAACAAGCGCCGAGACTCTCTGTGGGAGGGACAACAAGCGCCGAGACTCTCTGTGGGCGGGACAACAAGCGCCGAGACTCTCTGTGGGCGGGACAACAAGCGCCGAGACTCTCTGTGGGAGGGACAACAAGCGCCGAGACTCTCTGTGGGCGGGACAACAAGCGCCGAGACTCTCTGTGGGAGGGACAACAAGCGCCGAGACTCTCTGTGGGCGGGACAACAAGCGCCGAGACTCTCTGTGGGCGGGACAACAAGCGCCGAGACTCTCTGTGGGCGGGACAACAAGCGCCGAGACTCTCTGTGGGAGGGACAACAAGCGCCGAGACTCTCTGTGGGCGGGACAACAAGCGTCGAGACTCTCTGTGGGCGGGACAACAAGCGTCGAGACTCTCTGTGGGCGGGACAACAAGTGTCGAGACTCTCTGTGGGCGGGACAACAAGTGTCGAGACTCTCTGTGGGAGGGACAACAAGCGCCGAGACTCTCTGTGGGCGGGACAACAAGCGCCGAGACTCTCTGTGGGCGGGACAACAAGCGTCGAGACTCTCTGTGGGCGGGACAACAAGCGTCGAGACTCTCTGTGGGCGGGACAACAAGTGTCGAGACTCTCTGTGGGCGGGACAACAAGTGTCGAGACTCTCTGTGGGCGGGACAACAAGCGTCGAGACTCTCTGTGGGCGGGACAACAAGCGCCGAGACTCTCTGTGGGCGGGACAACAAGCGTCGAGACTCTCTGTGGGCGGGACAACAAGTGTCGAGACTCTCTGTAGGCGGGACAACAAGTGTCGAGACTCTCTGTGGGCGGGACAAAAGGGCCCTCTGCTCTTGCCTGTAGGGGGCGCTGGACAGAGGGTGAACTGCGCCCTCTGCTGGGAGATGTTGGGTCATGTCGAGTTCCACAGAGAGTCTCAGGTTCTTCTTCAGACAATCAAACTTTTAACTTCTCAGTTTGGTCCTTTCTGCTCTGAGCCATTAGCCTCATTAGCCTCATTAGCCTCATTAGCCTCATTAGCCTCATTAGCATTACAAGCTTCCTTAGCCTCATAAGCTACACGATTGTCTCAGGAAAGGCCTGGTCTTTCTCTGAATCGATGGGTGAAAACGAGGGGCACCAGCCTGACCGGGCAGTTTAGACGAGGGTCAGATTATTAAGACACTTTTCAAACTGTGGAACTATCTGTGATTTACAGTCTCAAGGGCCAATCACATGCTGAGTGTATGTGTGGAGGGCCAATCACATGATGAGTGTATGTGTGGAGGGCCAATCACATGATGAGTGTATGTGTGGAGGGCCAATCACATGCTGAGTGTATGTGTGGAGGGCCAATCACATGATGAGTGTATGTGTGGAGGGCCAATCACATGCTGAGTGTATGTGTGGAGGGCCAATCACATGATGAGTGTATGTGTGGAGGGCCAATCACATGCTGAGTGTATGTGTGGAGGGCCAATCACATGCTGAGTGTATGTGTGGAGGGCCAATCACATGCTGAGTGTATGTGTGGAGGGCCAATCACATGATGAGTGTATGTGTGGAGGGCCAATCACATGCTGAGTGTATGTGTGGAGGGCCAATCACATGATGAGTGTATGTGTGGAGGGCCAATCACATGCTGAGTGTATGTGTGGAGGGCCAATCACATGATGAGTGTATGTGTGGAGGGCCAATCACATGCTGAGTGTATGTGTGGAGGGCCAATCACATGCTGAGTGTATGTGTGGAGGGCCAATCACATGCTGAGTGTATGTGTGGAGGGCCAATCACATGATGAGTGTATGTGTGGAGGGCCAATCACATGCTGAGTGTATGTGTGGAGGGCCAATCACATGATGAGTGTATGTGTGGAGGGCCAATCACATGATGAGTGTATGTGTGGAGGGCCAATCACATGCTGAGTGTATGTGTGGAGGGCCAATCACATGATGAGTGTATGTGTGGAGGGCCAATCACATGCTGAGTGTATGTGTGGAGGGCCAATCACATGATGAGTGTATGTGTGGAGGGCCAATCACATGCTGAGTGTATGTGTGGAGGGCCAATCACATGCTGAGTGTATGTGTGGAGGGCCAATCACATGATGAGTGTATGTGTGGAGGGCCAATCACATGCTGAGTGTATGTGTGGAGGGCCAATCACATGCTGAGTGTATGTGTGGAGGGCCAATCACATGCTGAGTGTATGTGTGGAGGGCCAATCACATGATGAGTGTATGTGTGGAGGGCCAATCACATGCTGAGTGTATGTGTGGAGGGCCAATCACATGATGAGTGTATGTGTGGAGGGCCAATCACATGATGAGTGTATGTGTGGAGGGCCAATCACATGCTGAGTGTATGTGTGGAGGGCCAATCACATGATGAGTGTATGTGTGGAGGGCCAATCACATGATGAGTGTATGTGTGGAGGGCCAATGAGGAAACACCTTTGACCAGAACTTTAGAAGGTTCTGGTCAAAGGTGGAAGAACATTTACTTTTGAAAGTAATAGTATTTTTCGGAGTAATATTTGGACATACTTTTACTCGAGTAAATCTACTCCATGTTGACCATGTGACCTGGATGTTTGTGTTCGTCAAATGTCACGTCCAGACTCGGACTCTGTGTCTTTAGTTTTTTCCTGAGTAATAACTACTTTGTACTGTTACTTCAGTCACATACTTTGTGACCCTTTGACCCTTTGACCCTTTGACCCTTTGACCCTTTGACCCTTTGGACAGCTTCAGTTTAACATTTTTCCCTCGTCTAAAGTGTCATTATTTCTGTCAGTGTTTCTGACGCAGATTAGAGTTCAGATTAGAGTTCAGATTAGAGTTCAGATTAGAGTTCAGATTAGAGTTCAGATTAGAGTTCAGATTAGAGTTCAGATTAGAGTTCAGATTAGAGTTCAGATTAGAGTTCAGATTAGAGTTCAGATTAGAGTTCAGATTAGAGCTTTGCGTGAGCTCGAGCTTCGTTTGGTTCATGAAGCTTCATTTTGCCGTCACTAGGCAGGCTTAGACCAATCACGGCGAAGGGGCGGGGCTTCTTGACCAAAAGGCTCAGGATCGTTTTTTAAGCGTGCACCATGTGACCTTCCTGTTGCTTTGCTTGAAATGTTCCACAGTGTGTTTTTACCGCCTCTCCACAGATCCGACCTGTGACTGGGCCTGGAGGTCTGGCCTGCTTGTCTCCATGGAGACGGTAATGCCAAACTCTGGACGTGTTGGATTCTAGTACAAACGGTCCGTCCTTTGTTAGTCCCGCCTTCGCGTTGGTCCCGCCTTCTCGTTGGTCCCGCCTTCGCGTTAGTCCCGCCTTCGCGTTGGTCCCGCCTTCGCGTTGGTCCCGACTTCTCGTTGGTCCCGCCTTCTCGTTGGTCCCGCCTTCGCGTTGGTCCCGCCTTCGCGTTGGTCCCGACTTCGCGTTGGTCCCGCCTTCGCGTTGGTCCCGCCTTCGCGTTGGTCCCGACTTCGCGTTGGTCCCGCCTTCTCGTTGGTCCCGCCTTCTCGTTGGTCCCGCCTTCGCGTTGGTCCCGACTTCTCGTTGGTCCCGCCTTCGCGTTGGTCCCGCCTTCTCGTTGGTCCCGCCTTCTCGTTGGTCCCGCCTTCGCGTTGGTCCCGACTTCTCGTTGGTCCCGCCTTCGCGTTGGTCCCGCCTTCTCGTTGGTCCCGCCTTCTCGTTGGTCCCGCCTTTGCGTTGGTCCCGACTTCTCGTTGGTCCCGCCTTCGCGTTGGTCCCGCCTTCTCGTTGGTCCCGCCTTCTCGTTGGTCCCGCCTTCGCGTTGGTCCCGACTTCGCGTTGGTCCCGCCTTCTCGTTGGTCCCGCCTTCTCGTTGGTCCCGCCTTCGCGTTGGTCCCGACTTCGCGTTGGTCCCGCCTTCTCGTTGGTCCCGCCTTCGCGTTGGTCCCGCCTTCGCGTTGGTCCCGACTTCGCGTTGGTCCCGCCTTCTCGTTGGTCCCGACTTCTCGTTGGTCCCGCCTTCTCGTTGGTCCCGACTTCGCGTTGGTCCCGCCTTCTCGTTGGTCCCGACTTCGCGTTGGTCCCGACTTCGCGTTGGTCCCGCCTTCTCGTTGGTCCCTACTTCTCGTTGGTCCCGCCTTCTCGTTGGTCCCGCCTTCTCGTTGGTCCCGCCTTCGCGTTGGTGCCGACTTCGCGTTGGTCCCGCCTTCTCGTTGGTCCCGCCTTCTCGTTGGTCCCGCCTTCTCGTTGGTCCCGCCTTCGCGTTAGTCCCGCCTTCGCGTTGGTCCCGCCTTCGCGTTGGTCCCGACTTCTCGTTGGTCCCGCCTTCTCGTTGGTCCCGCCTTCGCGTTGGTCCCGCCTTCGCGTTGGTCCCGACTTCGCGTTGGTCCCGCCTTCGCGTTGGTCCCGCCTTCGCGTTGGTCCCGACTTCGCGTTGGTCCCGCCTTCTCGTTGGTCCCGCCTTCTCGTTGGTCCCGCCTTCGCGTTGGTCCCGACTTCTCGTTGGTCCCGCCTTCGCGTTGGTCCCGCCTTCTCGTTGGTCCCGCCTTCTCGTTGGTCCCGCCTTCGCGTTGGTCCCGACTTCTCGTTGGTCCCGCCTTCGCGTTGGTCCCGCCTTCTCGTTGGTCCCGCCTTCTCGTTGGTCCCGCCTTTGCGTTGGTCCCGACTTCTCGTTGGTCCCGCCTTCGCGTTGGTCCCGCCTTCTCGTTGGTCCCGCCTTCTCGTTGGTCCCGCCTTCGCGTTGGTCCCGACTTCGCGTTGGTCCCGCCTTCTCGTTGGTCCCGCCTTCTCGTTGGTCCCGCCTTCGCGTTGGTCCCGACTTCGCGTTGGTCCCGCCTTCTCGTTGGTCCCGCCTTCGCGTTGGTCCCGCCTTCGCGTTGGTCCCGACTTCGCGTTGGTCCCGCCTTCTCGTTGGTCCCGCCTTCTCGTTGGTCCCGCCTTCTCGTTGGTCCCGACTTCTCGTTGGTCCCGCCTTCTCGTTGGTCCCGACTTCGCGTTGGTCCCGACTTCGCGTTGGTCCCGCCTTCTCGTTGGTCCCGACTTCTCGTTGGTCCCGCCTTCTCGTTGGTCCCGCCTTCTCGTTGGTCCCGCCTTCGCGTTGGTGCCGACTTCGCGTTGGTCCCGCCTTCTCGTTGGTCCCGCCTTCTCGTTGGTCCCGCCTTCTCGTTGGTCCCGCCTTCGCGTTGGTCCCGACTTCGCGTTGGTCCCGCCCTCTCGTTGGTCCCGCCTTCTCGTTGGTCCCGCCTTCTCGTTGGTCCCGCCTTCGCGTTAGTCCCGCCTTCTCGTTGGTCCCGCCTTCGCGTTGGTCCCGCCTTCTCGTTGGTCCCGCCTTCTCGTTGGTCCCGCCTTCTCGTTGGTCCCGCCTTCGCGTTAGTCCCGCCTTCTCGTTGGTCCCGCCTTCGCGTTGGTCCCGCCTTCGCGTTAGTCCCGCCTTCGCCAAAAGTCTAATAGTGCCCAAAAAGGGCCCAAAAGTGTCCCAAAGTGTCCAAAAACGTCCTAAAGTGTCCAAAAAGTTTCCAAAAGTGTCAAAAAGTTTCCAAAAGTGCAAAAAGGATCCAAAAGTGTTCCAAAGTGTCCAAAAATGTCCAAACGTGTCAAGAAATGTCCAAAAGTGTTCGAAAGGGTCCAAAAAGGGTCCAAAAGTGTCCCAGAGTGTCCAAAAGTGTCCCAGAGTGTCCAAAAGTTTCCAAAAATGTCCAAAAGTTTTAAAAAAAGGGTCCAAAAGTGTCCAAAGTCCTTGTTTTTTGTCAAATATAAATTGTGACCTGAATTTTGAGGTTTGAACAATCTGCAAATATAAAACAGATTTAACACTTATATTTATGTTATACATTCAATATTTAATGTGTCAAAATGTATCAGATATGAATATATACATTATTATAAACTTTATGGTTTGAGGAAGTGAAAACAAATAAAGAAATTGTGAATAAGATTCTGTTTTATGACTTTGTTCAGAATTTCCAAATTGAGGCAGTAAAAGTTTTATATTTACAAATGAAACAATGAAACAGTCGAATCTGTTTTTGTGCAAAACATGAAACATTCATATTTCAATAAAGTCAAATCCAACATGAGTTTGTCTTTTCTGCTTTTCTGCTCCGGCTTCGACAAAGCAACGTTTATGACAGGTCCAGGTCCAGGTCCAGGTCCAGGTCCAGGTCCAGGTCCAGGTCCAGGTCCAGATCCAGGTCCAGGTCCAGGTCCAGGTCCAGGTCCAGGTCCAATGGTTAGAAAGAGCTGGTCTGAAGCACTGAGGGCCTGATCTACCACACCAGACAAGACCCAAGGTGTAGGCTGTGCAAAGGGTGTATATATATATATATGTATATATATATATACACCTGCAGTTATGTGAGGGATGGTCTCAGGGCCCTTTGGCCTATATAGTGCAGAGTACGGGCTGGAGACCCCAAGGACAAAGTGGAAACACCTCCAAAGGTGGAGAACGACTGAGTCAAGGTCCTCTGGGACTTCAGATACAGACCACATGGTAAAGGAACCAACCGGACATAGTGGTGGTCTCAAGGGTCAGAGGAAAGCTGTGGTGGTCTCAAGGGTCAGAGGAAAGCTGTGGTGGTCTCAAGGGTCAGAGGAAAGCTGTGGTGGTCTCAAGGGTCAGAGGAAAGCTGTGGTGGTCTCAAGGGTCAGAGGAAAGCTGTGGTGGTCTCAAGGGTCAGAGGAAAGCTGTGGTGGTCTCAAGGGTCAGAGGAAAGCTGTGCTGGTGGACATTGCAGTGCATCATGGGATGGAAAAGCAACATGAGAAACTAGAGAAATACCATGGCGTATATAGGCCCATATAGGGGCGTGTCCTCCCATATAGGGGCGTGCTAGTGTCCAGTCTCAGGGTGCTAGTGTCCAGTCTCAGGGTGCTAGTGTCCAGTCTCAGGGTGCTAGTGTCCAGTATCAGGGTGGTCAGGAGCTTTATCTATATATATATATCTATATATATATCTATCTATCTATATATATCTATATAAAATATGACACTGATGAAAACAGAATGTCCCAGTGTCAGTTCTGCAGTCTGCCTGTAGATGGCGCTGCCGTCCTGCGCCTTCCTCAGCCTCAGTCTCCAGACCTCTGCTCGCGGCTCCTCTACTCTCCTCCTCCTCTCCCTCTCCTCCTCTCCTCCTCCTCTCCTCCTCCTCTCCTCTCCCTCTACTCCTCTTCTCCTCCTCCTCTCCCTCTCCTCCTCTCCTCTTCTCCTCCTCCTCTCCTCCTCTCCCTCTACTCCTCTCCTCCTCCTCTCCTCCTCCTCTCCTCTCCCTCTACTCCTCTTCTCCTCCTCCTCTCCCTCTCCTCCTCTCCTCTTCTCCTCCTCCTCTCCTCCTCTCCCTCTACTCCTCTCCACCTCCTCTCCTCCTCCTCCTCCTCCTCTCCTCCTCCTTTTCTCTCTCTCTCTCTGTTGTGTCTGTGTCTTCTAGAGAAAGACAGATAAACAGTGGTCATTAAAACACGCTCCGGTCGGTGAGCAACGAGCCGGCGATGTGCGGAAAACGTGCACCAGACCTGCTCCAGACCTGCTCCAGACCTGCTCCAGACCTGCTCCAGACCTGCTCCAGACCTGCACCAGACCTGCTCCAGACCTGCTCCAGACCTGCTCCAGACCTGCTCCAGACCTGCTCCAGACCTGCACCAGACCTGCACCAGACCTGCTCCAGACCTGCTCCAGACCTGCACCAGACCTGCTCCAGACCTGCTCCAGACCTGCTCCAGACCTGCTCCAGACCTGCTCCAGACCTGCACCAGACCTGCTCCAGACCTGCTCCAGACCTGCTCCAGACCTGCTCCAGACCTGCTCCAGACCTGCACCAGACCTGCTCCAGACCTGCTCCAGACCTGCTCCAGACCTGCTCCAGACCTGCACCAGACCTGCTCCAGACCTGCTCCAGACCTGCTCCAGACCTGCTCCAGACCTGCTCCAGACCTGCTCCAGACCTGCACCAGACCTGCTCCAGACCTGCTCCAGACCTGCTCCAGACCTGCTCCAGACCTGCACCAGACCTGCTCCAGACCTGCACCAGACCTGCACCAGACCTGCTCCAGACCTGCTCCAGACCTGCACCAGACCTGCTCCAGACCTGCTCCAGACCTGCTCCAGACCTGCTCCAGACCTGCTCCAGACCTGCACCAGACCTGCTCCAGACCTGCTCCAGACCTGCACCAGACCTGCTCCAGACCTGCTCCAGACCTGCTCCAGACCTGCTCCAGACCTGCACCAGACCTGCTCCAGACCTGCTCCAGACCTGCTCCAGACCTGTAAACATGTAAATATTTATCTGCTGTGATTTCAGGCGTTACAAAAAAAAATCATATTTAATATAATTGATGGGTTTCGTATTAAACTAAACCAGGACTAAACCAAGACTAAACCAGGACTAAACCTGGACTAAACCTGGACTAAACCAGGTCTAAACCAGGTCTAAATCAGGACTAAACCAGGTCTAAAGCCACTCTAAAGCCGCTCTGAAGCCGCTCTGAAGCCGCTCTGAAGCCGCTCTGAAGCCGGTCTCTTTGTGCTCGGCCCTGTCAGACTCAGGCCTCGCTGATGATGAGCAGACGATGAGGACGGTGGCGTCATTGATGGCTTTGTTGCCGTAGTAACGCCTCCAGCTCGTTTGGCAGCTTCAGCCTCAGCGACTTCGAGACACACTTTTCCCACGACCAACGCCGCGTTTGTTTTCTCGCCACAAATCAACCCTGGCCTGAAACCACAGACCTGTTTTCCTCTTCTACTGAATCCAGCAGAACCTGAAGGAGACTCTGAGCCTCGTTTATCACTCTGACCCTCGTTTATCACTCTGAGCCTCATTTATCACTCTGAGCCTCATTTATCACTCTGAGCCTCGTTTATCACTCTGAGCCTCATTTATCACTCTGAGCCTCATTTATCACTCTGAGCCTCGTTTATCACTCTGACCCTCGTTTATCACTCTGACCCTCGTTTATCACTCTGACCCTCGTTTATCACTCTGAGCCTCATTTATCACTCTGAGCCTCGTTTATCACTCTGAGCCTCATTTATCACTCTGAGCCTCATTTATCACTCTGACCCTCGTTTATCACTCTGACCCTCGTTTATCACTCTGAGCCTCATTTATAACTCTGAGCCTTGTTTATAACTCTGAGCCTGGTTTATCACTCTGACCCTCATTTATCACTCTGAGCCTCATTTATCACTCTGAGCCTCGTTTATCACTCTGAGCCTCATTTATCACTCAGAGCCTCGTTTATCACTCTGAGCCTCATTTATCACTCAGAGCCTCGTTTATCACTCTGAGCCTCATTTATAACACTGAGCCTCGTTTATCACTCTGAGCCTCATTTATAACTCTGAGCCTCGTTTATCACTCTGAGCCTCATTTATAACTCTGAGCCTCATTTATCACTCTGAGCCTCGTTTATCACTCTGAGCCTCATTTATCACTCTGAGCATCGTTTATCACTCTGGGCCTCATTTACCACTCTGGGCCTCATTTATCACTCTGAGCCTGGTTTATCACTCTGAGCCTGGTTTATCACTCTGAGCCTGGTTTATCACTCTGAGACTCGTTTATCACTCTGTGCCTCATTTATCTCTCTGAGCCTCATTTATCACTCTGAGCCTGGTTTATCACTCTGAGCCTCATTTATCACTCTGAGCCTGGTTTATCACTCTGAGCCTGGTTTATCACTCTGAGACTCGTTTATCACTCTGAGCCTCATTTATCACTCTGAGCCTCGTTTATCACTCTGAGCCTGGTTTATCACTCTGAGCCTGGTTTATCACTCTGAGACTCGTTTGTCACTCTGAGACTCATTTATCACTCTGAGTCTGGTTTATCACTCTGAGCCTGGTTTATCACTCTGAGCCTGGTTTATCACTCTGAGACTCGTTTGTCACTCTGAGACTCATTTATCACTCTGAGTCTGGTTTATCACTCTGAGCCTTTTTTATCACTCTGAGCCTGGTTTATCACTCTGAGCCTGATTTATCACTCTGAGCCTCGTTTATCACTCTGAGCCTCATTTATCACTCTGAGCCTCGTTTATCACTCTGGGCCTCATTTACCACTCTGGGCCTCATTTATCACTCTGAGCCTGGTTTATCACTCTGAGCCTGGTTTATCACTCTGAGCCTGGTTTATCACTCTGAGACTCGTTTATCACTCTGTGCCTCATTTATCACTCTGAGCCTCATTTATCACTCTGAGCCTGGTTTATCACTCTGAGCCTCATTTATCACTCTGAGCCTGGTTTATCACTCTGAGCCTGGTTTATCACTCTGAGACTCGTTTATCACTCTGAGCCTCATTTATCACTCTGAGCCTCGTTTATCACTCTGAGCCTGGTTTATCACTCTGAGCCTGGTTTATCACTCTGAGACTCGTTTGTCACTCTGAGACTCATTTATCACTCTGAGTCTGGTTTATCACTCTGAGCCTGGTTTATCACTCTGAGCCTGGTTTATCACTCTGAGACTCGTTTGTCACTCTGAGACTCATTTATCACTCTGAGTCTGGTTTATCACTCTGAGCCTGATTTATCACTCTGAGCCTCGTTTATCACTCTGAGCCACGTTTATCACTCTGAGACTCGTTTATCACTCTGAGCCTCATTTATCACTCTGAGCCTCATTTATCACTCTGAGACTCGTTTATCACTCTGAGACTCATTTATCACTCTGAGCCTCATTTATCACTCTGAGCCTGGTTTATCACTCTGAGCCTGGTTTATCACTCTGAGGCTCGTTTATCACTCTGAGCCTGGTTTATCACTCTGAGCCTCATTTATCACTCTTAGCCTCATTTATCACTCTGTGCCTGGTTTATCACTCTGAGCCTAATTTATCACTCTGAGCCTGGTTTATCACTCTGAGACTTGTTTATCACTCTGAGCCTCATTTATCACTTTGAGCCTGGTTTATCACTCTGAGCCTGGTTTATCACTCTGAGCCTGGTTAATCACTTTGAGACTCGTTTATCACTCTGAGCCTCATTTATCACTCAGAGCCTCATTTATCACTCTGAGACTCGTTTATCACTCTGAGCCTGGTTTATCCCTCAGAGCCTCATTTATCACTCTGAGCCTGGTTTATCACTCTGAGCCTGGTTTATAACTCTGAGCCTGGATTATCACTCTGAGCCTGGTTTATCACTCTGAGCCTGGTTTATCACTCTGAGCCTGGTTTATCACTCTGAGCCTCATTTATCACTCTGAGCCTGGTTTATCACTCTGAGCCTCATTTATCACTCTGAGCCTGGTTTATCACTCTGAGCCTGGTTTATCACTCTGAGCCTCATTTATCACTCTGAGCCTCATTTATCACTCTGAGCCTCATTTATCACTCTGAGCCTGGTTTATCACTCTGAGCCTGGTTTATCACTCTGAGCCTCATTTATCACTCTGAGCCTGGTTTATCACTCTGAGCCTGGTTTATCACTCTGAGCCTGGTTTATCACTCTGAGCCTCATTTATCACTCTGAGCCTGGTTTATCACTCTGAGCCTGGTTTATCACTCTGAGCCTGGTTTATCACTCTGAGCCTCATTTATCACTCTGAGCCTGGTTTATCACTCTGAGCCTCATTTATCACTCTGAGCCTGGTTTATCACTCTGAGCCTGGTTTATCACTCTGAGCCTCATTTATCACTCTGAGCCTCATTTATCACTCTGAGCCTCATTTATCACTCTGAGCCTCATTTATCACTCTGAGCCTGGTTTATCACTCTGAGCCTGGTTTATCACTCTGAGCCTGGTTTATCACTCTGAGCCTCATTTATCACTCTGAGCCTGGTTTATCACTCTGAGCCTCATTTATCACTCTGAGCCTGGTTTATCACTCTGAGCCTCATTTATCACTCTGAGCCTGGTTTATCACTCTGAGCCTGGTTTATCACTCTGAGCCTCATTTATCACTCTGAGCCTCATTTATCACTCTGAGCCTGGTTTATCACTCTGAGCCTGGTTTATCACTCTGAGACTCATTTATCACTCTGAGCCTGGTTTATCACTCTGAGCCTCATTTATCACTCTGAGCCTCATTTATCACTCTGAGCCTGGTTTATCACTCTGAGCCTGGTTTATCACTCTGAGCCTCATTTATCACTCTGAGCCTGGTTTATCACTCTGAGCCTGGTTTATCACTCTGAGCCTGGTTTATCACTCTGAGCCTCATTTATCACTCTGAGCCTGGTTTATCACTCTGAGCCTCATTTATCACTCTGAGCCTGGTTTATCACTCTGAGCCTCATTTATCACTCTGAGCCTGGTTTATCACTCTGAGCCTGGTTTATCACTCTGAGCCTCATTTATCACTCTGAGCCTGGTTTATCACTCTGAGCCTGGTTTATCACTCTGAGCCTGGTTTATCACTCTGAGCCTGGTTTATCACTCTGAGCCTGGTTTATCACTCCAGTTTAGTCTCAAATTAAATCAGAAATCCAGAATCTGTGAACGTTTGTGTCTTTTTTACACATTTAAACGTGCCAAACATGTGACATTTTTTACCCATAATCCCCTGGTTTGTGGCGAGTGTCACGTTTGTGTTTGAATGCAGATGTTTTCTCGTCACCGCGGCGACGAGACTCAAACATTGATTTCCTGTTAGACGTTTATCGCAGTAAAAGCTTTTTTTCTCTCGTTTCCTGCAGAGTTTCTGTTCAACGACTGATTCTCCAACTGAGACGATCGAAGTGCGGCACGTGGCCCCAAAGCAGGTCCAAAGCAGGTCCGAACCAGGTCTGAACCAGGACTAAACCAGGACTAAACCAGGACTAAACCAGGTCTAAACCAGGTTTAAACCAGGACTAAACCAGGTCTAAACCAGGTCTAAACCAGGTCTAAACCAGGTCTAAACCAGGACTAAACCAGGTCCGAACCAGGTCTGAACCAGGACTAAACCAGGACTAAACCAGGACTAAACCAGGTCTGAACCAGGTTTAAACCAGGACTAAACCAGGTCCAAACCAGGTCTAAACCAGGTCTAAACCAGGTCTAAACCAGGTCTAAACCAGGTCTGAACCAGGACTAAACCAGGTTTAAACCAGGTTTAAACCAGGACTAAACCAGGTCTAAACCAGGTCTAAACCAGGTCTAAACCAGGTCTAAACCAGGTCTGAACCAGGACTAAACCAGGTTTAAACCAGGACTAAACCAGGTCTAAACCAGGTCTAAACCAGGTCTAAACCAGGACTAAACCAGGTCTAAACCAGGTCTGAACCAGGTCCAAACCAGGTCTGAACCAGGACTAAACCAGGACTAAACCAGGACTAAACCAGGTCTAAACCAGGACTAAACCAGGTCTAAACCAGGACTAAACCAGGTCTGAACCAGGTCTAAACCAGGTCTAAACCAGGACTAAACCAGGTCTAAACCAGGACTAAACCAGGTCTAAACCAGGACTAAACCAGGTCCAAACCAGGTCTGAACCAGGACTAAACCAGGACTAAAGCAGGACTAAACCAGGTCTAAACCAGGACTAAACCAGGACTAAACCAGGTCTAAACCAGGACTAAACCAGGACTAAACCAGGACTAAACCAGGACTAAACCAGGTCTAAACCAGGTCTAAACCAGGACTAAACCAGGACTAAAGCAGGACTAAACCAGGTCTAAACCAGGACTAAACCAGGTCTAAACCAGGTCTAAACCAGGACTAAACCAAAGTTAAATGTTGTCACTTCCTTCTTGATCTCAGCTGCACAAATGTGACTTTCCTCCTGGAAATGAACAATAATTTAAACATCATTTTCACTTTTGCATCAGAAACGAAATGATCCAAAAACATTTCCTCCTCAGAAGTCCATTATTTCAGACGAGGCTGTTTGGGCCGTTGCTACGGTTACGTCCTGTTCTAAAATAAGATCATATTTTTATTCTAATGTCGCCTGAAACAATATTAACTCTTTTGTTATTTCATGAACAAAATTATCTACATATGTAGAAAAATATAAAGAGTTTTACATATAAATATATATAAATATATATATGCTCTCGTCTCTCTTTTCTAAGCTGGGCTCCTCCTCCAGAGGCCCCTGGGCTCCTCCTCCAGAGGCCCCTGGGCTCCTCCTCTAGAGGCCCCTGGGAGCTCGAGGGTTCTTCAGGATCTTTGCTGTTCCTGCATTTTTCTGGACCGAGATGTTTGATGTTTTTCCTGGATCTGCTCAAGTCATTCCTCCAGTTTGAGGGTCAATGCCCCAAGGGCTCCATATATATATATATATATATATATATATATATATATATATATATATATATATATATATATATATATATATATATATATATATATATATATATATATATATATATATATATACGAATAAGAATGAGACGAGGCCAACATCACGTGACCTCTCTGGGAGGAGTCTGCATGTTCTCCTCGTGTTACCATAGGTTTTCTCCAGGTACTCCGGCTCCTCCCACCGTCCAATCACATGTTTGTGTTTGGCAACAAAGACCCCTGTCCAGGCTCAACCCGCCTAAGGTCCAAAGTCACCCACCTAAGGCCCAAAGTCACCCACCTAAGGCCCAAAGTCACCCACCTAAGGTCCAAAGTCACCCGCCTAAGGCCCAAAGCCAACCGCCTAAGGCCCAAAGTCACCCTCCTAAGGCCCAAAGTCACCCTCCTAAGGCCCAAAGTCACCCACCTAAGGTCCAAAGTCACCCACCTAAGGTCCAAAGTCACCCGCCTAAGGCCCAAAGCCAACCGCCTAAGGCCCAAAGTCACCCTCCTAAGGCCCAAAGTCACCCTCCTAAGGCCCAAAGTCACCCACCTAAGGTCCAAAGTCACCCGCCTAAGGCCCAAAGCCAACCGCCTAAGGCCCAAAGTCACCCTCCTAAGGCCCAAAGTCACCCTCCTAAGGCCCAAAGTCACCCGCCTAAGGCCCTAAGTCTCCCATCTAAGGCCCAAAGTCTCCCGTCTAAGGCCCTAAGTCTCCCGTCTAAGGCCCTAAATCTCCCGTCTAAGGCAAAAAGTCTCCCACCTAAGGCCCAAAGTCTCCCGCCTAAGGCCCTAAGTCTCCCACCTAAGGCCCAAAGTCTCCCGCCTAAGGCCCTAAGTCTCCCACCTAAGGCCCAAAGTCTCCCACCTAAGGCCCAAAGTCTCCCGCCTAAGGCCCTAAGTCTCCCACCTAAGGCCCAAAGTCTCCCGCCTAAGGCCCTAAGTCTCCCATCTGAGGCCCTAAGTCTCCCGTGTGGAGCTGAGCGTTCCTCACTGACTCTAACGACTCCATTAAACTTAAACAGAGCAATAAGAAACATTAGGTCTGTAAATCCACCAATCACACGACTCTGACCCCTGGACTCAGCCAATCAGACGGCCCGCTTGACCCGCCGCCTCCAGGGACAATTATGTGTGATTGACAGCTCTGGGCAAGCGAGAGGAAAGGACATGAGGAGGAGTCTAAAACAGGTCTAAAACAGGTCTAAAACAGGTCTAAAACAGGTCTAAAACAGGTCTAAAACAGGTCTAAAACAGGTCTAAAGCAGGTCTAAAACAGGTCTAAAACAGGTCTAAAACAGGTCTAAAACAGGTCTAAAACAGGTGTAAAACAGGTGTAAAACAGGTCTAAAACAGGTCTAAAACAGGTCTAAAACAGGTCTAAAGCAGGTCTAAAACAGGTCTAAAACAGGTGTAAAACAGGTCTAAAACAGGTCTAAAACAGGTGTAAAACAGGTCTAAAACAGGTCTAAAACAGGTGTAAAACAGGTCTAAAGCAGGTCTAAAGCAGGTCTAAAACATGTCTAAAACAGGTCTAAAACAGGTCTAAAACATGTCTAAAGCAGGTCTAAAGCAGGTCTAAAGCATGTCTAAAGCAGGTCTAAAGCAGGTCTAAAGCAGGTCTAAAGCAGGTCTAAAGCAGGTCTAAAGCAGGTCTAAAGCAGGTCTAAAACAGGTCTAAAACAGGTCTAAAGCAGGTCTAAAGCAGGTCTAAAACAGGTCTAAAACAGGTCTAAAACAGGTCTAAAACAGGTCTAAAGCAGGTCTAAAACAGGTCTAAAACAGGTCTAAAACAGGTCTAAAGCAGGTCTAAAGCAGGTCTAAAACAGGTCTAAAACAGGTCTAAAGCAAGTCTAAAGCAGGTCTAAAACAGGTCTAAAGCAAGTCTAAAGCAGGTCTAAAACAGGTCTAAAGCAGGTCTAAAACAGGTCTAAAGCAGGTCTAAAACAGGTCTAAAGCAGGTCTAAAACAAGTCTAAAACAGGTCTAAAGCAGGTCTTAAACAGGTCTAAAGCAGGTCTAAAGCAGGTTTAATCAGGTCTAAAACAGGTCTAAAACAGGTCTAAAACAGGTCTAAAACAGGTCTAAAACAGGTCTAAAACAGGTCTAAAACAGGTCGGAAACAGGTCTAAAGCAGGTCTAAAGCAGGTTTAATCAGGTCTAAAACAGGTCTAAAACAGGTCTAAAACAGGTCTAAAACAGGTCTAAAGCAGGTCTAAAACAGGTCTAAAGCAGGTCTAAAACAGGTCTAAAGCAGGTCTAAAACAGGACTAAAGCAGGTCAAAAACAGGTCTAAAACAGGTCTAAAACATGTCTAAAACAGGTCTAAAACAGGTCCAAAGCAGGTCTAAAACAGGTCTAAAACAGGTCTAAAAAAGGTCTAAAACAGGTCTAAAGCAGGTCTAAAACAGGTCTAAAGCAGGTCTAAAACAGGTCTAAAACAGGTCTAAAACAGGTCTAAAACAGGTCTAAAACAGGTTTAAAACAGGTTTAAAACAGGTCTAAAACAGGTCTAAAACAGGTCTAAAGCAGGTCTAAAACAGGTCTAAAACAGGTCTAAAACAGGTCCAAAGCAGGTCTAAAACAGGTCTAAAACAGGTCTAAAACAGGTCTAAAAAAGGTCTAAAACAGGTCTAAAGCAGGTCTAAAACAGGTCTAAAGCAGGTCTAAAACAGGTCTAAAACAGGTCTAAAACAGGTCTAAAACAGGTCTAAAACAGGTTTAAAACAGGTTTAAAACAGGTCTAAAACAGGTCTAAAGCAGGTCTAAAACAGGTCTAAAGCAGGTCTAAAACAGGTTTAAAACAGGTCAAAAACAGGTCTAAAACAGGTCTAAAGCAGGTCTAAAGCAGGTCTAAAACAGGTCTAAAACAGGTTTAAAACAGGTCTAAAGCAGGTCTAAAACAGGTCTAAAGCAGGTCTAAAACAGGTCTAAAGCAGGTCTAAAACAGGTCTAAAACAGGTTTAAAACAGGTCTAAAACAGGTCTAAAACAGGTCTAAAGCAGGTGTAAAACAGGTCTAAAACAGGTCTAAAACAGGACTAAAACAGGTCTAAAACAGGTCTAAAACAGGTGTAAAACAGGTCTAAAGCAGGTCTAAAACAGGTCTAAAACAGGTCTAAAGCAGGTCTAAAACAGGTTTAAAACAGGTCAAAAACAGGTCTAAAACAGGTCTAAAGCAGGTCTAAAGCAGGTCTAAAACAGGTCTAAAACAGGTCTAAAGCAGGTCTAAAACAGGTCTAAAGCAGGTCTAAAACAGGTCTAAAGCAGGTCTAAAACAGGTCTAAAGCAGGTCTAAAACAGGACTAAAGCAGGTCTAAAACAGGTCTAAAACAGGTCTAAAACATGTCTAAAACAGGTCTAAAACAGGTCTAAAGCAGGTCTAAAACAGGTCTAAAAAAGGTCTAAAACAGGTCTAAAACAGGTCTAAAACAGGTCTAAAAAAGGTCTAAAACAGGTCTAAAGCAGGTCTAAAACAGGTCTAAAGCAGGTCTAAAACAGGTCTAAAGCAGGTCTAAAACAGGTCTAAAACATGTCTAAAACAGGTCTAAAACAGGTCTAAAGCAGGTCTAAAACAGGTCTAAAACAGGTCTAAAACAGGTCTAAAACAGGTCTAAAACAGGTCTAAAGCAGGTCTAAAGCAGGTCTAAAGCAGGTCTAAAACAGGTCTAAAACAGGTCTAAAACAGGTCTAAAACATGTCTAAAACAGGTCTAAAACAGGTCTAAAGCAGGTCTTAAACAGGTCTAAAACAGGTCTAAAACAGGTCTAAAACAGGTCTAAAACAGGTCTAAAACAGGTCTAAAACAGGTCTAAAACAGGTCTAAAGCAGGTGTAAAACAGGTCTAAAACAGGTCTAAAACAGGTCTAAAACAGGTCTAAAACATGTCTAAAACAGGTCTAAAACAGGTCTAAAGCAGGTCTTAAACAGGTCTAAAACAGGTCTAAAACAGGTCTAAAACAGGTCTAAAACAGGTCTAAAACAGGTCTAAAACAGGTCTAAAGCAGGTCTAAAACAGGTCTAAAACAGGTCTAAAGCAGGTCTAAAACAGGTTTAAAACAGGTCAAAAACAGGTCTAAAACAGGTCTAAAGCAGGTCTAAAGCAGGTCTAAAACAGGTCTAAAACAGGTCTAAAACAGGTCTAAAGCAGGTCTAAAACAGGTCTAAAGCAGGTCTAAAACAGGTCTAAAGCAGGTCTAAAACAGGTCTAAAGCAGGTCTAAAACAGGACTAAAGCAGGTCTAAAACAGGTCTAAAACAGGTCTAAAACAGGTCTAAAACAGGTCTAAAACAGGTCTAAAGCAGGTCTAAAACAGGTCTAAAAAAGGTCTAAAACAGGTCTAAAACAGGTCTAAAACAGGTCTAAAAAAGGTCTAAAACAGGTCTAAAGCAGGTCTAAAACAGGTCTAAAGCAGGTCTAAAACAGGTCTAAAGCAGGTCTAAAACAGGTCTAAAGCAGGTCTAAAACAGGTCTAAAACAGGTCTAAAACAGGTCTAAAACAGGTTTAAAACAGGTTTAAAACAGGTCTAAAACAGGTCTAAAACAGGTCTAAAGCAGGTGTAAAACAGGTCTAAAACAGGTCTAAAACAGGACTAAAACAGGTCTAAAACAGGTCTAAAACAGGTGTAAAACAGATCTAAAGCAGGTCTAAAACAGGTCTAAAACAGGTCTAAAGCAGGTCTAAAACAGGTTTAAAACAGGTCAAAAACAGGTCTAAAACAGGTCTAAAGCAGGTCTAAAGCAGGTCTAAAACAGGTCTAAAACAGGTCTAAAACAGGTGTAAAGCAGGTCTAAAACAGGTCTAAAGCAGGTCTAAAACAGGTCTAAAGCAGGTCTAAAACAGGTCTAAAGCAGGTCCAAAACAGGACTAAAGCAGGTCTAAAACAGGTCTAAAACATGTCTAAAACAGGTCTAAAACAGGTCTAAAGCAGGTCTAAAACAGGTCTAAAAAAGGTCTAAAACAGGTCTAAAACAGGTCTAAAACAGGTCTAAAAAAGGTCTAAAACAGGTCTAAAGCAGGTCTAAAACAGGTCTAAAGCAGGTCTAAAACAGGTCTAAAGCAGGTCCTAAAACAGGTCTAAAACAGTCTAAAACAGGTCTAAAACATGTCTAAAACAGGTCTAAAACAGGTCTAAAGCAGGTCTAAAACAGGTCTAAAACAGGTCTAAAACAGGTCTAAAACAGGTCTAAAGCAGGTCTAAAGCAGGTCTAAAGCAGGTCTAAAACAGGTCTAAACAGGTCTAAAAACAGGTCTAAAACATGTCTAAAACAGGTCTAAAACAGGTCTAAAGCAGGTCTAAAACAGGTCTAAAACAGGTCTAAAACAGGTCTAAAACAGGTCTAAAAAAGGTCTAAAGCAGGTTTAAAACAGGTCTAAAGCAGGTCTAAACAGGTCTAAAACAGGTCTAAAGCAGGTCTAAAGCAGGTCTAAAACAGGTCTAAAACAGGTCTAAAGCAGGTCTAAAACAGGTCTAAAGCAGGTCTAAAGCAGGTCTAAAGCAGGTCTAAAGCAGGTCTAAAACAGGTCTAAAGCAGGTCTAAAGCATGTCTAAAGCAGGTCTAAAAACAGGTCTAAAGCAGGTCTAAAACAGGTCTAAAGCAGGTCTAAAGCAGGTCTAAAGCAGGTCTAAAACAGGTCTAAAACAGGTCTAAACAGGTCTAAAGCAGGTCTAAAGCAGGTCTAAAGCAGGTCAAAGCAGGTCTAAAACAGGTCTAAAGCAGTCTAAAGCAGATCTAAAGCAGGTCTAAAGCATGTCTAAAGCAGGTCTAAAACAGGTCTAAAACATGTCTAAAACAGGTCCAAAGCAGGTCTAAAGCATGTCTAAAGCAGGTCTAAAACAGGTCTAAGCAGGTCTAAAACAGGTCTAAAACAGGTCTAAAGCAGGTCTAAAGCAGGTCTAAAGCAGGTCTAAACAGGTCTAAAACAGGTCTAAAGCAGGTCTAAAGCATGTCTAAAGCAGGTCTAAAACAGGTCTAAAGCAGGTCTAAAACAGGTCTAAAACAGGTCTAAAGCAGGTCTAAAACAGGTCTAAAGCAGGTGTAAAGCAGGTGTAAAGCAGGTCTAAAACAGGTCCAAAGCAGGTCTAAAGCATGTCTAAAGCAGGTCTAAAACAGGTCTAAAGCAGGTCTAAAACAGGTCTAAAACAGGTCTAAAGCAGTCTAAAGCAGGTCTAAAGCAGGTCTAAAGCAGGTCTAAAACCAGGTCTAAACAGGTCTAAAGCAGGTCTAAAGCAGGTCTAAAGCAGGTCTAAAACAGGTCTAAAGCAGGGTCTAAAACAGGTCTAAAACAGGTCTAAAGCAGGTCTAAAACAGGTCTAAAACAGGTCTAAAGCAGGTCTAAAACAGGTCTAAAACAGGTCTAAAACAGGTCTAAAACAGGTCTAAAACAGGTCTAAAAAAGGTCTAAAACAGGTCTAAAGCAGGTCTAAAACAGGTCTAAAGCAGGTCTAAAACAGTCTAAAACAGGTCTAAAACAGGTCCAAAGCAGGTCTAAAGCAGGTCTAAAACAGGTCTAAAGCAGGTCTAAAGCAGGTCTAAAACAGGTCTAAAACAGGTCTCAAACAGGTCTAAAGCAGGTCTAAAACAGGTCTAAAACAGGTCTAAAGCAGGTCTAAAGCAGGTCTAAAACCGGTCTAAAACAGGTCTAAAACAGGTCTAAAGCAGGTCTAAAACAGGTCTAAAGCAGGTCTAAAACAGGTCTAAAGCAGGTCTAAAACAGGACTAAAGCAGGTCTAAAACAGGACTAAAGCAGGTCTAAAACAGTCTAAAACATGTATAAAAACAGGTCTAAAACAGGTCTAAAACAGGTCCTAAAACAGGTCTATAACAGGTCTAAAACAGGTCTAAAGCAGGTCTAAAACAGGACTAAAGCAGGTCTAAAACAGGACTAAAGCAGTCTAAAACAGGTCTA
Source organism: Eucyclogobius newberryi (assembly GCA_026437355.1). Classification (NCBI taxonomy): domain Eukaryota; kingdom Metazoa; phylum Chordata; class Actinopteri; order Gobiiformes; family Gobiidae; genus Eucyclogobius; species Eucyclogobius newberryi. Next base: position 31,791,595 of record JAPEHP010000019.1, on the reverse strand, counting down.
AAACAGGTCTAAAACATGTATAAAACAGGTCTAAAACAGGTCTAAAACAGGTCTATAACAGGTCTAAAGCAGGTCTAAAGCAGGTCTAAAACAGGTCTAAAACGGGTCTAAAACGGGTCTAAAACAGGTCTAAAACAGGTCTAAAGCAGGTCTAAAACAGGTCTAAAGCAGGTCTAAAACAGGACTAAAGCAGGTCTAAAACAGGACTAAAGCAGGTCTAAAACAGGTCTAAAACAGGTCTAAAACAGGTCTAAAGCAGGTCTAAAGCAGGTCTAAAGCAGGTCTAAAACAGGTCTAAAACAGGTCTAAAACAGGTCTAAAGCAGGTCTAAAGCAGGTCTAAAGCAGGTCCAAAGCAGGTCTAAAACAGGTCTAAAGCAGGTCTAAAGCAGATCTAAAGCAGGTCTAAAGCATGTCTAAAGCAGGTCTAAAACAGGTCTAAAACATGTCTAAAACAGGTCCAAAGCAGGTCTAAAGCAGGTCTAAAACAGGTCTAAAGCAGGTCTAAAACAGGTCTAAAACAGGTCTAAAGCAGTCTAAAGCATGTCTAAAGCAGGTCTAAAACAGGTCTAAAGCAGGTCTAAAACAGGTCTAAAACAGGTCTAAAGCAGGTCTAAAACAGGTCTAAGCAGGTGTAAAGCAGGTGTAAAGCAGGTCTAAAACAGGTCCAAAGCAGGACTAAAACAGGTCTAAAGCAGGTCTAAAACAGGTCTAAAACAGGTCTAAAGCAGGTCTAAAGCAGGTCTAAAGCAGGTCTAAAGCAGGTCTAAAACAGGTCTAAAACAGGTCTAAAGCAGGTCTAAAGCAGGTCTAAAGCAGGTCTAAAACAGGTCTAAAGCAGGTCTAAAACAGGTCTAAAACAGGTCTAAAGCAGGTCTAAAACAGGTCTAAAACAGGTCTAAAGCAGGTCTAAAGCAGGTCTAAAGCAGGTCTAAAACAGGTCTAAAGCAGGTCTAAAACAGGTCTAAAACAGGTCTAAAGCAGGTCTAAAGCAGGTCTAAAGCAGGTCTAAAGCAGGTCTAAAACAGGTCTAAAACAGGTCTAAAGCAGGTCTAAAGCAGGTCTAAAGCAGTCTAAAACAGGTCTAAAGCAGGTCTAAAGCAGGTCTAAAGCAGGTCTAAAACAGGTCTAAAACAGGTCTAAAGCAGGTCTAAAACAGGTCTAAAACAGGTCTAAAGCAGGTCTAAAGCATGTCTAAAACAGGTCTAAAGCAGGTCTAAAGCATGTCTAAAGCAGGTCTAAAGCAGGTCTAAAACAGGTCTAAAACAGGTCTAAAGCAGGTCTAAAACAGGTCTAAAACAGGTCTAAAGCAGGTCTAAAACAGGTCTAAAACAGGTCTAAAACAGGTCTAAAACAGGTCTAAAACAGGTCTAAAAAAGGTCTAAAACAGGTCTAAAGCAGGTCTAAAACAGGTCTAAAGCAGGTCTAAAACAGGTCTAAAACAGGTCTAAAACAGGTCCAAACCAGGTCTAAAGCAGGTCTAAAACAGGTCTAAAAACAGTCTAAAACAGGTCTAAAACAGGTCTCAAACAGGTCTAAAAGCAGGTCTAAACAGGTCTAAAACAGGTCTAAAGCAGGTCTAAAGCAGGTCTAAAACCGGTCTAAAACAGGTCTAAACAGGTCTAAAGCAGGTCTAAAACAGGTCTAAAGCAGGTCTAAAACAGGTCTAAAGCAGGTCTAAAACAGGACTAAAGCAGGTCTAAAACAGGACTAAAGCAGGTCTAAAACAGGTCTAAAACATGTATAAAACAGGTCTAAAACATGTATAAAACAGGTCTAAAACATGTCTAAAGCAGGTCTAAAGCAGGTCTAAAGCAGGTCTAAAACAGGTCTAAAGCAGGTCTAAAACAGGTCTAAAGCAGGTCTAAACAGGACTAAAGCAGGTCTAAAACAGGACTAAAGCAGGTCTAAAACAGGTCTAAAACAGGTCTAAAACATGTATAAAACAGGTCTAAAACAGGTCTAAAACAGGTCTATAACAGGTCTAAAGCAGGTCTAAAGCAGGTCTAAAACAGGTCTAAAACGGGTCTAAAACGGGTCTAAAACAGGTCTAAAACAGGTCTAAAGCAGGTCTATAACAGGTCTAAAGCAGGTCTAAAACAGGTCTAAAACGGGTCTAAAACGGGTCTAAAACAGGTCTAAAACAGGTCTAAAACAGGTCTAAAACAGGTCTAAAAAGGTCTAAACAAGTCTAAAGCAGGTCTAAAACAGGTCTAAAGCAGGTCTAAAACAGGTCTAAAACAGGTCTAAAACAGGTCTAAAACAGGTGTAAAACAGGTCTAAAGCAGGTCTAAAACAGGTTTAAAACAGGTTTAAAACAGGTCTAAAACAGGTCTAAAACAGGTCTAAAGCAGGTCTAAAACAGGTCTAAAACAGGTCTAAAACAGGACTAAAACAGGTCTAAAACAGGTCTAAAGCAGGTCTAAAACAGGACTAAAGCAGGTCTAAAACAGGACTAAAGCAGGTCTAAAACAGGTCTAAAACAGGTCTAAAACAGGTCTAAAACATGTATAAAACAGGTCTAAACAGGTCTAAAACAGGTCTATAACAGGTCTAAAGCAGGTCTAAAGCAGGTCTAAAACAGGTCTAAAACGGGTCTAAAACGGTCTAAAACAGGTCAAAACAGGTCTAAAACAGGTCTAAAACAGGTCTAAAAAGGTCTAAAACAAGTCTAAAGCAGGTCTAAAACAGGTCTAAAGCAGGTCTAAAACAGGTCTAAAACAGGTCTAAAACAGGTGTAAAACAGGTCTAAAGCAGGTCTAAAACAGGTTTAAAACAGGTTTAAAACAGGTCTAAAACAGGTCTAAAACAGGTCTAAAGCAGGTCTAAAACAGGTCTAAAACAGGTCTAAACAGGACTAAAACAGGTCTAAAACAGGTCTAAAACAGGTGTAAAGCAGGTCTAAAGCAGGTCTAAAACAGGTCTAAAACAGGTCTAAAGCAGGTCTAAAACAGGTTTAAAAACAGGTCAAAACAGGTCTAAAACAGGTCTAAAGCAGGTCTAAAGCAGGTCTAAAACAGGTCTAAAACAGGTCTAAAACAGGTCTAAAGCAGGTCTAAAACAGGTCTAAAGCAGGTCTAAAACAGGTTTAAAACAGGTCAAAAACAGGTATAAAACAGGTCTAAAGCAGGTCTAAAGCAGGTCTAAAACAGGTCTAAAACAGGTCTAAAACAGGTCTAAAGCAGGTCTAAAGCAGGTCTAAAACAGGTCTAAACGGGTCTAAACGGGTCTAAAACAGGTCTAAAACAGGTCTAAGCAGGTCTAAAACAGGTCTAAAGCAGGTCTAAAACAGGACTAAAGCAGGTCTAAAACAGGACTAAAGCAGGTCTAAAACAGGTCTAAAACAGGTCTAAAACATGTATAAAACAGGTCTAAAACAGGTCTAAAACAGGTCTATAACAGGTCTAAAGCAGGTCTAAAGCAGGTCTAAAACAGGTCTAAAACGGGTCTAAAACAGGTCTAAAACAGGTCTAAAACAGGTCTAAAACAGGTCTAAAAAAGGTCTAAAACAAGTCTAAAAGCAGGTCTAAAACAGGTCTAAAGCAGGTCTAAAACAGGTCTAAAACAGGTCTAAAACAGGTCTAAAACAGGTGTAAAACAGGTCTAAAGCAGGTCTAAAACAGGTTTAAAACAGGTTTAAAACAGGTCTAAAACAGGTCTAAAACAGGTCTAAAGCAGGTCTAAAACAGGTCTAAAACAGGTCTAAAACAGGACTAAACAGGTCTAAAACAGGTCTAAAACAGGTGTAAAGCAGGTCTAAAGCAGGTCTAAAACAGGTCTAAAACAGGTCTAAAACAGGTCTAAAGCAGGTCTAAAACAGGTTTAAAACAGGTCAAAAACAGGTCTAAAGCAGGTCTAAAACAGGTCTAAAACAGGTCTAAAACAGGTCTAAAACAGGTCTAAAACAGGTCTAAAAAAGGTCTAAAACAGGTCTAAAGCAGGTCTAAAACAGGTCTAAAGCAGGTCTAAAACAGGTCTAAAACAGGTCTAAAACAGGTCTAAAACAGGTCTAAAACAGGTCTAAAACAGGTCTAAAGCAGGTCTAAAACAGGTCTAAAACAGGTCTAAAACAGGTCTAAAGCAGGTCCTAAAACAGGTTTAAAACAGGTCTAAAACAGGTCTAAAGCAGGTCTAAAACAGGTCTAAAACAGGTCTAAAACAGGTCTAAAACAGGTCTAAAGCAGGTCTAAAACAGGTCTAAAACAGGTCTAAAACAGGACTAAAACAGGTCTAAAACAGGTCTAAAACAGGTGTAAAGCAGGTCTAAAGCAGGTCTAAAACAGGTCTAAAACAGGTCTAAAACAGGTCTAAAGCAGGTCTAAAACAGGTTTAAAACAGGTCAAAAACAGGTCTAAAACAGGTCTAAAGCAGGTCTAAAGCAGGTCTAAAACAGGTCTAAAACAGGTCTAAAACAGGTCTAAAGCAGGTCTAAAACAGGTCTAAAGCAGGTCTAAAACAGGTTTAAAACAGGTCAAAAACAGGTCTAAAACAGGTCTAAAGCAGGTCTAAAGCAGGTCTAAAACAGGTCTAAAACAGGTCTAAAACAGGTCTAAAGCAGGTCTAAAGCAGGTCTAAAACAGGTCTAAAACGGGTCTAAAACGGGTCTAAAACAGGTCTAAAACAGGTCTAAAGCAGGTCTAAAACAGGTCTAAAGCAGGTCTAAAACAGGACTAAAGCAGGTCTAAAACAGGACTAAAGCAGGTCTAAAACAGGTCTAAAACAGGTCTAAAACATGTATAAAACAGGTCTAAACAGGTCTAAAACAGGTCTATAACAGGTCTAAAGCAGGTCTAAAGCAGGTCTAAAACAGGTCTAAAACGGGTCTAAAACGGGTCTAAAACAGGTCTAAAACAGGTCTAAAACAGGTCTAAAAAAGGTCTAAAACAAGTCTAAAGCAGGTCTAAAACAGGTCTAAAGCAGGTCTAAAACAGGTCTAAAACAGGTCTAAAACAGGTCTAAAACAGGTGTAAAACAGGTCTAAAGCAGGTCTAAAACAGGTTTAAAACAGGTTTAAAACAGGTCTAAAACAGGTCTAAAACAGGTCTAAAGCAGGTCTAAAACAGGTCTAAAACAGGTCTAAAACAGGACTAAAACAGGTCTAAAACAGGTCTAAAACAGGTGTAAAGCAGGTCTAAAGCAGGTCTAAAACAGGTCTAAAACAGGTCTAAAACAGGTCTAAAGCAGGTCTAAAACAGGTTTAAAACAGGTCAAAAACAGGTCTAAAACAGGTCTAAAGCAGGTCTAAAGCAGGTCTAAAACAGGTCTAAAACAGGTCTAAAACAGGTCTAAAGCAGGTCTAAACAGGTCTAAAGCAGGTCTAAAACAGGTCCAAAGCAGGTCTAAAACAGGTCTAAAGCAGGTCTAAACAGGACTAAAGCAGGTCTAAAACAGGTCTAAAACAGGTCTAAAACATGTCTAAAACAGGTCTAAAACAGGTCTAAAGCAGGTCTAAAACAGGTCTAAAACAGGTCTAAAACAGGTCTAAAACAGGTCTAAAAAAGGTCTAAAACAGGTCTAAAGCAGGTCTAAAACAGGTCTAAAGCAGGTCTAAAACAGGTCTAAAACAGGTCTAAAACAGGTCTAAAACAGGTCTAAACAGGTCTAAAACAGGTCTAAAGCAGGTCTAAAACAGGTCTAAAACAGGTCTAAAACAGGTCTAAAAAAGGTCTAAAGCAGGTCTAAAACAGGTCTAAAGCAGGTCTAAAACAGGTCTAAAGCAGGTCTAAAACAGGACTAAAGCAGTCTAAAACAGGTCTAAAACACGTCTAAACATGTCTAAAACAGGTCTAAAGCCGGTCTAAAGCCGGTCTAAAACAAGTCTAAAGCAGGTCTAAAGCAGGTCTAAAACGGGTCTAAAGCAGGTCTAAAGCAGGTCTAAAACAGGTCTAAAACAGGTCTAAAACAGATCTAAAACAGGTCTAAAGCAGGTCTAAAGCAGGTCTAAAACAGGTCTAAACAGGTCTAAAACAGGTCTAAAACAGGTCTAAAACATGTATAAAACAGGTCTAAAACAGGTCTAAAACAGGTCTATAACAGGTCTAAAGCAGGTCTAAAGCAGGTCTAAAACAGGTCTAAAGCAGGTCTAAAACAGGTCTAAAGCAGGTCTAAACAGACTAAAGCAGGTCTAAAACAGGACTAAAACAGGTCTAAAACATGTATAAAACAGGTCTAAAACAGGTCTAAAACAGGTCTATAACAGGTCTAAAGCAGGTCTAAAACAGGTCTAAAACAGGTCTATAACAGGTCTAAAACAGGTCTAAAGCAGGTCTAAAACAGGACTAAAGCAGGTCTAAAACAGGACTAAAACAGGTCTAAAACATGTATAAAACAGGTCTAAAACAGGTCTAAAACAGGTCTATAACAGGTCTAAAGCAGGTCTAAAGCAGGTCTAAAACGGGTCTAAAACGGGTCTAAAACGGGTCTAAAACGGGTCTAAAACGGGTCTAAAGCAGGTCTAAAGCAGGTCTAAAGCAGGTCTAAAACGGGTCTAAAACGGGTCTAAAACAGGTCTAAAGCAGGTCTAAAGTAGGTCTAAAGCAGGTCTAAAACAGGTCTAAAACAGGTCTAAAGCAGGTCTAAAGCAGGTCTAAAACCGGTCTAAAACAGGTCTAAAACAGGTCTAAAGCAGATCTAAAGCAGGTCTAAAGCAGGTCTAAAACAGGTCTAAAACAGGTCTAAAACAGGTCTAAAACAGGTCTAAAACAGGTCTAAAACAGGTCTAAAACAGGTCTAAAGCAGGTCTAAAGCAGGTCTAAAGCAGGTCTAAAGCAGGTCTAAAGCAGGTCTAAAACAGGTCTAAAACAGGTCAAAAACAGGTCTAAAACGGGTCTAAAACGGGTCTAAAACGGGTCTAAAACGGGTCTAAAACGGGTCTAAAACGGGTCTAAAGCAGGTCTAAAGCAGGTCTAAAGCAGTCTAAAACGGGTCTAAAACGGGTCTAAAACAGGTCTAAAGCAGGTCTAAAGCAGGTCTAAAGCAGGTCTAAAGCAGGTCTAAAACAGGTCTAAAACAGGTCTAAAGCAGGTCTAAAGCAGGTCTAAAACCGGTCTAAAACCGGTCTAAAACAGGTCTAAAACAGGTCTAAAACAGGTCTAAAACAGGTCAAAAACAGGTCTAAAGCAGGTCTAAAACAGGTTTAAAACAGGTCTAAAGCAGGTCTAAAGCAGGTCTAAAACAGGTTTAAAACAGGTCTAAAACAGGTCTAAAACAGGTTTAAGACAGGTTTAAAACAGGTCTAAAACAGGTCTAAAACAGGTCTAAAGCAGGTCTAAAACAGGTCTAAAACAGGTCAAAAACAGGTCAAAAACAGGTCTAAAACAGGTCTAAAACAGGTCTAAAGCAGGTCTAAAGCAGGTCTAAAACATGTCAAAACAGGTCTAAAACAGGTCTAAAACAGGTCTAAAACAGGTCTAAAGCAGGTCTAAAGCAGGTCTAAAGCAGGTCTAAAACGGGTCTAAAACAGGTCTAAAACAGGTCTAAAACATGTATAAAACAGGTCTAAAACAGGTCTAAAACAGGTCTATAACAGGTCTAAAGCAGGTCTAAAGCGGGTCTAAAACGGGTCTAAAACGGGTCTAAAACGGGTCTAAACGGGTCTAAAACGGTCTAAAGCAGGTCTAAAGCAGGTCTAAAGCAGGTCTAAAACGGGTCTAAAACGGGTCTAAAACAGGTCTAAAGCAGGTCTAAAGCAGGTCTAAAACAGGTCTAAAACAGGTCTAAAGCAGGTCTAAAGCAGGTCTAAAGCAGGTCTAAAACAAGGTTTAAAACAGGTCTAAAACTGGTCTAAAGCAGGTCTAAAGCAGGTCTAAAACCGGTCTAAAACAGGTCTAAAACAGGTCTAAAGCAGGTCTAAAACAGGTCTAAAGCAGGTCTAAAACAGGTCTAAAGCAGGTCTAAAACAGGTCTAAAGCAGGTCTAAAACAGGACTAAAGCAGGTCTAAAACAGGACTAAAGCAGGTCTAAAACAGGTCTAAAACAGGTCTAAAACAGGTCTAAAGCAGGTCTAAAGCAGGTCTAAACAGGTCTAAAACAGGTCTAAAGCAGGTCTAAAACAGGTCTAAAACAGGTCTAAAGCAGGTCTAAAGCAGGTCTAAAACAGGTCTAAAACAGGTCTAAAGCAGGTCTAAAGCAGGTCTAAAACAGGTCTAAAACAGGTCTAAAGCAGGTCTAAGCATGTCTAAAGCAGGTCTAAAACAGGTCTAAAGCAGGTCTAAAACAGGTCTAAAACAGGTCTAAAGCAGGTCTAAAGCAGGTCTAAAACAGGTCTAAAACAGGTCTAAAACAGGTCTAAAGCAGGTCTAAAGCAGGTCTAAGCAGGTCTAAAACAGGTCTAAAACAGGTCTAAAGCAGGTCTAAAACAGGTCTAAAACAGGACTAAAACAGGTCTAAAACAGGTCTAAAGCAGGTCTAAAACAGGACTAAAGCAGGTCTAAAACAGGACTAAAGCAGGTCTAAAACAGGTCTAAAACAGGTCTAAAACAGGTCTAAACATGTATAAAACAGGTCTAAAACAGGTCTAAAACAGGTCTATAACAGGTCTAAAGCAGGTCTAAAGCAGGTCTAAAACGGGTCTAAAACGGGTCTAAAACGGGTCTAAAACAGGTCAAAACAGGTCTAAAACAGGTCTAAAACAGGTCTAAAAAAGGTCTAAAACAAGTCTAAAGCAGGTCTAAAACAGGTCTAAAGCAGGTCTAAAACAGGTCTAAAACAGGTCTAAAACAGGTGTAAAACAGGTCTAAAGCAGGTCTAAAACAGGTTTAAAACAGGTTTAAAACAGGTCTAAAACAGGTCTAAAACAGGTCTAAAGCAGGTCTAAAACAGGTCTAAAACAGGTCTAAAACAGGACTAAAACAGGTCTAAAACAGGTCTAAAACAGGTGTAAAGCAGGTCTAAAGCAGGTCTAAAACAGGTCTAAAACAGGTCTAAACAGGTCTAAAGCAGGTCTAAAACAGGTTAAAACAGGTCAAAAACAGGTCTAAAACAGGTCTAAAGCAGGTCTAAAGCAGGTCTAAAACAGGTCTAAAACAGGTCTAAAACAGGTCTAAAGCAGGTCTAAAACAGGTCTAAAGCAGGTCTAAAACAGGTTTAAAACAGGTCAAAAACAGGTCTAAAACAGGTCTAAAGCAGGTCTAAAGCAGGTCTAAAACAGGTCTAAAACAGGTCTAAAACAGGTCTAAAGCAGGTCTAAAGCAGGTCTAAAACAGGTCTAAAACGGGTCTAAAACGGGTCTAAAAC
>JAPEHP010000019.1:31738722-31782262 GCA_026437355.1 Eucyclogobius newberryi | reverse complement strand
TAGTCCTACTTTAGATCTGTTTTAGTCCTGTTTTAGTCCTGTTTTAGACCTGTTTTAGACCTGTTTTAGACATCTTAGACCTGTTTTAGACCTGTTTTAGTCCCGTTTTAGACCTGTCTTAGACCTGTTTTAGACCTGTTTTAGTCCTGTTTTAGACTTGTTTTAGACCTGTTTTAGACCTGTTTTAGACCTGTTTTAGACCTGTTTTAGACCTGTTTTAGTCCTGTTTTAGTCCTGTTTTAGTCCCGTTTTAGACCTGTTTCAGACCTGTTTTATACCTATTTTAGACCTGTTTTAGACCTGTTTTAGACCTGTTTTAGACCTGTTTTTGATATTTTTTAGTCCTGTTTTAAACCTGTTTTAGACCTGTTTTTCGACCTGTTTTAGTCCTGTTTTAAACCTGTTTTAGACCTGTTTTAGTCCCGCTTTAGACCTGTTTTAGTCCTGTTTTAGTCCTGTTTTAGACCTGTTTTAGACCTGTTTTAGACCTCTTAGACCTGTTTTAGACCTGTTTTAGTCCCGTTTTAGACCTGTTATAGACCTGTTTTAGACCCTTTTTTAGTCCTGTTATAGACCTGTTTTAGACCTATTTTGGTCCTGTTTTAGACCTGTTTTTAGACCTGTTTTTGATATTTTTTAGTCCTGTTTTAAACCTGTTTTAGACCTGTTTTTCGACCTGTTTTAGTCCTGTTTTAGACCTGTTTTAGTCCTGTTTTAGACCTGTTTTTAGACCTGTTTTTGATATTTTTTAGTCCTGTTTTAAACCTGTTTTAGACCTGTTTTTCGACCTGTTTTAGTCCTGTTTTAAACCTGTTTTAGACCTGTTTTAGTCCCGCTTTAGACCTGTTTTAGTCCTGTTTTAGTCCTGTTTTAGACCTGTTTTAGACCTGTTTTAGACCTCTTAGACCTGTTTTAGACCTGTTTTAGTCCCGTTTTAGACCTGTTATAGACCTGTTTTAGACCCTTTTTTAGTCCTGTTATAGACCTGTTTTAGACCTATTTTGGTCCTGTTTTAGTCCTGTTTTAGACCTGTTTTAGACCTGTTTTAGTCCTGCTTTAGACCTGCTTTAGACCTGTTTTAGTCCTGTTTTAGACCTGTTTTAGACCTGTTTTGGTCCTGTTTTAGTCCTGTTTTAGACCTGTTTTAGACCTGTTTTAGTCCTGTTTTAGACCTGTTCTAGTCCTGCTTTAGACCTGCTTTAGACCTGTTTTAGTCCTGTTTTAGACCTGTTTTAGACCTGTTTTAGACCTGTTTTAGTCCTGTTTTAGACCTGTTTTAGACCTGTTTTAGTCCCGCTTTAGACCTGTTTTAGTCCTGTTTTAGTCCTGTTTTAGACCTGTTTTAGACCTGTTTTAGAACTCTTAGACCTGTTTTAGACCTGTTTTAGTCCCGTTTTAGACCTGTTTTAGACCTGTTTTAGACCTGTTTTAGAACTCTTAGACCTGTTTTCGACCTGTTTTAGTCCTGTTTTAGACCCTTTTTTAGTCCTGTTATAGACCTGTTTTAGACCTATTTTGGTCCTGTTTTAGTCCTGTTTTAGTCCTGCTTTAGACCTGCTTTAGACCTGTTTTAGTCCTGTTTTAGAGCTGTTTTAGACCTGTTTTAGACCTGTTTTAGACCTGTTTTAGACCTGTTTTAGTCCTGTTTTAGACCTGTTTTGGTCCTGTTTTGGTCCTGTTTTAGACCTGTTTTAGTCCTGTTTTAGACCTGTTTTAGTCCTGCTTTAGACCTGCTTTAGACCTGTTTTAGTCCTGTTTTAGAGCTGTTTTAGACCTGTTTTAGACCTGTTTTAGACCTGTTTTAGTCCTGTTTTAGACCTGTTTTAGACCTGTTTTAGTCCTTTTTTATACCTTTTTTAGTCCTGTTTTAGACCTGTTTTGGTCCTGTTTTGGTCCTGTTTTAGACCTGTTTTAGTCCTGTTTTAGACCTGTTTTAGACCTGTTTTGGTCCTGTTTTAGACCTGTTTTAGTCCTGTTATAGACCTGTTTTAGACCTGTTTTGGTCCTGTTTTAGTCCTGTTTTAGACCTTTTTTAGACCTGTTTTAGTCCTGTTTTAGACCTGTTCTAGTCCTGCTTTAGACCTGCTTTAGACCTGTTTTAGTCCTGTTTTAGACCTGTTTTAGACCTGTTTTAGACCTGTTTTATACCTGTTTTAGACCTGTTTTAGTCCTGTTTTAGACCTGTTTTAGACCTGCTTTAGACCTGTTTTAGTCCTGTTTTAGACCAGTTTTAGACCTGTTTTAGACCTGTTTTAGACCTGTTTTAGTCCTGTTTTAGACCTGTTTTAGACCTGTTTTTAGACCTGTTTTATACCTGTTTTAGTCCTGTTTTAGACCTGTTTTAGTCCTGTTTTAGTCCCGTTTTAGACCTGTTTTATACCTGTTTTAGACCTATTTTAGCCTCGTTTTAGACCTGTTTTAGTCCTGTTTTAGTCCTGTTTTAGACCTGTTTTTAGACCTGTTTTAGACCTTTTTTAGTCCTGTTTTAGACCTGTTTTAGACCTGTTTTTCGACCTGTTTTAGTCCTGTTTTAGTCCTGTTTTAGTCCTGTTTTAGTCCTGCTTTAGACCTGTTTTAGTCCTGTTTTAGTCCTGTTTTAGACCTGTTTTAGACCTGTTTTAGACCTCTTAGACCTGTTTTAGACCTGTTTTAGTCCCGTTTTAGACCTGTTTTAGACCTGTTTTAGACCTATTTTAGACCTGTTTTAGACCTGTTTTAGACCTGTTTTAGTCCTGTTTTAGACCTGTTTTAGACTTGTTTTAGACCTGTTTTAGTCCTGTTTTAGACCTGTTTTAGACCTGTTTTAGTCCTGTTTTAGTCCTGTTTTAGACCTGTTTTAGACTTGTTTTAGACCTGTTTTAGTCCTGTTTTAGACCTGTTTTAGTCCTGTTTTAGTCCTGTTTTAGTCCTGTTTTAGTCCTGTTTTAGTCCTGTTTTAGACCTGTTTTAGTCCTGTTTTAGTCCTGTTTTAGACCTGTTTTAGTCCTGTTTTAGTCCTGTTTTAGTCCTGTTTTAGTCCTGTTTTAGACCTGTTTTAGTCCTGTTTTAGTCCTGTTTTAGTCCTGTTTTAGACCTGTTTTAGACCTGTTTTAGTCCTGTTTTAGTCCTGTTTTAGTCCTGTTTTAGACCTGTTTTAGTCCTGTTTTAGTCCTGTTTTAGTCCTGTTTTAGTCCTGTTTTAGACCTGTTTTAGTCCTGTTTTAGTCCTGTTTTAGTCCTGTTTTAGTCCTGTTTTAGACCTGTTTTAGTCCTGTTTTAGTCCTGTTTTAGTCCTGTTTTAGACCTGTTTTAGTCCTGTTTTAGACCCGTTTTAGACCTGTTTTAGTCCTGTTTTAGTCCTGTTTTAGTCCTGTTTTAGTCCTGTTTTAGTCCTGTTTTAGACCTGTTTTAGACCTGTTTTAGTCCTGTTTTAGTCCTGTTTTAGTCCTGTTTTAGACCTGTTTTAGACCTGTTTTAGTCCTGTTTTAGTCCTGTTTTAGTCCTGTTTTAGTCCTGTTTTAGTCCTGTTTTAGTCCTGTTTTAGTCCTGTTTTAGTCCTGTTTTAGTCCTGTTTTAGTCCTGTTTTAGTCCTCCTTCAGTCTCTTTCCCCTGAGCTTTGAGTCCATAGTCTGAGACGTGTTTCTGACGCGTCTGGAACAAGAAGTTGACATTTTGCGGACAGCTCCATCTCATCGTGTGAACTCGTGTCGTCTTGGCGCTCGTCGTGGCGCTCGTCGTGGCGCTCGTCGTGGCGCTCGTCGTGGCGCTCGTCGTGGCGCTCGTCGTGGCGCTCGTCGCTCTCTGGTGGATCGGAGTCATCAGAGTCGATGTGACACACGGAATTAAATTCACTCAGAAGTGACAAAAGAGACAACGAGACGACGGAGGAGGAAAAACACACGTCCTCTTCTGTTCCAAGTGTCATTTAAAGAACCACTGCGCTGTCCATGGTGCTGATACTCCACTGTGTGCGGGAGCATGTGCCTTAAGCGTGTGCCTTAAGCGTGTCCGTAAGCGTGTGCCTTAAGCGTGTGCCTTAAGTGTGTGTATAAGCGTGTGCCTTAAGTGTGTGTATAAGCGTGTGCCTTAAGTGTGTGTATAAGCGTGTGCCTTAAGTGTGTGTATAAGCGTGTGCCTTAAGTGTGTGCGTAAGCGTGTGCCTTAAGCGTGTGCGTAAGCGTGTGCCTTAAGCGTGTGCGTAAGCGTGTGCCTTAAGCGTGTGCGTAAGCGTGTGCCTTAAGCGTGTGCCTTAAGCGTGTTCGTAAGCGTGTGCCTTGAGCGTGTGCCTTAAGCGTGTGCGTAAGCGTGTGCCTTAAGCGTGTGCCTTAAGCGTGTCCGTAAGCGTGTGCCTTAAGCGTGTGCCTTAAGTGTGTGTATAAGCGTGTGCCTTAAGTGTGTGTATAAGCGTGTGCCTTAAGTGTGTGTATAAGCGTGTGCCTTAAGTGTGTGTATAAGCGTGTGCCTTAAGTGTGTGCGTAAGCGTGTGCCTTAAGCGTGTGCGTAAGCGTGTGCCTTGAGCGTGTGCGTAAGCGTGTGCCTTAAGCGTGTGAGTAAGCGTGTGCCTTAAGTGTGTGTATAAGCGTGTGCCTTGAGCGTGTGCGTAAGCGTGTGCGTAAGCGTGTGCCTTAAGCGTGTGCGTAAGCGTGTGCCTTAAGCGTGTGAGTAAGCGTGTGCCTTAAGTGTGTGTATAAGCGTGTGCCTTAAGCGTGTGCGTAAGCGTGTACCTTAAGAGTGTGCTTAAGCGTGTGCCTTAAGCGTGTGCCTTAAGCGTGTGCGTAAGCGTGTGCCTTGAGCGTGGTGCCTTAAGCGTGTGCCTTAAGCGTGTGCGTAAGCGTGTGCCTTAAGCGTGTGCCTTAAGCGTTTTCGTAAGTCTGTGCCTTAAGCGTGTGCCTTGAGCGTGTGCCGTAAGCGTGTGCCGTAAGCGTATGCCGTAAGCGTGTGCCTTGAGCGTGTGCCTTAAGCGTGTTCGTAAGCTTGTGCCTTGAGCGTGGTGCCTTAAGCGTGTGCCTTAAACGTGTTCGTAAGCGTGTGCCTTAAGCGTGTGCCGTAATCGTGTGCCGTAAGCGTGTGCCTTAAGCGTGTTCGTAAGCGTGTGCCTTAAGCGTGTGCCGTAATCGTGTGCCTTAAGCGTGTGCCTTAAGCGTGTCCGTAAGCGTGTGCCTTAAGCGTGTGCCGTAATCATGTGCCGTAAGCGTGTGCCTTGAGCGTGTGCCTTAAGCGTGTCCATAAGCGTGTGCCTTAAGCGTGTGCCTTAAGCGTGTGCGTAAGCGTGTGCCTTGAGCGTGGTGCCTTAAGCGTGTGCCGTAAGCGTGTGCCATAAGCGTGTGCCTTGAGCGTGTTCATAAGCGTGTTCATAAGCGTGTGCCTTAAGCGTGTTCATAAGCGTGTTCATAAGCGTGTGCTTTAAGCGTGTGCCTTAAGCGTGTGCGTAAGCGTGTGCCTTAAGCGTGTTCGTAAGCATGTGCCTTGAGCGTGGTGCCTTAAGCGTGTGCCTTAAGCGTGATGCCTTAAGCGTGTGCCTTAAGCATGTGCCTTAAGCGTGTGCCTTAAGCGTGTTCGTAAGCGTGTGCCGTAAGCGTGTGCCGTAAGCGTGTGCTGTAAGCGTGTGCCGTAAGCGTGTTCGTAAGCGTGTGCCGTAAGCGTGTGCCGTAAGCGTGTGCCGTAAGCGTGTTCGTAAGCATGTGCCGTAAGCGTGTGCCATAAGCGTGTTCGTAAGCGTGTTCATAAGCGTGTGCCGTAAGCGTGTTCGTAAGCATGTGCCGTAAGCGTGTGCCATAAGCGTGTTCGTAAGCGTGTGCCATAAGCGTGTTCGTAAGCGTGTTCGTAAGCGTGTGCCGTAAGCGTGTGCCGTAAGCGTGTTCGTAAGCATGTGCCGTAAGCGTGTGCCATAAGCGTGTTCGTAAGCGTGTTCGTAAGCGTGTGCCGTAAGCGTGTTCGTAAGCATGTGCCGTAAGCGTGTGCCATAAGCGTGTTCGTAAGCGTGTGCCATAAGCGTGTTCGTAAGCGTGTTCGTAAGCGTGTGCCGTAAGCGTGTGCCGTAAGCGTGTGCTGTAAGCGTGTGCCGTAAGCGTGTTCATAAGCGTGTGCCGTAAGCGTGTGCCATAAGCGTGTTCGTAAGCGTGTTCGTAAGCGTGTTCGTAAGCGTGTGCCGTAAGCGTGTTCGTAAGCGTGTGCCGTAAGCGTGTTCGTAAGCATGTGCCGTAAGCGTGTGCCGTAAGCGTGTTCGTAAGCATGTGCCGTAAGCGTGTGCCATAAGCGTGTTCGTAAGCGTGTTCGTAAGCGTGTGCCGTAAGCGTGTTCGTAAGCATGTGCCGTAAGCGTGTGCCATAAGCGTGTTCGTAAGCGTGTGCCATAAGCGTGTTCGTAAGCGTGTTCGTAAGCGTGTGCCATAAGCGTGTTCGTAAGCGTGTTCGTAAGCGTGTGCCGTAAGCGTGTTCGTAAGCAAGTGCCGTAAGCGTGTGCCATAAGCGTGTTCGTAAGCGTGTGCCGTAAGCGTGTTCGTAAGCGTGTTCGTAAGCGTGTGCCGTAAGCGTGTGCCGTAAGCGTGTTCGTAAGCATGTGCCGTAAGCGTGTGCCATAAGCGTGTTCGTAAGCGTGTTCGTAAGCGTGTGCCGTAAGCGTGTTCGTAAGCATGTGCCGTAAGCGTGTGCCATAAGCGTGTTCGTAAGCGTGTGCCATAAGCGTGTTCGTAAGCGTGTTCGTAAGCGTGTGCCATAAGCGTGTTCGTAAGCGTGTTCGTAAGCGTGTGCCGTAAGCGTGTTCGTAAGCATGTGCCGTAAGCGTGTGCCATAAGCGTGTTCGTAAGCGTGTGCCATAAGCGTGTTCGTAAGCGTGTTCGTAAGCGTGTGCCGTAAGCGTGTGCCGTAAGCGTGTTCGTAAGCATGTGCCGTAAGCGTGTGCCATAAGCGTGTTCGTAAGCGTGTTCGTAAGCGTGTGCCGTAAGCGTGTTCGTAAGCATGTGCCGTAAGCGTGTGCCATAAGCGTGTTCGTAAGCGTGTGCCATAAGCGTGTTCGTAAGCGTGTTCGTAAGCGTGTGCCATAAGCGTGTTCGTAAGCGTGTTCGTAAGCGTGTGCCGTAAGCGTGTTCGTAAGCAAGTGCCGTAAGCGTGTGCCATAAGCGTGTTCGTAAGCGTGTGCCGTAAGCGTGTTCGTAAGCGTGTTCGTAAGCGTGTGCCGTAAGCGTGTGCCGTAAGCGTGTTCGTAAGCATGTGCCGTAAGCGTGTGCCATAAGCGTGTTCGTAAGCGTGTTCGTAAGCGTGTGCCGTAAGCGTGTTCGTAAGCATGTGCCGTAAGCGTGTGCCATAAGCGTGTTCGTAAGCGTGTGCCATAAGCGTGTTCGTAAGCGTGTTCGTAAGCGTGTGCCATAAGCGTGTTCGTAAGCGTGTTCGTAAGCGTGTGCCGTAAGCGTGTTCGTAAGCATGTGCCGTAAGCGTGTGCCATAAGCGTGTTCGTAAGCGTGTGCCGTAAGCGTGTTCGTAAGCGTGTTCGTAAGCGTGTGCCGTAAGCGTGTTCGTAAGCGTGTGTGTTTTAAGGTGGACGCAGAGCAGTGACCTCCATGTTTGGGGAAGCAGACAAAAGCTCAGAGGCTGTTGAAGGTTCAGGTTCTGCACGTTTCCGGAACCATCTGCTCGAGCCCTCGGGGGAACTCGCTCCGTCTCTGTTTCCGTCAGCTGTTGTTTGTTATTTTACGAGTTCGCTCTGTTTGAGCGTCGGCCATGTTTGTTTCAGGTGTTGCCCTCTCCCCAGACGCTTCCCCTGTACTACTCTCTCACAGGTTTGTTTCTGTCACAGCGAGAAGACAAGACCACAGGCGACAGAACACGTGTTGCTTTCACAGACCTGCAGCGTTCACAGACCTGCAGCGTTCACAGACCTGCAGCGTTCTCAGACCTGCAGCGTTCACAGACCTGCAGCGTTCACAGACCTGCAGCGTTCTCAGACCTGCAGCGTTCACATACCTGCAGCGTTCACAGACCTGCAGCGTTCTCAGACCTGCAGCGTTCACAGACCTGCAGCGTTCACAGACCTGCAGCGTTCACAGACCTGCAGCGTTCTCAGACCTGCAGCGTTCACAGACCTGCAGCGTTCACAGACCTGCAGCGTTCACAGACCTGCAGCGTTCACAGACCTGCAGCGTTCTCAGACCTGCAGCGTTCACAGACCTGCAGCGTTCACAGACCTGCAGCGTTCACAGACCTGCAGCGTTCTCAGACCTGCAGCGTTCACAGACGCGTTCACAGACCTGCAGCGTTCACAGACCTGCAGCGTTCACAGACCTGCAGCGTTCACAGACCTGCAGCGTTCACAGACCTGCAGCGTTCACATACCTGCAGCGTTCACAGACCTGCAGCGTTCTCAGACCTGCAGCGTTCACAGACCTGCAGCGTTCACAGACCTGCAGCGTTCTCAGACCTGCAGCGTTCACAGACCTGCAGCGTTCACAGACCTGCAGCGTTCTCAGACCTGCAGCGTTCACAGACCTGCAGCGTTCACAGACCTGCAGCGTTCTCAGACCTGCAGCGTTCACAGACCTGCAGCGTTCACAGACCTG
This sequence comes from Eucyclogobius newberryi, assembly GCA_026437355.1. Lineage (NCBI taxonomy): Eukaryota > Metazoa > Chordata > Actinopteri > Gobiiformes > Gobiidae > Eucyclogobius > Eucyclogobius newberryi. Next base: position 31,773,733 of record JAPEHP010000019.1, on the reverse strand, counting down.
CAGCGTTCTCAGACCTGCAGCGTTCACAGACCTGCAGCGTTCACAGACCTGCAGCGTTCTCAGACCTGCAGCGTTCACAGACCTGCAGCGTTCACAGACCTGCAGCGTTCTCAGACCTGCAGCGTTCACAGACCTGCAGCGTTCACAGACCTGCAGCGTTCTCAGACCTGCAGCGTTCACAGACCTGCAGCGTTCACAGACCTGCAGCGTTCACAGACCTGCAGCGTTCACAGACCTGCAGCGTTCTCAGACCTGCAGCGTTCACAGACCTGCAGCGTTCACAGACCTGCAGCGTTCACAGACCTGCAGCGTTCTCAGACCTGCAGCGTTCACAGACCTGCAGCGTTCACAGACCTGCAGCGTTCACAGACCTGCAGCGTTCACAGACCTGCAGCGTTCACAGACCTGCAGCGTTCACAGACCTGCAGCGTTCACAGACCTGCAGCGTTCACAGACCTGCAGCGTTCACATGCACAGCTTTTTCAGACGCAGAAGTGAAACATAAAACATGTTGTGGATTTGACAAACCAGAATAACTCTTTAAATGGTGGTGTTTTGTCGAGCGTTCGTTTCACGCTCGTTTGGTTTTGTCGCTCAGGTGTGAACGACACAAATCAGAATTGTTTTCCTGCTCAAATGTTTTATCATTTCATGTTCAGTTTGTGTTTCCAAAGATTGTGTTGATGCGAGAGACGAGTGAGAGACACGTCCAGCTGTTTACACCTCTCTCCCTCTTCTCTCTCTCCCTCCTCTCACTCTCTCTCTCTCTCCCTCACTCTCTTCTCTCTCCCCTCCTCTCTCTCTCTCACTCTCTTCTCTCTCCCCTCCTCTCTCTCTCTCACTCTCTTCTCTCTCACTCTCTTCTCTCTCCCCTCCTCTCTCTCTCTCACTCTCTTCTCTCTCACTCTCTTCTCTCTCCCCTCCTCTCTCTCTCTCACTCTCTTCTCTCTCACTCTCTTCTCTCTCACTCTCTTCTCTCTCACTCTCTTCTCTCTCCCCTCCTCTCTCTCTCTCACTCTCTTCTCTCTCACTCTCTTCTCTCTCCCCTCCTCTCTCTCTCTCACTCTCTTCTCTCTCACTCTCTTCTCTCTCCCCTCCTCTCTCTCTCTCACTCTCTTCTCTCTCACTCTCTTCTCTCTCCCCTCCTCTCTCTCTCTCACTCTCTTCTCTCTCACTCTCTTCTCTCTCACTCTCTTCTCTCTCACTCTCTTCTCTCTCCCCTCCTCTCTCTCTCTCACTCTCTCTCTCACTCTCTTCCTCTCCTCTCTCTCTCTCTAACAGAGCACAACTCTGGTCGAACAGCGCCCCCTGCCGGCTGATAATAGAAGCTTTTCCCTGCAGAGTTACAGATGACATAAATCATATTGAATAGTGTTGAACAGTCAGTTTTTCTTCCGCGCTCAGAGGCTGGAGCGCCCTCTGCTGGACGCTCCCTGGAGGCGCTGTTCAGCTCCAGCCGCGCAGGAAGCAGCGGAGCGGCACGTGACACAAGGCGGAAGTGCCGCATGTTTCACGACGGAAACTCGACCACAAAAAGCGCCACAAAATGGACAACGTGATCAAAATGAGCCGGGCCCAGGAGTTCGACTCGTACGAGATCGAGGAGCCGAGCGACGAGGAGCGCGCGGAGAGCAGGTGAAGGGCCCGGGAAGGTCCGGGAAGGTCCGGGAAGGTCCGGGAAGACGGAAGTGCGGCCCGCGGGAGCTAACGCGCGGCTAGGTGGCTAATGCTAACATGTAAACAAACGCGCTCAGCCGAGAGTTTGAGGAGAATAAAGACACGTGCGGGCCCCAGGGAGCTCTGTTTGCACCGGGCCCTTTGCACAGTTTGTGTTTGACATGTTTAATTTGGCTAAAATGAAATAAGAGTGAAGTTTAGAGCTCCACGCGGGATTCTTACTTCAGATTGTGTGTTTATTGCAGAGCTCCGAAGTGTTTCAGGGGAAGAAACGTGTTAAATGTAATTATTAAAGGAGAAACAAGGATGGAAGGTTTGTCTCCAGGAGTAAGTCGAGCATAACCTGAGAGCAAATACATTGACCTCACGGCCAGAGCTGAGAGAGAAACTGCATCTTAATCTACAAATGTGGAGTTTGTGTTTGACGTTTTAAAGCACGCAAAGTAAACATTTGTAGAACAGCACATTTATCACCGACACAGACTTTGGATCACACTCGGATGAACTCGTGACCTTTTCTCTCCTTAAGATGTTTTTGAGGAGGTTAATTGTTGAGTAGAAGTGTCCTTTATCTCCCCCTGCCGTGAGTCGCAGCAGCGACGACAAACGACTGAACTTCACACGTTTCTCTGTTACGTTTATGTGAAGAAAGAAAGTCGTGTGATCAGTTTTGTCGCCCATAATTCAGTCAGAATTTTGAAAAGTGTGTCATGTAGTAAACGCTGTGGCCTCGGGGCCCCTGTGGCCTCGGGGCCCCGTGTGTCTGCAGTTCGGAGGATGAGCTGGAGGTCTTGCTCAATGGCACGCCGCAGCAGAAGAAGAAGCTGATCCGGGAGTACCTGACGGGGGAGAGCGAGTCGTCCAGCGCAGACGAGTTCGAGAAGGAGATGGAGGAAGAACTCAGCTCCACTCTGAAGACCATGGAGGGCTCCTGGGGGCCCGGGGCCACAGCGCCGGGGGCCGGTGAGAGCTGCAGACTCAAACACACGTGGAAACTATCGATATCGCGATCACGGCGGCATCGATTAATCGAATGATTGTGATTCATGGACTAGAGAATAATCAGAGTTGTATTTCTGTCGTGGAGATCAGACTGAACACTCTGAACTAACAGAACAAATCCCCTTTGGTGGTGGAGAGGTTAAGTCACGGCACATATGCAGCCGTGTTTGCTGCATGTCCTCCCTTCTCTCATCCTCATTCTTTGAGTTGAAGCTTCAGTCACTGTATTTGAACCTTTTAGAGTTAGAAATGAACTGTTTATAAAAGTGAATCTATAATAATGAAGTTAAAATAACCTCAGTTTAGTTTGAGTAAATTAAGAGCTAATGTTGTGTCTCTTTTAGGAATAAAACTTTGGAACGATTTCAGGGATGAATTTAAGTTGATGAATGTTCTGGTTGTTTAACATATGCAGTAAGTTGTGTTTGGGTCATGAACTTGTGCTCATGTGTTTTCTACTGAACATTGAGACTTTAAACACATTTAAACCCGAATAAAGGTGTAAATCTGTGACTGAAGCGTCTGAAAATCAACATTTGTTTAGTGTGAGTGAATAGTCTTTGTTATGTAGAGTCTGTGTTTAGTCCAGACGTGTGTATTGTGCATAGACCGGCTCAAATATGACAGTCGTGATCTTAAACGGTCAAACAACAGCGTTTAGTCTGAGTTTTGTCTCTTTTAAAAACAGCGGTGACATCAGGAGGAGGCGGAGCTAACCCTCAGACGTACGACGCCGTTTACTTCGACTCGGACTCAGACGGAGGAGACACGCCCGGTCCGTGAAAAACACTCCCCTTTTCTTCACTTTGACCCTTGACCTCGACTCACTCCGTTAAAACGTGACATCACTGATCCGACAGGAAGTTCCACCGGACGGAGGCGGAGTCAGCGGACGGTTCTGACCAATGACGAGCTGCTGTACGATCCGGACGAGGACGATCGAGACCAGGCCTGGGTCGACCGCAAGAGGAGACGGTGAGTTCAGATGGTTCCTGTAGCATCAGTGGTCTCAGATGTTTGGTTCCTGTAGCATGGTTCCTGTAGCATCAGTGGTCTCAGATGTTTGGTTCCTGTAGCATCAGTGGTCTCAGATGTTTGGTTCCTGTAGCATGGTTCCTGTAGCATCAGTGGTCTCAGATGTTTGGTTCCTGTAGCATCAGTGGTCTCAGATGTTTGGTTCCTGTAGCATCAGTGGTCTCAGATGTTTGGTTCCTGTAGCATGGTTCCTGTAGCATCAGTGGTCTCAGATGTTTGGTTCCTGTAGCATGGTTCCTGTAGCATCAGTGGTCTCAGATGTTTGGTTCCTGTAGCATCAGTGGTCTCAGATGTTTAGTTCCTGTAGCCTCAGTGGTCTCAGATGTTTAGTTCCTGTAGCCTCAGTGGTCTCAGATGTTTGGTTCCTGTAGCCTCAGTGGTCTCAGACGTTTGGTTCCTGTAGCCTCAGTGGTCTCAGATGTTTAGTTCCTGTAGCCTCAGTGGTCTCAGATGTTTGGTTCCTGTAGCATCAGTGGTCTCAGACGTTTGGTTCCTGTAGCCTCAGTGGTCTCAGATGTTTGGTTCCTGTAGCATGGTTCCTGTAGCATCAGTGGTCTCAGACGTTTGGTTCCTGTAGCCTCAGTGGTCTCAGATGTTTGGTTCCTGTAGCATGGTTCCTGTAGCATCAGTGGTCTCAGATGTTTAGTTCCTGTAGCCTCAGTGGTCTCAGATGTTTGGTTCCTGTAGCATCAGTGGTCTCAGACGTTTGGTTCCTGTAGCCTCAGTGGTCTCAGATGTTTGGTTCCTGTAGCATGGTTCCTGTAGCATCAGTGGTCTCAGATGTTTGGTTCCTGTAGCATCAGTGGTCTCAGATGTTTAGTTCCTGTAGCCTCAGTGGTCTCAGATGTTTAGTTCCTGTAGCCTCAGTGGTCTCAGATGTTTGGTTCCTGTAGCATCAGTGGTCTCAGACGTTTGGTTCCTGTAGCCTCAGTGGTCTCAGATGTTTGGTTCCTGTAGCATGGTTCCTGTAGCATCAGTGGTCTCAGACGTTTGGTTCCTGTAGCCTCAGTGGTCTCAGATGTTTGGTTCCTGTAGCATGGTTCCTGTAGCATCAGTGGTCTCAGATGTTTAGTTTCTGTAGCATCAGTGGTCTCAGATGTTTAGTTCCTGTAGCCTCAGTGGTCTTAGATGTTTAGTTCCTGTAGCCTCAGTGGTCTCAGACGTTTAGTTCCTGTAGCATCAGTGGTCTCAGACGTTTGGTTCCTGTAGCCTCAGTGGTCTCAGACGTTTAGTTCCTGTAGCCTCAGTGGTCTCAGACGTTTGGTTCCTGTAGCCTCAGTGGTCTCAGACGTTTAGTTCCTGTAGCCTCAGTGGTCTCAGACGTTTGGTTCCTGTAGCCTCAGTGGTCTCAGACGTTTAGTTCCTGTAGCCTCAGTGGTCTCAGATGTTTAGTTCCTGTAGCATCAGTGGTCTCAGACGTTTGGTTCCTGTAGCCTCAGTGGTCTCAGATGTTTGGTTCCTGTAGCATGGTTCCTGTAGCATCAGTGGTCTCAGACGTTTGGTTCCTGTAGCCTCAGTGGTCTCAGATGTTTGGTTCCTGTAGCATCAGTGGTCTCAGATGTTTGGTTCCTGTAGCATCAGTGGTCTCAGATGTTTAGTTCCTGTAGCCTCAGTGGTCTCAGATGTTTAGTTCCTGTAGCCTCAGTGGTCTCAGATATTTGGTTCCTGTAGCATCAGTGGTCTCAGACGTTTGGTTCCTGTAGCCTCAGTGGTCTCAGATGTTTGGTTCCTGTAGCATGGTTCCTGTAGCATCAGTGGTCTCAGATGTTTGGTTCCTGTAGCATCAGTGGTCTCAGATGTTTGGTTCCTGTAGCATCAGTGGTCTCAGATGTTTAGTTCCTGTAGCCTCAGTGGTCTCAGATGTTTAGTTCCTGTAGCCTCAGTGGTCTCAGATGTTTGGTTCCTGTAGCATCAGTGGTCTCAGACGTTTGGTTCCTGTAGCCTCAGTGGTCTCAGATGTTTAGTTCCTGTAGCTTCAGTGGTCTCAGATGTTTGGTTCCTGTAGCATCAGTGGTCTCAGATGTTTGGTTCCTGTAGCCTCAGTGGTCTCAGATGTTTAGTTCCTGTAGCTTCAGTGGTCTCAGATGTTTGGTTCCTGTAGCCTCAGTGGTCTCAGATGTTTGGTTCCTGTAGCATGGTTCCTGTAGCATCAGTGGTCTCAGACGTTTGGTTCCTGTAGCCTCAGTGGTCTCAGATGTTTGGTTCCTGTAGCATGGTTCCTGTAGCATCAGTGGTTTCAGATGTTTAGTTCCTGTAGCCTCAGTGGTCTCAGACGTTTGGTTCCTGTAGCCTCAGTGGTCTCAGATGTTTGGTTCCTGTAGCATGGTTCCTGTAGCATCAGTGGTCTCAGACGTTTGGTTCCTGTAGCCTCAGTGGTCTCAGATGTTTGGTTCCTGTAGCATGGTTCCTGTAGCATCAGTGGTCTCAGACGTTTGGTTCCTGTAGCATCAGTGGTCTCAGATGTTTGGTTCCTGTAGCATGGTTCCTGTAGCATCAGTGGTCTCAGATGTTTGGTTCCTGTAGCATCAGTGGTCTCAGATGTTTGGTTCCTGTAGCATGGTTCCTGTAGCATCAGTGGTCTCAGATGTTTGGTTCCTGTAGCATGGTTCCTGTAGCATCAGTGGTCTCAGATGTTTGGTTCCTGTAGCATGGTTCCTGTAGCCTCAGTGGTCTCAGATGTTTAGTTCCTGTAGCCTCAGTGGTCTCAGATGTTTGGTTCCTGTAGCATCAGTGGTCTCAGACGTTTGGTTCCTGTAGCCTCAGTGGTCTCAGATGTTTAGTTCCTGTAGCCTCAGTGGTCTCAGACGTTTGGTTCCTGTAGCCTCAGTGGTCTCAGATGTTTAGTTCCTGTAGCATCAGTGGTCTCAGACGTTTGGTTCCTGTAGCCTCAGTGGTCTCAGATGTTTAGTTCCTGTAGCATCAGTGGTCTCAGATGTTTGGTTCCTGTAGCATCAGTGGTCTCAGACGTTTGGTTCCTGTAGCCTCAGTGGTCTCAGATGTTTAGTTCCTGTAGCCTCAGTGGTCTCAGACGTTTGGTTCCTGTAGCATGGTTCCTGTAGCCTCAGTGGTCTCAGACGTTTGGTTCCTGTAGCATCAGTGGTCTCAGATGTTTGGTTCCTGTAGCCTCAGTGGTCTCAGATATTTGGTTCCTGTAGCATGGTTCCTGTAGCCTCAGTGGTCTCAGACGTTTGGTTCCTGTAGCCTCAGTGGTCTCAGACGTTTAGTTCCTGTAGCCTCAGTGGTCTCAGACGTTTGGTTCCTGTAGCCTCAGTGGTCTCAGACGTTTAGTTCCTGTAGCCTCAGTGGTCTCAGACGTTTAGTTCCTGTAGCCTCAGTGGTCTCAGACGTTTGGTTCCTGTAGCCTCAGTGGTCTCAGACGTTTAGTTCCTGTAGCCTCAGTGGTCTCAGACGTTTAGTTCCTGTAGCCTCAGTGGTCTCCGACGTTTGGTTCCTGTAGCCTCAGTGGTCTCAGATATTTGGTTCCTGTAGCATCAGTGGTCTCAGATGTTTGGTTCCTGTAGCCTCAGTGGTCTCAGATGTTTGGTTCCTGTAGCATGGTTCCTGTAGCCTCAGTGGTCTCAGACGTTTGGTTCCTGTAGCCTCAGTGGTCTCAGATATTTGGTTCCTGTAGCATCAGTGGTCTCAGATGTTTGGTTCCTGTAGCCTCAGTGGTCTCAGATGTTTGGTTCCTGTAGCATGGTTCCTGTAGCATCAGTGGTCTCAGATGTTTGGTTCCTTTAGCATGGTTCCTGTAGCATCAGTGGTCTCAGATGTTTGGTTCCTGTAGCATCAGTGGTCTCAGATGTTTGGTTCCTGTAGCATGGTTCCTGTAGCATCAGTGGTCTCAGATGTTTGGTTCCTGTAGCATCAGTGGTCTCAGATGTTTGGTTCCTGTAGCATGGTTCCTGTAGCATCAGTGGTCTCAGATGTTTGGTTCCTGTAGCATCAGTGGTCTCAGATGTTTAGTTCCTGTAGCCTCAGTGGTCTCAGATGTTTAGTTCCTGTAGCCTCAGTGGTCTCAGATGTTTGGTTCCTGTAGCATCAGTGGTCTCAGACGTTTGGTTCCTGTAGCCTCAGTGGTCTCAGATGTTTAGTTCCTGTAGCCTCAGTGGTCTCAGATGTTTAGTTCCTGTAGCATCAGTGGTCTCAGACGTTTGGTTCCTGTAGCCTCAGTGGTCTCAGACGTTTAGTTCCTGTAGCCTCAGTGGTCTCAGACGTTTGGTTCCTGTAGCCTCAGTGGTCTCAGACGTTTAGTTCCTGTAGCCTCAGTGGTCTCAGACGTTTAGTTCCTGTAGCCTCAGTGGTCTCAGATGTTTAGTTCCTGTAGCCTCAGTGGTCTCAGATATTTGGTTCCTGTAGCATCAGTGGTCTCAGATGTTTGGTTCCTGTAGCATGGTTCCTGTAGCATCAGTGGTCTCAGATGTTTGGTTCCTGTAGCATGGTTCCTGTAGCATCAGTGGTCTCAGATGTTTGGTTCCTGTAGCATCAGTGGTCTCAGATGTTTAGTTCCTGTAGCATGGTTCCTGTAGCATCAGTGGTCTCAGATGTTTGGTTCCTGTAGCCTCAGTGGTCTCAGATGTTTAGTTCCTGTAGCCTCAGTGGTCTTAGATGTTTAGTTCCTGTAGCCTCAGTGGTCTCAGACGTTTGGTTCCTGTAGCCTCAGTGGTCTCAGACGTTTAGTTCCTGTAGCCTCAGTGGTCTCAGACGTTTAGTTCCTGTAGCCTCAGTGGTCTCAGACGTTTAGTTCCTGTAGCCTCAGTGGTCTCAGACGTTTAGTTCCTGTGTTCTCAGGTACCAGAGCCGTCGTCGGCCCCCTGCCGGCGGAGGCGTGGCGCTGTCCCGTAGCGACGCGGTGCTGAACTGTCCGGCCTGCATGACCACGCTCTGCCTCGACTGCCAGAGGTCAGAGGTCACGCACGGGGAACTGTTCTCGGTTCTCGTGTCGAAAGTTCACGTTGTGTTCTTCACCGTTCCACAGACACGAGAAGTACCAGACGCAGTACCGAGCCATGTTTGTGATGAACTGCACCGTGAAGAAAGACGAGGTCCTCCGGTACAAGGCGCAGCCGGACCCTCGCAAGTTCAGGAACCGACGCAAGCGCAAAGCTCCGGGGACTAAACCGGGGCTCGACCAGGGGCCCCACGGGGACCAGGGCCTCCCCCAGAGACCGGAGGGACTGGACTCGGACGAGGTCTACCATCCCGTGCAATGCTCCGAATGCTCCACGGAGGTCGCCGTTTTCGACAAAGAGGAAGTGTATCATTTCTTCAACATCCTGGCGAGTCACTGCTGACGGTCGGGGGCCAAAGGTCGGGGGCCAAAGGTCTGTGGCGGCCCCTGGTTGGAGTTTTTAAATATATTTTTTATCAGGTTGAACTCTCTGACACGTGTTTGCTTCGTGCTCTCTGGCCTCAGTTGGAACAGAATCAAGGTGTAAAAAGGGTCAAAGGTCGCTTCGTCCGAACTCTGTTGAATCTTGCACCGTTCCCGACTTAAGAAGGGTTTTCCTTAAGTCCTTTTCTCAAACTAAACCTTCTCCTGCTCAAACTCTTCCCCTCGTGCCATTTGTGGCTTTTGGCTGAAGCCGCACCGCTGACTGTGAACCAGAACTCCAGTGTCTAAACCCCGTCTCACCACGGCAGGTGAAACCTCTCGACTTCTAACGAAAAGTTCAACTGATTTATAGGATTTATTCTCAGAAAGCGCGACCAAAGTGACAGTTTTAGTTCATCTGAGGCCGAGCTTTAGATTGATGACGACATTCGGCTGAAGCGAACGAAGCGCGATCCGTTTAACGAGCTGAACCTTTCCCCGAGTGTTTACCACGTGACGCTTTTGTTTTTAATGAGCTTTTCTGTTTCGCGCCTTCGTCTCGTTAAGAGCTGCAGCGATGAATTGACTCCTAACGTTTTCTGCGTTTGATCCGGCGCCATCTGCTGTTTCAAAGCTGTAACTGAATTAAAAGGTTTGGAAAAGGTGTTATTCCTGAGTGAAAGTCCAGTTCTTTTATATTGTTTCGTTTCCGTGGTAAACGTGTGAAACCGAGTGAAGATTTGACGCGACATTCAGCGCTTATTTTTGCACAAATATCAAGTGAGGAAAGTTCATTTATTCATTAACTAGTTTAATCTTTTTGGACTCGATCGACAGCTGAAGGTTAGATTTATGTTCGGCGCTTAAAGTACTTCCTGGTTGGACGTGAGCACAGATATGACACAGGTAGAGGTCGTTCCACAGCTGTTTCCATAGCAACCAGACTGTAAACAAGAGCCACACTCCACATAAATGACACATGATCTGACCTGACTCACATAAAACACCGTTATTTAGGGACTCAACTCCACTTCCTGACATTTTAAACTCTTTTTCAAATTTCTTCACAAACGGCAACTTAAAGGAAGTAAAACTATGATAGATATTTACCACAGATGCCCTCCCACCAAACTAAGTCTTTATGTGGCAAGTTGCTGTTGCTAATGCTAATGCTAATGCTGCCGCTGCTGCTGCTTTTAATGGTGGTTGACGACCGCGGTGAAGTTAGTTTCACGTTGGAGATTCGCCTCCGCAACTAGAGCGGGAGCTTCCTCTGGCTGGGCCCCGCCTCCAGGAGCTCTGCGCGGGGAGCTTCCTCTGGCTGGGCCCCGCCTCCAGGAGCTCTGCGCGGGGAGCTTCCTCTGGCTGGGCCCCGCCTGCAGGAGCTCTGCGCGGGGAGCTTCCTCTGGCTGGGCCCCGCCTCCAGGAGCTCTGCGCGGGGAGCTTCCTCTGGCTGGGCCCCGCCTGCAGGAGCTCTGCGCGGGGAGCTTCCTCTGGCTGGGCCCCGCCTCCAGGAGCTCTGCGCGGGGAGCTTCCTCTGGCTGGGCCCCGCCTCCAGGAGCTCTGCGCGGGGAGCTTCCTCTGGCTGGTCCCCGCCCGCAGTAGCTCTGCGCAGGGAGCTTCCTCTGAGTGGGCCCCGCCTCCAGGAGCTCTGCGCGGGGAGCTTCCTCTGGCTGGGCCCCGCCTGCAGGAGCTCTGCGCGGGGAGCTTCCTCTGGCTGGGCCCCGCCTCCAGGAGCTCTGCGCGGGGAGCTTCCTCTGGCTGGGCCCCGCCTCCAGGAGCTCTGCGCGGGGAGCTTCCTCTGGCTGGGCCCCGCCTCCAGGAGCTCTGCGCGGGGAGCTTCCTCTGGCTGGGCCCCGCCTCCAGGAGCTCTGCGCGGGGAGCTTCCTCTGGCTGGTCCCCGCCCGCAGTAGCTCTGCGCAGGGAGCTTCCTCTGAGTGGGCCCCGCCTCCAGGAGCTCTGCGCGGGGAGCTTCCTCTGGCTGGGCCCCGCCTGCAGGAGCTCTGCGCGGGGAGCTTCCTCTGGCTGGTCCCCGCCCACAGTAGCTCTGCGCAGGGAGCTTCCTCTGAGTGGGCCCCGCCTCCAGGAGCTCTGCGCGGGGAGCTTCCTCTGGCTGGGCCCCGCCTGCAGGAGCTCTGCGCGGGGAGCTTCCTCTGGCTGGGCCCCGCCTGCAGGAGCTCTGCGCGGGGAGCTTCCTCTGGCTGGTCCCCGCCCGCAGTAGCTCTGCGCAGGGAGCTTCCTCTGAGTGGGCCCCGCCTCCAGGAGCTCTGCGCGGGGAGCTTCCTCTGGCTGGGCCCCGCCTGCAGGAGCTCTGCGCGGGGAGCTTCCTCTGGCTGGGCCCCGCCTGCAGGAGCTCTGCGCGGGGAGCTTCCTCTGGCTGGGCCCCGCCTGCAGGAGCTCTGCCACTCCCCCGTGCACATGCCACTCCCCCGTGTGGACTGATACAACACACACGTGCGTTTGTTTATTAGCGCGACGGATCACATCACATCTCTCGTCTCCCGCAGATTTCAGTCTTCTTCTGCGTCAGCTCGAACTGTCTTTCTCCGTCTTCATTTTGTCCCGTCACTGAGGGAACTATATTATGATAGATCAATGTGCTTAGACACGCGGAAACGTGCTGCTCTCGGGGGACGAGCCGCACGCGGCTGCAGGTGAGCAATAGGTGCGTTTTATGATTGACACGTGGCAGGACTAATGGACAGTCCACGCCACGAGGAAATAAAACGAAAAATCGTCCATTTAACCTTTAAGCATAAAAATATAAAACTCACGTGTCGTAACATAAGCGTCACTTTCATTCTGCGAAGTTATTAAAATATAAATAAACTAAACCTTCTGAAACTTGTTACATTTTATTAGGCCTGAGCGCCACAAGCAGGCGAGAGGCCTATTAATCTCGTAAGGCTGTGCAAAGCACGGCTGCGAAAGTGCGCACGAAATCGAGCGCGAAGCGCTCGCCCACTTCCAAACACTCACTAACGCACTCGTACACTCACGCACGCCCCGTGCATACTAATTAGTAGTAGGAAAATGGAACATTACCGTTGTAAACGGGCGAAGCCCGTGCAAAAGTGCGCACTAAACAAGCACTTTACATTTGGATGACGACCCCATATAAAGCACTCATTTGCTCTAAGTAGCTCACGAACACGTTCCATCTCTTGCATGTTCCGTGCATATAAGCATGTAATGCAAAAATTTAACATTATTACTGTATAGAGGGCCAAAAACACAAAGTGGGCGGAGCCCACTCAAAATTAACGAAAGTACCCGTCAGTGACCAGGGACCCACACCATGAGGTAGGAAAGCGCGAGCGCTTTCCGAAAATGTATAGTTTATGATATTTGAAAAATGGGAAACATTGTTTTCGCATCGGAATATTCTTCTTCTCGGGACCAACCCCCCTATTTTTCACCCAGTGAACATTGACGAAAAGTCACAAAAATTTGCACACCTCTAAAAATCGTGCCTCTCTACATTCTGGCTATTTCCCTTTTCTAAAATAAAAAAAAAATGGCGCGTCAGCGCCCCCAAATGTACCAAGAATGCATTGAGAGATGGGAAATGACCCAAAAAAAATCTGATCGTAGAATCATGAAATTTGGCGCAGAGGTAGATGGTGACAAGAGAAGTAAAAAATATTATTACGGCAACGCCGTCCGCCCAACCAAATGTCGGCCATATTGCTTCAAAAATGGCTAAACATGACTTCGGAGTTTTTCCAAACGTCGTACTTTTACGAACTCCTCCCAGGGCGTTGGCCCTAAAAAGCTGAAATTTGGTAAAAATGCTACTGAGGAGTGGGACATCAAAAGTTATCCAAATTACATTGATACCTCTCACGGTCTCTGTGCGGCGAAGCCGCAAACTGTAGCTAGAATTTCAGAAATCTCCCAAATTTAACATTTCTGCCGTTTGCGCAGATAAAGTCCGAATTGCGTCAAATTAGAATCAGTTGTTAAACTCTTTGCCCTAAACCTACTTGAAGTGAAATAAATTTATTTGGCGCCACAGCGCCCCCTACAGATTTTATATGGAGGTTGAATGTTTAGTTTTGCGAAATTATCTGAAATTTGACACACAACTCAATTTTGGCATCCCCATCAAAAAAGTCAATGACTCATGTCATAATTGTTATGGCGTTGCCGTAGCGATGACCAAAACCTTCCATGTTATTCCAATGGGGAAATCGCCAGAACATGTTTACACTTTAGACTTTCACAAACTCCTCCCCCTCAGGGCGTCAGCCCTATTAACCTGAAATTTGGTGAGACTCATCTTCAGGACCATCAAAAGGTATCCACATTTTTATTCAAAGAGTCACGGTGTCTGTGCGGCAAAGCCGCACATTTTGCCAAGGATTCAAAATAAAATTGCTTTTTGATGTAAAACAAAGGGGAGAAGATGTGACAGCGTCACAGATTCAGCAGTAGGCGTAATAAAAGGACAATTGGGGCGCGTTAGCGCCCCCTCCTCTTGCGGCGTGGCGGCGGCGTAGCGAGGGCCGATCATTGCCGCTTGCGGCTATATTTAGGCCCGAGCGCCACAAGCTGGCGAGAGGCCTATTAATCTCGTAAGGCCGTGCGAAGCACGGCTGCGAAAGTGCGCACGTAGTGCGCACGAAATCGAGCGCGAAGCGCTCGCCCACTTCCAAACACTCACTAACGCACTCCTCCACTCATGCACGCCCCGTGCATACTAATTAGTTGTAGGAAAATGGAACATTACCGTTGTAAACGGGCGAAGCCCGTGCAAAAGTTCGCACTAAACGAGCACTTTACATTGGGATGACGACCGCGAAGCGGTCGTCATCCCCATATAAAGCACTCATTTGCGCTAAGTAGCTCACGAATACGTTCCCCATCTCTTGCATGTTCCGTGCATATAAGCATGTAATGCAAAAATTGAACATTATTACTGTATAGAGGGCCAAAAACACAAAGTGGGCGGAGCCCACTCAAAATTATCGAAAGTACCCGTCAGTGACCAGGGACCCACACCATGAGGTAGGAAAGCGCGAGCGCTTTCCGAAAATGTATAGTTTATGATATTTGAAAAATGGGAAACATTGTTTTCGCATCGGAATATTATTCTTTCTTTCTTTCTTTCTTTCTTTCTTCTTCTTCTCGGGACCAACCCCCCTATTTTTCACCCAGTGAACATTGACGAAAAGTCACAAAAATTTGCACACCTCTAAAAATCGTGCCTCTCTACATTCTGGCTATTTCCCTTTTCTAAAATAAAAAAAATTGGCGCGTCAGCGCCACCAAATGTACCAAAAATGCATTGAGAGATGGGAAATGACCCAAAAAAAATCTGATCGTAGAATCATGAAATTTGGCGCAGAGGTAGATGGTGACAAGAGAAGTAAAAAATATTATTACGGCAACGCCGTCCCCCGAACCAAATGTCGGCCATATTGCTTCAAAAATGGCTAAACATGACTTCGGAGTTTTTCCAAACGTCGTACTTTTACGAACTCCTCCCAGGGCGTTGGCCCTAAAAAGCTGAAATTTGGTGAAAATGCTACTGAGGAGTGGGACATCAAAAGTTATCCAAATTACATTGATACCTCTCACGGTCTCTGTGCGGCGAAGCCGCAAACTGTAACTAAAATTTCAGAAATCTCCCATATTTAAAATTTCTGCCGTTTGCGCAGATAAAGTCCGAATTGCATCAAATTAGAATCAGTTGTTAAACTCTTTGCCCTAAACCTACTTGAAGTGAAATAAATTCATTTGGCGCCACAGCGCCCCCTACAGATTTTATATGGAGGTTAAATGTTTAGTTTTGCGAAATTATATGAAATTTGACACACAACTCAATTTTAGCATCCCCATCAAAAAAGTCAATGAGACCCATGTCATAATTGTTATGGCGTTGCCCAACGATGACCGAAACCTTTCATGTTATTCCAATGGGGAAATCGCCAGAACATGTTTACACTTTAGACTTTCACAAACTCCTCCCAGGGCGTCAGCCCTATTAACCTGAAATTTGGTGGGACTCATCTTCAGGGGTGGACCATCAAAAGTTATCCACATTTTCATTCAAAGAGTCACGGTGTCTGTGCGGCAAAGCCGCACATTTTGCCAAGAATTCAAAATAAAATAGCTTTTTGATGGTAAAACAAAGGGGAGAAGATGTGACAGCGTCACAGATTCAGCAGTAGGCGTAATAAAAGGACAATTGGGGCGCGTTAGCGCCCCCTCCTCTTGCGGCGTGGCGGCGGTGTGGCGGCGGCGTGGCGAGGGCCGATCATTGCCGCTTGCGGCTATATTTTATTTTATTTTCTTACGAAACCGTGACGCTGCTCTGTGATTGGCTGAAACCGCCGAACTCCTGATCCTGCGTCATCACTTTTCCCGGAAGTGGCCGCCCGGAGTCCGGAAGTGGCGCGTAGTAAATAAAGCCCCGAGTGTCGCGGCTTTGAAGCGGATCCATCGCGTGTTTGTGGCGCCGGGACCATGGCGCTGGGAGACTGTTGGAAGCAGCTGTCCTGGTTCTATTACCAGTACCTCCTGGTGACGGCGCTGTACATGCTGGAGCCGTGGGAGCGGACCGTCTTCAGTATCCTTTCCCTGGAGCTAATGTGGCTAATGCTAACGCCGCTGTTAAAGTTGTAAAAAGTGTGCGAAAGACGCGACTGAAGCGACATTTAACTCGTTTTCAGAGAGAAACCGACCTCAAATGTAAATGTTAAACTTATTAAGTCTTTACTGCTAAAAATAATCTACTGATTTGAACTTTTGGGGCAGAAATGGAGCTGACGTTTACTTTGCTTTTCCAGGACGAAAATATATGATTTTCGAGTCTCAAAATCGTAATTGAGATTTCTTAAAAGTCTAATTAGTGCTGAAGTGAGTATTCTATCTGCGGAGAAACTCATTAATATGTTCAGTTTTGTAAAGTGTAGTTTAGAACTTGGCCGTTTAAAGACTTCCTCGTTCTAGTTTAATAATTTTATAGTTATATATTTGAACTTCTGGACCAACAAACTGCGTGAGAACGTTTCAGGACAGTTTAGTTAATGAGAAACCTGAACCTGTCAATTATGTCAATGTTTGGAGAATGTGGAAGTCACGTGACCCATATCTGGACTTAAACAAAGAGGCAAATCAGCTTCAAACTGCAATATTCGTACACTTTTTTTGACCCAATAATTAATTTAAGGAAAACTCTGAACAATTCATATTCATAATACTAATTAAAACTAATGTAAATGTGATATGTTTAGGTTAATTTCCATCTGCAGAGTGAGAAAACTCACTTTCCACAAACACGACTGAAACGATAAGTCAGGAAGTGACGCGTGTCGTAACCGTTGTGGGCGGGTGATGTGGGAGGGTGAGTGTAGATGTGGGCGGGGTTGTGGGAGGGTGAGTGTAGATGTGGGCGGGGTTGTGGGAGGGTGAGTGTAGATGTGGGCGGGGTTGTGGGAGGGTGAGTGTAGATGTGGGCGGGGTTGTGGGAGGGTGAGTGTAGATGTGGGCGGGGTTGTGGGAGGGTGAGTGTAGATGTGGGCGGGGTTGTGGGAGGGTGAGTGTAGATGTGGGCGGGGTTGTGGGAGGGTGAGTGTAGATGTGGGCGGGGTTGTGGGAGGGTGAGTGTAGATGTGGGCGGGGTTGTGGGAGGGTGAGTGTAGATGTGGGCGGGGTTGTGGGAGGGTGAGTGTAGATGTGGGCGGGGTTGTGGGAGGGTGAGTGTAGATGTGGGCGGGGTTGTGGGAGGGTGAGTGTAGATGTGGGCGGGGTTGTGGGAGGGTGAGTGTAGATGTGGGCGGGGTTGTGGGAGGGTGAGTGTAGATGTGGGCGGGGTTGTGGGAGGGTGAGTGTAGATGTGGGCGGGGTTGTGGGAGGGTGAGTGTAGATGTGGGCGGGGTTGTGGGAGGGTGAGTGTAGATGTGGGCGGGGTTGTGGGAGGGGCCGTGTTGCTTCCTTAGCCGCCGCCCTCAGACTCGTTGCTGGTCTCCGTCGCCGCCATGGCCGTGTACACCGGATACGTGTTCATGCCGCAGCACATCATGGCCATCCTGCACTACTTTGAGGTCGTCCAATGATGCGCTCCAGTTCGACTTCGGACCCGCCCACTCCTGCCTCCCATTGGTCTGCGACTCTGCGCCGGCGGCGTGAAAATGCTCGAGCGAAACTGTTCTATTTTGAAAACATCGAGATCGTTTCTGAAGCAATTTTTTTTCAATTTCAATGTTATAAAGTAAAATGAGAGCGTACGGTTAGTCCTGGTTTAGTCCTGGTTTAGACCTGGTTTAGACCTGGTTTAGACCTGGTTTAGTCCTGGTTTAGTCCTGGTTTAGTCCTGGTTTAGTCCTGGTTTAGTCCTGGTTTAGTCCTGGTTTAGACCTGGTTTAGTCCTGGTTTAGTCCTGGTTTAGTCCTGGTTTAATCCTGGTTTAGTCCTGGTTTAGACCTGGTTTAGTCCTGGTTTTATTTGTACAGTTTGATTTCCTGTAAAACTTGTCTTTGTAAATATTTGATGTACAAAGTTTTCATGGAGACAAATGTGTGAAGAAGACTATTAATATTAATATTATTATTATTATTATTATTATTATTATATTAAAGGGATTTATTTCCGGACGACACGTTTGAGTCAGTGAAAGTTTAACATTGATTTCATCGACAGAATAAATGTTTAGATGTGAATGACAAATGCAGTAAAACAATTGACTTTCTGCAAAGTTCTGACTAAAACACAGAATAAATCACATGTTTTTACTCTTGTACTTTTACTTTAAATTAACTGAGTGTGTAGTGTATTTGTAGTTTGAGTGTGTGTAGTTTGAGTGTGTGTAGTTTGAGTGTGTGTAGTTAGAGTGTGTGTAGTTAGTGTGTGTAGTTAGAGTGTGTGTAGTTAGAGTGTGTGTAGTTAGAGTGTTAGAGTGTGTGTAGTTAGAGTGTGTGTAGTTAGAGTGTGTGTAGTTAGAGTGTGTGTAGTTAGAGTGTGTGTAGTTAGAGTGTGTGTAGTTAGAGTGTGTAGTTTGAGTGTGTGTAGTTAGAGTGTGTGTAGTTAGAGTGTGTGTAGTTTTTGAGTGTGTGTAGTTAGAGTGTGTGTAGTTAGAGTGTGTGTAGTTAGAGTGTGTGTAGTTAGAGTGTGTGTAGTTAGAGTGTGTGTAGTTAGAGTGTGTGTAGTTTTTGAGTGTGTGTAGTTTGAGTGTGTGTAGTTTGAGTGTGTGTAGTTAGAGTGTGTGTAGTTAGAGTGTGTGTAGTTTTTGAGTGTGTGTAGTTAGAGTGTGTAGTTTGAGTGTGTGTAGTTTGAGTGTGTGTAGTTAGAGTGTGTGTAGTTAGAGTGTGTGTAGTTAGAGTGTGTGTAGTTAGAGTGTGTGTAGTTAGAGTGTGTGTAGTTAGAGTGTGTGTAGTTTTTGAGTGTGTGTAGTTTGAGTGTGTGTAGTTTGAGTGTGTGTAGTTAGAGTGTGTGTAGTTAGAGTGTGTGTAGTTAGAGTGTGTGTAGTTTTTGAGTGTGTGTAGTTTGAGTGTGTGTAGTTTGAGTGTGTGTAGTTTGAGTGTGTGTAGTTTGAGTGTGTGTAGAGTGTGTGTAGTTAGAGTGTGTGTAGTTAGAGTGTGTGTAGTTTGAGTGTGTGTAGTTTGAGTGTGTGTAGTTTGAGTGTATGTAGTTAGAGTGTGTGTAGAGTGTGTGTAGTTTGAGTGTGTGTAGTTTGAGTGTGTGTAGTTAGAGTGTGTGTAGTTAGAGTGTGTGTAGTTAGAGTGTGTAGTTAGAGTGTGTGTAGTTTGAGTGTGTGTAGTTTGAGTGTGTGTAGTTAGAGTGTGTGTAGTTAGAGTGTGTGTAGTTAGAGTGTGTGTGTGTAGTTTGAGTGTGTGTAGTTAGAGTGTGTGTAGTTTGAGTGTGTGTAGTTTGAGTGTGTGTAGTTTGAGTGTGTGTAGTTTGAGTGTGTGTAGTTTGAGTGTATGTAGTTAGAGTGTGTGTAGAGTGTGTGTAGTTTGAGTGTGTGTAGTTTGAGTGTGTGTAGTTAGAGTGTGTGTAGTTAGAGTGTGTGTAGTTAGTGTGTAGTTAGAGTGTGTGTAGTTTGAGTGTGTGTAGTTAGTGTGTGTAGTTTGAGTGTGTGTAGTTAGAGTGTGTGTGTGTAGTTTGAGTGTGTGTAGTTAGAGTGTGTGTAGTTAGAGTGTGTGTAGTTTGAGTGTGTGTAGTTAGAGTGTGTGTAGTTAGTGTGTGTAGTTTGAGTGTGTGTAGTTTGAGTGTGTGTAGTTTGAGGTGTGTAGTTTGAGTGTGTGTAGTTTGAGTGTGTGTAGTTTGAGTGTGTGTAGTTAGAGTGTGTGTAGTTTGAGTGTGTGTAGTTTGAGTGTGTGTAGTTAGAGTGTGTGTAGTTTGAGTGTGTGTAGTTTGAGTGTGTGTAGTTAGAGTGTGTGTAGTTAGAGTGTGTGTAGTTAGAGTGTGTGTAGTTTGAGTGTGTGTAGTTAGAGTGTGTGTAGTTTGAGTGTGTGTAGTTAGTGTGTGTAGTTTGAGTGTGTGTAGTTTGAGTGTGTGTAGTTAGTGTGTGTAGTTTGAGTGTGTGTAGTTAGAGTGTGTGTAGTTAGTGTGTGTAGTTTGAGTGTGTGTAGTTTGAGTGTGTGTAGTTTGAGTGTGTGTGTGTGTAGTTTGAGTGTGTGTAGTTTGAGTGTGTGTAGTTAGAGTGTGTGTAGTTAGAGTGTGTGTAGTTTGAGTGTGTGTAGTTAGAGTGTGTAGTTTGAGTGTGTGTAGTTAGAGTGTGTGTAGTTTGAGTGTGTGTAGTTAGAGTGTGTGTAGTTAGAGTGTGTGTAGTTTGAGTGTGTGTAGTTAGAGTGTGTGTAGTTTGAGTGTGTGTAGTTAGAGTGTGTGTAGTTTGAGTGTGTGTAGTTAGAGTGTGTGTAGTTTGAGTGTGTGTAGTTAGAGTGTGTGTAGTTTGAGTGTGTGTAGTTTGAGTGTAGTGTATTTACTGGTGTGTAATGTGTGTGTTGTGTTTGTTTCCCGTCGCGTGCTGCACGTGAGGACACTTCCTGCTCGCGCGTGGCTGATGTGGGTTAAGTGCGGTCTCCATGGCAGCGGACACGCCCCTGCATGTACGCGCGTGCAGCTGACTCTTACCTCACCCAAATGAACGTGAGAGACGCGCGTGCGACGTTTATGCGCGAAAGAACTGACCAGAACACGAGCTCCTCCCACACGTACACAGGTACACGTACACAAGTACACACACATACACAACAACACAAGTACACACACATACACAACTACACAAGTACACACACATACACAACTACACAAGTACACACACATACACAACAACACAAGTACACACACATACACAACTACACAAGTACACACACATACACAACTACACAAGTACACACACATACACAACAACACAAGTACACACACATACACAACTACACAAGTACACACACATACACAACTACACAAGTACACACACATACACAACAACACAAGTACACACACATACACAACTACACAAGTACACACACATACACAAGTACACGTACACAGGTACACGTACACAAGTACACACACATACACAACTACACAAGTACACACACATACACAAGTACACGTACACAGGTACACGTACACAAGTACACACACATACACAACAACACAAGTACACACACATACACAACTACACAAGTACACACACATACACAACTACACAAGTACACACACATACACAAGTACACGTACACAGGTACACGTACACAAGTACACACACATACACAACTACACAAGTACACACACATACACAAGTAAACGTACACAAGAACACACACGTACACAAGTAAACGTACACAAGAACACACACGTACACAAGTAAACGTACACAAGAACACACACATACACAAGTAAACGTACACAAGAACACACACATACACAAGTAAACGTACACAAGAACACACACATACACAAGTACACGTACACAAGAACACACACATACACAAGTAAACGTACACAAGAACACACACATACACAAGTACACGTACACAAGAACACACACATACACAAGTACACACACATACACAAGTAAACGTACACAAGAACACACACATACACAAGAACACACACGTACACAAGTACACGTACACAGGTACACGTACACAAGAACACTCACATACACAAGTACACATACACAAGTACACACACATACACAAGTACACAAGTACACACACATACACAAGTACACGTACACAAGAACACACACATACACAAGTACACGTACACAAGTACACACACATACACAAGTAAACGTACACAAGAACACACACGTACACAAGTACACGTACACAGGTACACGTACACAAGAACACTCACATACACAAGTACACGTACACAAGTACACACACATACACAAGTACACAAGTACACACACATACACAAGTACACGTACACAAGAACACACACATACACAAGTACACGTACACAAGTACACACACATACACAAGTAAACGTACACAAGAACACGTACACAAGAACACACACATACACAAGTAAACGTACACAAGAACACACACATACACAAGTACACGTACACAAGAACACACACATACACAAGTACACGTACACAAGAACACACACATACACAAGTACACGTACACAAGAACACACACATACACAAGTACACGTACACAAGAACACACACATACACAAGTACACACACATACACAAGTACACGTACACAAGTACACGTACACAAGTACACGTACACAAGTACACACACATACACAAGTAAACGTACACAAGAACACACACATACACAAGTACACGTACACAAGTACACGTACACAAGTACACGTACACAAGTACACAAGAACACACACATACACAAGTAAACGTACACAAGAACACACACATACACAAGTACACGTACACAAGTACACGTACACAAGAACACACAAGTACACGTACACAAGAACACACACATACACAAGTACACATACACAAGAACACACACATACACAAGTACACGTACACAAGTACACGTACACAAGAACACACAAGTACACGTACACAAGTACACGTACACAAGAACACACAAGTACACGTACACAAGAACACACAAGTACACGTACACAAGAACACATACATACACAAGTACACGTACACAAGAACACACACATACACAAGTACACATACACAAGTACACGTACACAAGAACACACAAGTACACGTACACAAGTACACATACACGAGTACACGTACACAAGAATACACACATACACAAGTACACGTACACAAGAACACATACACAAGTACACGTACACAAGTACACGTACACAAGTACACGTACACAAGTACACGTACACAAGAACACACACACGTACACAAGAACACATACACAAGTACACGTACACAAGTACACGTACACAAGTACACGTACACAAGAACACACACACGTACACAAGAACACATACACAAGTACACGTACACAAGAACACGTACACAAGTACACGTACACAAATACACATACACAAGTACACGTAAACAAGAACACATACACAAGTACACGTACACAAGAACACATACACAAGTACACGTACACAAGAACACATACACAAGTACACGTACACAAGAAGACATACACAAGTACACGTACACAAGTACACATACACAAGTACACAAGAACACTCACATACACAAGTACACGTAAACAAGTACACGTACACAAGAACACACAAGTACACGTACACAAGAACACACACATACACAAGTACACGTACACAAGAACACACACATACACAAGTACACATACACAAGTACACGTACACAAGAACACACAAGTACACATACACAAGTACACACACATACACAAGTACAAGTACACAAGAACACACACATACACAAGTACACGTACACAAGTACACGTACACAAGAACACACACATACACAAGTACACAAGAACACGTGCACAAGAACACACACATACACAAGTACACGTACACAAGAACACATACATACACAAGTACCCGTACACAAGAACACATACACAAGTACACGTACACAAGTACACGTACACAAGAACAAATACACAAGTACACGTACACAAGAACACATACACAAGAACATGTACACAAGAACACATACACAAGTACACGTACACAAATACACATACACAAGTACACGTACACAAGAACACATACACTAGTACACGTACACAAAAACACGTACACAAGTACACGTAAACAAGTACATATACACAAGTACACGTACAGAAGAACACATACACAAGTACACGTACACAAATACACATACACAAGTACACGTACACAAGAAGACATACACAAGTACACGTACACAAGTACACGTACACAAGTACACGTACACAAGAACATACACAAGTACACGTACACAAGAACACATACACAAGTACACCTACACAAGTACACGTACACAAGAACACACACATACACAAGTACACGTACACAAGAACACATACACAAGTACACGTACCAGTGTTCTCCCCAGGATTTTATAAAGGGATGGTAAATATGCCTCATACGGGGTCGCATTTTCCTCTAAGGATGGTTTAACGTACATTCATTATGTCCAAAGGTACATGCACCATAAACACACTATTACATGTGGTAAGTCTAAACATACTATTACATGTGTATAAGTCTAAACATACTATTACATGTGTATAAGTCTAAACATACTATTACATGTGTATAATTCTAAACATACTATTACATGATGTATAAGTCTAAACACACTATTACATGGTGTATAAGTCTAAACATACTATTACATGTGTATAAGTCTAAACATACTATTACATGTGTATAATTCTAAACATACTATTACATGATGTATAAGTCTAAACACACTATTACATGTGTATAAGTCTAAACATACTATTACATGTGTATAAGTCTAAACACACTATTACATGTGTATAAGTCTAAACATACTATTACATGTGTATAAGTCTAAACACACTATTACATGTGTATAAGTCTAAACACACTATTACATGTGTATAAGTCTAAACACACTATTACATGGTGTATAAGTCTAAACACACTATTACATGGTGTATAAGTCTAAACACACTATTACACAATGTATAAAACTAAACACACTATTACACGGTGTATAAGCCTAAACACACTATTACATGTGTATAAGTCTAAACACACTATTACATGTGTATAAGTCTAAACACACTATTACATGGTGTATAAGTCTAAACACACTATTACACAATGTATAAGCCTAAACACACTATTACATGTGTATAAGTCTAAACACACTATTACATGGTGTATAAGTCTAAACACACTATTACACGGTGTATAAGTCTAAACACACTATTACACGGTGTATAAGCCTAAACACACTATTACATGTGTATAAGTCTAAACACACTATTACATGGTGTATAAGTCTAAACACACTATTACACGGTGTATAAGCCTAAACACACTATTACATGTGTATAAGTCTAAACACACTATTACATGGTGTATAAGTCTAAACACACTATTACACGGTGTATAAGTCTAAACACACTATTACACAATGTATAAAACTAAACACACTATTACATGGTGTATAAGTCTAAACACACTATTACATGGTGTATAAGCCTAAACACACTATTACATGGTGTATAAGTCTAAACACACTATTACATGGTGTATAAGTCTAAACACACTATTACACAATGTATAAAACTAAACACACTATTACATGGTGTATAAGTCTAAACACACTATTACATGGTGTATAAGTCTAAACACACTATTACATGATGTATAAGTCTAAACACACTATTACATGATGTATAAGTCTAAACATACTATTACATGGTGTATAAGTCTAAACACACTATTACATGGTGTATAAGTCTAAACACACTATTACATGATGTATAAGTCTAAACACACTATTACATGGTGTATAAGTCTAAACACACTATTACACAATGTATAAGTCTAAACACACTATTACACAATGTATAAGTCTAAACACACTATTACACAATGTATAAGTCTAAACACACTATTACATGGTGTATAAGTCTAAACACACTATTACATGGTGTATAAGTCTAAACACACTATTACACAATGTATAAGTCTAAACATACTATTACATGTGTATAAGTCTAAACACACTATTACATGGTGTATAAGTCTAAACACACTATTACATGGTGTATAAGTCTAAACATACTATTACATGGTGTATAAGTCTAAACACACTATTACACAATGTATAAGTCTAAACACACTATTACATGGTGTATAAGCCTAAACACACTATTACATGGTGTATAAGTCTAAACACACTATTACATGGTGTATAAGTCTAAACACACTATTACACAATGTATAAAACTAAACACACTATTACATGGTGTATAAGTCTAAACACACTATTACATGGTGTATAAGTCTAAACACACTATTACATGATGTATAAGTCTAAACACACTATTACATGATGTATAAGTCTAAACATACTATTACATGGTGTATAAGTCTAAACACACTATTACATGGTGTATAAGTCTAAACACACTATTACATGATGTATAAGTCTAAACACACTATTACATGGTGTATAAGTCTAAACACACTATTACACAATGTATAAGTCTAAACACACTATTACACAATGTATAAGTCTAAACACACTATTACACAATGTATAAGTCTAAACACACTATTACATGGTGTATAAGTCTAAACACACTATTACATGGTGTATAAGTCTAAACACACTATTACACAATGTATAAGTCTAAACATACTATTACATGTGTATAAGTCTAAACACACTATTACATGGTGTATAAGTCTAAACACACTATTACATGGTGTATAAGTCTAAACATACTATTACATGGTGTATAAGTCTAAACACACTATTACACAATGTATAAGTCTAAACACACTATTACATGGTGTATAAGTCTAAACACACTATTACATGGTGTATAAGTCTAAACACACTATTACACAATGTATAAGTCTAAACATACTATTACATGGTGTATAAGTCTAAACACACTATTACACAATGTATAAGTCTAAACACACTATTACATGATGTATAAGTCTAAACACACTATTACATGGTGTATAAGTCTAAACACACTATTACACAATGTATAAGTCTAAACACACTATTACACAATGTATAAGTCTAAACACACTATTACACAATGTATAAGTCTAAACACACTATTACATGGTGTATAAGTCTAAACACACTATTACATGGTGTATAAGTCTAAACACACTATTACACAATGTATAAGTCTAAACATACTATTACATGTGTATAAGTCTAAACACACTATTACATGGTGTATAAGTCTAAACACACTATTACATGGTGTATAAGTCTAAACATACTATTACATGGTGTATAAGTCTAAACACACTATTACACAATGTATAAGTCTAAACACACTATTACATGGTGTATAAGTCTAAACACACTATTACATGGTGTATAAGTCTAAACACACTATTACACAATGTATAAGTCTAAACATACTATTACATGGTGTATAAGTCTAAACACACTATTGGTTAAAATACGCAGAACAAATAAAGTTGTATTAGATTGATACAGAGCAGTTTAAAGGGTTTGAAATTAATACTTATAGGTCTTTTACTGCAGTTTCACAATAAGGCCACAAGAGGGCAGTGTAGACTAACCGGAAATATTTCTGATTAATAAAACCAGGACTAAACCAGGACTAAACCGGGTCTAAACCAGGACTAAACCGGGTCTAAACCAGGACTAAACCAGGACTAAACCGGGTCTAAACCAGGACTAAACCGGGTCTAAACCAGGACTAAACCAGGACTAAACCGGGTCTAAACCAGGACTAAACCGGGTCTAAACCAGGACTAAACCAGGACTAAACCGGGTCTAAACCAGGACTAAACCAGGACTAAACCAGGTCTAAACCAGGTCTAAACCAGGACTAAACCAGGACTAAACCAGGTCTAAACCAGGTCTAAACCAGGACTAAACCAGGACTAAACCAGGACTAAACCAGGACTAAACCAGGTCCAAACCAGGACTAAACCTCACGCCCTCGTCACTCACTTACACTTCAGTTCTTTTAACTTGGACCCTCGCGTACAGCACGATGCAGGATTGTTTTGAGAGTTTTTGGAAGAAATATTGTAGACTTTTCTCTGTCATGGCAGGAGTAAGTCTGCATGGTCCCTGCCTTCAGCAGCGCGGCAGGACCAATAGGCCCTGCCACGCCCTGCTGGGGCTCAGGCCTAATTAAGAGTGATTTGTGACATAAAGATCTGACATTTAGAACAGAAAGTTTCAGACTAGTTTCAGTGGGACTGAGTCTTATCTTTTCACAGAGAAAATGAATCACATTTATCAGATTGAGCCTGACTCGCATTTTGTTTCCCCATCTGTGTGATGTGACACAGAAATAGCACTAGGGGTGGCTGTTTTGGGAAAGGGAGGGTCGTCATGTGGGAGGGGCTTCATGTGGGCGGGTCATCGTGTGGGAGGGGCTTCTTGTGGGAGGGTCGTTGTGTGGGAGGGGCGTCATATGGGAGGGGCTTCATGTGGGAGGGGTTTCAAGTGGGAGGGGCTTCATGTGGGAGGGGCTTCATGTGGGAGGGGTTTCATGTGTGTGAAGGAGACGTTTCGTAGGTCTTTCCTTCTACTGCTGTCAGACTTTATAACAAACACTGTTAGTCCTGAACACTCGCAATACTGACCTAACCATGTGCAATTCCGTCATATGTGCAATTACTGTCGTGATTCATGTGCAATTACTGTGAAATTCATGTGCAATCCATGTGCCGTCGTGATACATATTCATGTGCAATTACTGTCGTGATCACATGCAATGGTATTTATGTATTTATGTATTTGTCTATGGGAGTTTTTGTTTATAGGAGATCTTCTACTGAAAGTGTTTTTCAAACTTCCTATAAGTGATCTGTTCTTTTCTTCTGGATCTGCCTCTGTATCTACCTGCGTTGCAACAATGAAATTTCCCCATGTGGGACAATAAAGGAATATCTTATCTTATGTGGGAGGGACGTCATTTGAAAGGGGCTTCATGTGGGAGGGGCTTCATGTGGGAGGGGCTTCATATGGGTGGGGCTTCATGTGGGAGGGGCTTCATGTGGGAGGGGCTTCATGTGGGAGGGGCTTCATATGGGAGGGTCGTCGTGTGGGAGGGGCTTCATATGGGTGGGGCTTCATGTGGGAGGGGCTTCATGTGGGAGGGTCGTCGTATGGGAGGGGCTTCATGTGGGTGGGGCTTCATGTGGGAGGGGCTTCATGTGGGAGGGTCGTCGTGTGGGAGGGGCTTCATGTGGGAGGGGCTTCATGTGGGAGGGTCGTCGTGTGGGAGGGGCTTCATGTGGGAGGGTCGTCGTGTGGGAGGGGCTTCATGTGGGAGGGTCGTCGTGTGGGAGGGGCTTCATGTGGGAGGGGCGTCATGTGGCAGGGGCGTCATGTGGGAGGGGTTTCATGTGGGAGGGGCTTCATGTGGGAAGGGCTTCATGTGGGTGGGGCTTCATGTGGGAGGGTCGTCGTGTGGGACGGGCTTCATTTGGGAGGGGCTTCATGTGGGAGGGTCGTCGTGTGGGAGGGGCTTCATGTGGGAGGGGCTTCATGTGAGAGGGTCGTCGTGTGGGAGGGGCTTCATGTGGGTGGGGCTTCATGTGGGAGGGTCGTCGTGTGGGAGGGGCTTCATGTGGGAGGGGCTTCATGTGGGAGGGTCGTCGTGTGGGAGGGGCTTCATGTGGGAGGGTCGTCATGTGGGAGGGGCTTCATGTGGGAGGGGCGTCATGTGGCAGGGGCGTCATGTGGGAGGGGTTTCATGTGGGTGGGGCTTCATGTGGGAGGGTCGTCGTGTGGGACGGGCTTCATTTGGGAGGGGCTTCATGTGGGAGGGTCGTCGTGTGGGAGGGGCTTCATGTGGGAGGGGCTTCATGTGGGAGGGGTTTCATGTGGGAGGCGTTTCATGTGGGAGGGGCTTCATGTGGGAGGGGCTTCATGTGGGAGGGGTTTCATGTGGGAGGCGTTTCATGTGGGAGGGGCTTCATGTGGGAGGGGCTTCATGTGGGAAGGGCTTCATGTGGGTGGGGCTTCATGTGGGAGGGTCGTCGTGTGGGAGGGGCTTCATGTGGGAGGGGCTTCATGTGGGAAGGGCTTCATGTGGGAGGGGTTTCATGTGGGAGGCGTTTCATGTGGGAGGGGCTTCATGTGGGAGGGGCTTCATGTGGGAAGGGCTTCATGTGGGTGGGGCTTCATGTGGGAGGGTCGTCGTGTGGGAGGGGCTTCATGTGGGAGGGGCTTCATGTGAGAGGGTCGTCGTGTGGGAGGGGCTTCATGTGGGTGGGGCTTCATGTGGGAGGGTCGTCGTGTGGGAGGGGCTTCATGTGGGAGGGGCTTCATGTGGGAGGGTCGTCATGTGGGAGGGGCTTCATGTGGGAGGGGCTTCATGTGGGAGGGTCGTCGTGTGGGAGGGGCTTCATGTGGGAGGGTCGTCATGTGGGAGGGTCGTCATGTGGGAGGGGCTTCATGTGGGAGGGGCTTCATGTGGGAGGGTCGTCGTGTGGGAGGGGCTTCATGTGGGAGGGTCGTCATGTGGGAGGGGCTTCATGTGGGAGGGGCGTCATGTGGCAGGGGCGTCATGTGGGAGGGTCGTCATGTGGGAGGGGCTTCATGTGGGAAGGGCTTCATGTGGGAGGGGCTTCATGTGGGAGGGGCGTCATGTGGCAGGGGCGTCATGTGGGAGGGGTTTCATGTGGGAGGCGTTTCATGTGGGAGGGGCTTCGTGTGGGAGGGGCTTCGTGTGGGAGGGGCTTCGTGTGGGAGGGGCTTCGTGTGGGAGGGGCTTCATGTGGGAGGGGCTTCATGTGGGAGGGGTTTCATGTGGGAGGCGTTTCATGTGGGAGGGGCTTCATGTGGGAGGGGCTTCATGTGGGAGGGGTTTCATGTGGGAGGCGTTTCATGTGGGAGGGGCTTCATGTGGGAGGGGCTTCATGTGGGAAGGGCTTCATGTGGGAGGGTCGTCGTGTGGGACGGGCTTCATTTGGGAGGGGCTTCATGTGGGAGGGTCGTCGTGTGGGAGGGGCTTCATGTGGGAGGGGTTTCATGTGGGAGGGGCTTCATGTGGGAGGGTCGTCGTGTGGGAGGGGCTTCATGTGGGAGGGTCGTCGTGTGGGAGGGGCTTCATGTGGGTGGGGCTTCATGTGGGAGGGTCGTCGTGTGGGAGGGGCTTCATGTGGGAGGGGCTTCATGTGGGAGGGTCGTCATGTGGGAGGGGCTTCATGTGGGAGGGGCTTCATGTGGGAGGGTCGTCATGTGGGAGGGTCGTCATGTGGGAGGGGCGTCATGTGGGAGGGTCGTCATGTGGGAGGGGCTTCATGTGGGAGGGGCTTCATGTGGGAGGGTCGTCGTGTGGGAGGGGCTTCATGTGGGAGGGGCTTCATGTGGGAGGGTCGTCGTGTGGGAGGGGCTTCATGTGGGAGGGGCGTCATGTGGCAGGGGCGTCGTGTGGGAGGGGCTTCATGTGGGAGGGGCTTCATGTGGGAGGGTCGTCGTGTGGGAGGGGCTTCATGTGAGAGGGTCGTCATGTGGGAGGGGCTTCATGTGGGAGGGGCGTCATGTGGCAGGGGCGTCATGTGGGAGGGGTTTCATGTGGGAGGGGCTTCGTGTGGGAGGGGCTTCGTGTGGGAGGGGCTTTTGTCTTCATTGTCACTCATTTGTTCATATTTTCTTGGATTTTCTGGGTCAAATGATATATTTCATGCTAGTTTGTGCTGCAGTGAAGCGAGCGCGTGCACACAGCTCGTCACCACAACCGGGCGTGGCTTTGACCCAGTTTGATCAGATCAATATTAGATTCATCCTTAACTTCCCTGTTATTGGTTCCCTCAGGCCGGGCTCCTCCCACTAAAGCCGGGCTCCTCCCACTAAAGCCCAAACCTGTGACACGTGGTTCCAGCTGAGTCAGTTCTTTCTGATCAGATCGTGTGGTGAGTCACAGTCTCAGACAGAGCAGTGCCTCCAGTTAGATTCACTCCCCACAATGTTCACATCACATGAAACCTAAAGAGAAGGATCAAGTCAACCACTTCCCCAACGTCTTTTCTGTTTCGCCTTTATTATAATTGTCAATAAGCTCGTATTAATATAAGTGTATTTTCATATTTATACAGATTGTGAAATGTTCAAAGTTTGACATTTGTCTGTGTTTGAAAGACGAGAAAAATAACACATCATGTGACTTTAGAACACACTTTATTAGACTTTATGTTATTAATCTTACATTTTTCAAACAAATCCACGTCTAAACCAGATTTAACAATAAATGATACAATAAAATGAACAATCTGGATTATAAATATATATGTTTAGAGTCGTTTTAACAAGGAAAATGTGTCAAATGTAAAATGTCTTAAGAACAGATGCTATAATAATGATAATCATGATAATATTAATAATAACAATAATAATAAGTACAGCCGCAAGCGGCACTGATGGGCCCTCGCCGTGTCGCCGCCATCAGAAGAACAAAAAGATCCAGGGGTCGATTGGAGGGTCAAACGGGCACAACTGACCCTCACTTGACCTCACACAGAGCAAACACAAGAACACACCACATCTACAAAGGTCAAAGAGCTTTACCAGGCAGTGTGGGCCAAGTGTCTTGCCTAAGGACACAACGACAGCTGAGCAGAGCCAAACTTACACTGCTGTTTGGAAGCCATCAGCCACGCCCCTTTTTATGACTGTACTTAAAGGTGCCATATAATGCTTTTTTTCACGTTTCGTAGTCTATCCTAAGTGTATCATTGATAATAATAAGTGTTGTGCAACACCCTTAACATAAGAGTTAAGAAATATCACCCAGACCTTGGACCCCCTCACCAACCCGGAAATGCAAACGGCTTGGTTTGATATTCGCCCCCACCCTTGTGAAGAGGGATCTGGCTCCCCCGCCCAACCCGTGACGTAGTCTCAGAGCGCGTGTGTGCCCCGCCCACCCGTGACGTAGTCTCAGAGAGCGCGTGTGAGCCCCGCCCACCCATGACGTAGTCTCAGAGCGCGTGCGAGCCCCGCCCACCCGTGACGTAGTCTCAGAGAGCGCGTGTGAGCCCCGCCCACCCGTGACGTAGTCTCAGAGCGCGTGCGAGCCCCGCCCACCCATGACGTAGTCTCAGAGCGCGTGTGAGCCCCGCCCACCCATGACGTAGTCTCAGAGAGCGCGTGTGAGCCCCGCCCACCCATGACGTAGTCTCAGAGCGCGTGTGAGCCCCGCCCACCCGTGACGTAGTCTCAGAGAGCGCGTGTGAGCCCCGCCCACCCGTGACGTAGTCTCAGAGAGCGCGTGTGAGCCCCGCCCACCCATGACGTAGTCTCAGAGAGCGCGTGTGAGCCCCGCCCACCCATGACGTAGTCTCAGAGAGCGCGTGTGAGCCCCGCCCACCCATGACGTAGTCTCAGAGCGCGTGTGAGCCCCGCCCACCCATGACGTAGTCTCAGAGCGCGTGTGAGCCCCGCCCACCCGTGACGTAGTCTCAGAGCGCGTGCGAGCCCCGCCCACCCGTGACGTAGTCTCAGAGCGCGTGCGAGCCCCGCCCACCCGTGACGTAGTGTGTGCCCCACAGCTGTCTGCTCCGCGCTGCGCCGCTCCTACCGCGCGACTGAGTGAGAAAGAGTCTACTTTGAGACTAAATAAATCTGGTGTTTATTCTACAGCGTGCGCAGAACAGATATATCTATATATCTATCTATATATCTATCTATATATCTATCTGGATGGATAGATAGATGGACATAAGACTTTTATATATATATATATATATATATATATATATATATATAAAAGTCTTATGTCCATCGCGCTCTTATTTCCTGGTTTTTCGGTATCGGATAGAACTTCTCTCCGTTTATTTTCCCGGTTGCTGCATCAAGTGCCACATAAACCTTCACCATTGTGATAATAGTAAAGAGTGCGATATCATTCATGAAGTTTTGGGCCTCTTTGAGCCGCGTTTCCTCGTAAATCGAAGCAGAAAAACTCCGGGGCTTGTATGGGGAGACACGGGAGCCTGGAGCAGCGCGGAGCCGGGGGGAAGGGGGCGGGAGGGGAGGGGGAGGGTGAGGGAGGATGATGACGAGTGCCTGTGAACACCGCCCGTCAGTTTGGAGATTGGAGGAAAGGAGATAGTCTGTAATAAAGCTAAACACTGCAGGAATCAATCAAAAAAACACTCTGGACATAAATGAAGCACAAATAGCAATGTAAGAAGGTTAAAAGCTCTGAAAATTCGATTTTGCATGTTATGGGACCTTTAATGACATGAGCACGCTTGAATCCATAAGACCTGAGCAAAGTCAATGAGTCAGTGAGTCAGTCTCAGGGGTTCAGTGAGTTGTGGATAGTACTACCATAGCACTGTTGCCATGGTGTTGAAGCTCATTCCTAGTTTTGTTTTGGTCACTTACAAAGGCAATGGAAATGTGTTTATGGTCTTAATCCTCGTCTTCATCACAGCTCGCACTTCTTAGTCTTCTTCTT
Organism: Eucyclogobius newberryi; assembly: GCA_026437355.1. Classification (NCBI taxonomy): domain Eukaryota; kingdom Metazoa; phylum Chordata; class Actinopteri; order Gobiiformes; family Gobiidae; genus Eucyclogobius; species Eucyclogobius newberryi. Next base: position 31,740,161 of record JAPEHP010000019.1, on the reverse strand, counting down.
GTCTTCCTCTTGTTTTTGGAAAACTTTTCCGTCTTTTCCTGTTTTCCAGCTCAGTTTGACGTTGAGGTTCTTTTCTTTGAACTTCTCCTCCAGCTGAAGAAAAAGGAGAGAAGTTCAGTTTTCTGAGACTGAGAAATGAGAAGAATAAACACAGACACTGGAACTAAAGACCATAAAGGAAAACACACAGATTGATTCATTTGTGCAGGATTTTAAACCAGTGGCTTTTGTGATGCAGAAAGAAAAGCCTGAAGAGGATTCTATGAACGACTTGAACAAAGCTGCAGTGAATCAAACTCAGATCCAAATCACCATCGATGGCGTTGTAAACGTGTCATTTAGAGCTTCAAACATGTTCTGAAACTCATGGGATTCTTGTGTTAGTTTAACACTTCATGTTTCACTCTCTCAAACGTTAGAGCTCCTGGATGTGTTTCATCCCATTGTTCTATAAATATCATAATACACAACTACAAAGTACTACACGTACTTCCTGTTTGAGGAGTTCAGGGTCGAGTGAGTTGAGATCTACAGCTGAGGACAAACTTATTTTCACCAAAGTCTTCAGAGTCTTCACATCTGTAATAATAAAGAGTTTAAAAAAGTCATTTCAGGGGTAACAGTCTGTGTGGGAGGGGCTTCAGTCTGTGTGGGAGGGGCTTCAGTCTGTGTGGGAGGGGCTTCATGTGGGAGGGGCGTCATGTAGGAGGGGCTTCATGTGGGAGGGGCTTCATGTAGGAGGGGCTTCATGTGGGAGGGGCTTCATGTGGGAGGGGCTTCATGTGGGAGGGGCTTCATGTAGGAGGGGCTTCATGTGGGAGGGGCTTCATGTGGGAGGGGCGTCATGTAGGAGGGGCTTCATGTGGGAGGGGCTTCATGTGGGAGGGGCTTCATGTGGGAGGGGCTTCATGTGGGAGGGGCTTCATGTGGGAGGGGCGTCATGTAGGAGGGGCTTCATGTGGGAGGGGCTTCATGTGGGAGGGGCTTCATGTGGGAGGGGCTTCATGTGGGAGGGGCGTCATGTGGGAGGGGCTTCATGTGGGAGGGGCTTCACTCACCTCCGTGGCAGACAAAGGGTTTCTTCAGGTCACAGGCGTCGCTCTCCCATCGGCCTTGAGCTCTCAGAGCAGCACATTTATGGTTCAGTGGATTTACATCAGAGTTCCAGTTCCTGAAGGAGGAGTCGCTTCCATCTGACCACGCCCACGTGTCCCGGGACAGTCCAAACCAATAGTAGGACAAGGGACGGGTTGGATATTTGACTTGGAACTGTCTTTGCTGGTCCAGTCCACTCATCAGGTCAGTGTGGTGTTCTCTGCAGAAGTGTTGAGCCTCTGTCCAGGGTCTGAACTCCTGGATCTGGAGGATTCTGTAGAACACCACATGTCTTTAGAAATAATACTGTGGAATTTACTGCAAATATCGTTCTAACTTTTAAT
>JAPEHP010000019.1:31638722-31736222 GCA_026437355.1 Eucyclogobius newberryi | reverse complement strand
CTAAAACAGGTCTAAAGCAGGTCTAAAGCAGGTCTAAACCAGGTCTAAAGCAGGTCTAAAACAGGTCTAAAGCAGGTCTAAAACAGGTCTAAAGCAGGTCTAAAGCAGGTCTAAAACAGGTCTAAAGCAGGTCTAAAACAGGACTAAACCAGGTCTAAAGCAGGTCTAAAGCAGGTCTAAAGCAGGACTAAACCAGGTCTAAAACAGGTCTAAAGCAGGTCTAAAACAGGTCTAAAGCAGGTCTAAAGCAGGTCTAAACCAGGACTAAACCAGGTCTAAAGCAGGTCTAAAGCAGGTCTAAAACAGGTCTAAAACAGGTCTAAAGCAGGTCTAAAGCAGGACTAAACCAGGACTAAAGCAGGACTAAAGCAGGTCTAAACCAGGTCTAAAGCAGGTCTAAAGCAGGACTAAACCAGGTCTAAAGCAGGACTAAACCAGGTCTAAAGCAGGTCTAAAGCAGGACTAAACCAGGTCTAAAGCAGGACTAAACCAGGTCTAAAACAGGTCTAAAGCAGGACTAAAGCAGGTCTTAACCAGGACTAAACCAGGTCTAAAGCAGGTCTAAAGCAGGACTAAACCAGGTCTAAAGCAGGACTAAACCAGGTCTAAAGCAGGTCTAAAGCAGGACTAAACCAGGTCTAAAGCAGGACTAAACCAGGTCTAAAACAGGTCTAAAGCAGGTCTAAAACAGGTCTAAAGCAGGTCTAAAGCAGGTCTTAACCAGGACCAAAGCAGGACCAAAGCAGGTCTAAAGCAGGACTAAACCAGGACTAAAGCAGGACTAAACCAGGACTAAAGCAGGACTAAAGCAGGACTAAACCAGGACCAAAGCAGGACTAAAGCAGGACTAAACCAGGACTAAAGCAGGACTAAACCAGGACTAAAGCAGGACTAAAGCAGGACTAAACCAGGACCAAAGCAGGACCAAAGCAGGTCTAAAGCAGGACTAAACCAGGTCTTAACCAGGACTAAAGCAGGACTAAAGCAGGACTAAAGCAGGACTAAACCAGGACCAAAGCAGGACTAAAGCAGGTCTTAACCAGGACTAAAGCAGGACTAAAGCAGGACCAAAGCAGGACCAAAGCAGGACTAAAGTAGGACTAAAGCAGGACTAAAGCAGGTCTTAACCAGGACCAAAGCAGGACCAAAGCAGGTCTAAAGCAGGACTAAACCAGGACTAAAGCAGGACTAAACCAGGACTAAAGCAGGACTAAAGCAGGACTAAACCAGGACCAAAGCAGGACTAAAGCAGGTCTTAACCAGGACTAAAGCAGGACTAAAGCAGGACCAAAGCAGGACTAAAGTAGGACTAAAGCAGGACTAAAGCAGGACTAAAGCAGGACTAAAGCAGGACTAAAGCAGGTCTTAACCAGGACTAAAGCAGGACTAAAGCAGGACTAAAGCAGGACTATCTGCATCTACACCCGGTCCACTGCTGCTTTCTCACAACTCTCTGCCCACCAGCTTCCAGCCATCGCCAACATTCTAACTGGATTACTCTCATCTGCTGTTACGTTCCATCTCCTCCTCGGACTATCACTCTTGCGTCTCCAGGCCACCGCTCCACCAACTTCTCGCCCACTCACCTACACCGCTGCTGACCTTCACCTCCTGCTGACCTTCACCTCCTGCTGACCTTCACCTCCTCAACCATAACCACCGTCTCCCAGCTGCTGCTGCCTCTGCAGCTAGCTCAGCTGGGATCCTTCGCCGGCCCCGCTACATCCACAGGGGCTCTGGTCTCTCCCATAACCAACACTCCAACGACGGCTCACCTATCCCCTCACTCTGGACTAGTTTTCGCCCCCCTGTCACCCCCACCTGCCGCACTGCCAACCTCAGCAACCTCCGCCCCCCCCACCCCTGCGCCCCCATCCATCTCCCTTGCACTGCTGAACTGCCGCTCCCTCGCCAACAAATCACCTGTTATATCTGAACTGCTACTGGACAATAACATTGATCTGCTTCTCCTCTGTGAAACATGGCAACAGCCCCTGGACTTCTATGCTCTCAACCAAGCCACTCCCTCCAACTACACTTACACTGCCAAACCCCGCCTCTCCGGGCGTGGGGGAGGTCTTGCTGTTATTCATAAAAAATCTACATCCATCACTGAACTGAACCTCAACCTTCCATCCATCTCATCATTTGAATACCTCGCCTTCTCCCTCCCCAACTCTATCACCGCTATCCTGATCTATCGTCCCCCAAAGCCCCACCCCTCTTTCCTCACTGAATTGTCTGAACTCCTCACCATCGCATCCTCTCTCTCTGCCCGCCTCCTACTCACTGGTGACTTCAACATCCACATTGACTGCCCCAACGCCCCACTGACATCCGACTTCCTCTCTCTCCTGGACTGCTTCCATCTCACCCAACATATTGACTTCCCCACCCATACCAAAGGCCACACTCTGGACTTAGTCTGTTCCTCTCTCCTACCCATATCTAAGCCCCACCCCCTCCCCTTCCCACTCTCTGATCATCTCTGCATCCTTTTCTCCGCCCCCCTACCCTCGCCCCACAACCCCAAAAAACGCACCATCACCTACCGCAATATCAAGTCAGTCAACCCCCTCACGCTCTCCCAGCTCATATCCTCTGCTTTCCCCCCTGACTCCCCCCCCTCTTCCCCCGACGACTATGCTGTCATGCTCAACACCACCCTCTCCGACTCCCTTGACTCCCTAGCCCCCTGGAAAACCTCCTCCGTCTCATACATCAACCCCGCCCCCTGGTACACCCCTGAACGCCGCACCATGAAGCAGACTGGCCGCCAACTCGAACGACTCCTCAAAAGAACCCGCCTCACCGTCCACGCCGAAGCTTTCAAATTACACATCTCCTCCTACCGCGACGCTCTCCAAGCCGCCAAATCTGCCCACCTCTCCACCCTCATCAACAGCTCCCACCGGAGCCCTCGCACCCTGTTCTCCACCGTCAACAAGCTGCTCCAGCCACCGGACATCACTCCACCCTCCTCCCCTGACCTCTGCAACTCTTTCCTCCTTGCCTTCAATGACAAAATTTCCAAAATCAACAGCTCCATGACTGCCGTCTCCATTAACTCCATCACCACCCCCACCCCTGCCCCCCCTCCGCTCCCTGACCACCCACCCTTCCCTCCCCTCACCACCTTCTCCTCTGTTAACTCCTCTCATATCATAGACCTCATCACCGCTTCCAAAACCACCACCTGCTCTCTCGACCTCCTCCCAACGACTCTAACCAAGGCCTGCCTCCCTGCTCTCATCCCCCATCTCACCGCCCTCTTCAACCAGTCTTTATCCCTCGGCCATGTTCCTTCCATCTACAAACTGGCCTCCATCACCCCCATCCTCAAAAAACCCACCCTAGACTCCGCCAACCTCTCCAACTACCGCCCCATCTCCAACCTGCCGTTCCTCTCAAAAACGCTGGAACGCATCGTCGCCGCCCAACTTCACACCCACCTCCAGTCAAACAACCTCTATGAACCCCTCCAATCTGGCTTCCGCCCACTTCACAGCACTGAAACAGCCCTGGTCAAAGTACTCAACGATCTCCTCACCTCTGCAGACTCCGGGGCCCTCAACATCCTGTTACTACTAGACCTCAGCGCAGCCTTTGACACTATAAACCATTCCATCCTCCTACAAAGGCTGCGCCAACTGGGTGTTGAGGGCTCTGCACTTGACTGGCTCACATCCTACCTCACCAACAGGCAAGAGTTCATTTCCCTCTCCGGTCACTCACCCACCCTCTCCCCAGTAACGCAGGGGTCCCCCAGGGCTCAGTCCTCGGCCCCCTCCTCTTCATCTGCTACCTCTTCCCCCTTGGTCACATCCTCCGCCAACTCAACCTGGACTTTCACTGCTACGCTGACGACACCCAGATATACCTCACCACCAAATCCACCCAAAACCCTCCCCTCAGCCACATCCAAACCTGCATCTCTACAATAAAATCATGGCTCACTCTCAACTTCCTCAAACTGAACAGTGACAAAACAGAGCTCCTCCTCATTGGCACCAAATCCACTCTCAATAAAACTGGTCCCTTTTCACTCAGCATCGACACCTCGACCATCACCCCCTCTACCCTGGTACGCAATCTCGGTGTCATCATGGACCCCACCCTCTCCTTCACTCCCCATGTCAGCCACATCGTCAAGACCTCATACTTCCACCTCCGCCGCATCGCCAAAATCAGACACTGCCTCACCCTCCCCGCTGCTGAATCCCTCATCCAGGCCTTCATCTCCTCCCGCCTCGACTACTGCAACTCCCTCCTCACTGGCATCTCCTCCCATTCCCTCCACAGACTCCAAATGGTCCAAAACTCCGCTGCCCGCCTCCTCACCCACACCCGCCTCCTCACCCACACCCGCCTCCTCACCCACACCCGCCTCCTCACCCACACCCTCCTCCTCACCCACACCCGCCTCCTCACCCACACCCTCCTCCTCACCCACACCCGCCTCCTCACCCACACCCGCCTCCTCACCCACACCCGCCTCCTCACCCACACCCGCCTCCTCACCCACACCCGCCTCCTCACCCACACCCTCCTCACCCACACCCGCCTCCTCACCCACACCCTCCTCCTCACCCACACCCGCCTCCTCACCCACACCCTCCTCCTCACCCACACCCGCCTCCTCACCCACACCCGGTCCCGTGATCACATCACTCCCGTTCTCCGCTCTCTCCACTGGCTCCCCATCAAGCAGCGCATAAACTTTAAAATACTCCTCCTCACCTTCAAAGCTCTTCACCACCTTGCCCCCCCCTACCTGTCTGACCTCCTCCTCCCCCACCGGCCCCCCCCTTCCTGTCTGACCTCCTCCTCCCCCACTGCCCCCCCCCTTCCTGTCTGACCTCCTCCTCCCCCACCGCCCCCCCCCCCCCTTCCTGTCTGACCTCCTCATCCCCCTCCGCCCCCCCCTTCCTGTCTGACCTCCTCCTCTCTCACCCTGGCTGCACCAACATCCCGACTCAAAACTTTTGGCGACAGAGCATTCTCCCGAACAGCACCCCGACTCTGAAACTCCCTCCCCCCCGTCCCACTCTCCCTCACTCACAACATTCAAATCCCGCCTAAAACAGACCTCTTCACCCAAGCTTATGACCTCCCCTACCCTAGCCTCCTCTACCCCATTTCCTCCTCTTCTTCCCCCTGTTACATCCCCATCTTTTTCTCTCTACTTCTTCTGTCTTGTTCATTTTATCTGTTCATTAATGTGTTCTGTACGTGTTGTCCCCCCTGTCTGTAAATACACCCCCTTTTTTATTATGGTCAGCGTCTTTGGGTCACTGAAAAGCGCTATATAAATAAAAGTTATTATTATTATTATTATTATCCTGGTCTGGATCCTGGTCTGAGTCTGGATCCTGGTCTGGATCCTTGTCTGAGTCCGGATCCTGGTCTGGATCCTGGTCTGAGTCTGGATCCTGGTCTGGATCCTGGTCTGAGTCCGGATCCTGGTCTGGATCCTTGTCTGAGTCCGGATCCTGGTCTGGATCCTGGTCTGAGTCTGGATCCTGGTCTGGATCCTGGTCTGAGTCCGGATCCTGGTCTGGATCCTTGTCTGAGTCCGGATCCTGGTCTGGATCCTGGTCTGAGTCTGGATCCTGGTCTGGATCCTGGTCTGAGTCTGGATCCTGGTCTGGATCCTTGTCTGAGTCCGGATCCTGGTCTGAGTCTGGATCCTGGTCTGAGTCCGGATCCTGGTCTGGATCCTGGTCAGAGTCTGGATCCTGGTCTGGATCCTGGTCTGAGTCTGGATCCTGGTCTGAGTCTGGATCCTGGTCTGGATCCTGGTCTGAGTCTGGATCCTGGTCTGGATCCTGGTCTGAGTCTGGATCCTGGTCTGAGTCTGGATCCTGGTCTGGATCCTGGTCTGAGTCCGGATCCTGGTCTGGATCCTGGTCTGAGTCTGGATCCTGGTCTGGATCCTGGTCTGAGTCTGGATCCTGGTCTGGATCCTGGTCTGAGTCTGGATCCTGGTCTGAGTCTGGATCCTGGTCTGGATCCTGGTCAGAGTCTGGATCCTGGTCTGGATCCTGGTCTGAGTCTGGATCCTGGTCTGGATCCTTGTCTGAGTCCGGATCCTGGTCTGGATCCTGGTCTGAGTCTGGATCCTGGTCTGGATCCTGGTCTGAGTCCGGATCCTGGTCTGGATCCTTGTCTGAGTCCGGATCCTGGTCTGGATCCTGGTCTGAGTCTGGATCCTGGTCTGGATCCTGGTCTGAGTCTGGATCCTGGTCTGGATCCTTGTCTGAGTCCGGATCCTGGTCTGAGTCTGGATCCTGGTCTGAGTCCGGATCCTGGTCTGGATCCTGGTCAGAGTCTGGATCCTGGTCTGGATCCTGGTCTGAGTCTGGATCCTGGTCTGAGTCTGGATCCTGGTCTGGATCCTGGTCTGAGTCTGGATCCTGGTCTGGATCCTGGTCTGAGTCTGGATCCTGGTCTGAGTCTGGATCCTGGTCTGGATCCTGGTCTGAGTCCGGATCCTGGTCTGGATCCTGGTCTGAGTCTGGATCCTGGTCTGGATCCTGGTCTGAGTCTGGATCCTGGTCTGGATCCTGGTCTGAGTCTGGATCCTGGTCTGAGTCTGGATCCTGGTCTGGATCCTGGTCAGAGTCTGGATCCTGGTCTGGATCCTGGTCTGAGTCTGGATCCTGGTCTGGATCCTGGTCAGAGTCTGGATCCTGGTCTGGATCCTGGTCAGAGTCTGGATCCTGGTCTGGATCCTGGTCTGAGTCTGGATCCTGGTCTGGATCCTGGTCAGAGTCTGGACTTGGGTGTCAGACCTTTGAGACTTTGTGTTGGTTAAAATTGGCAGAACAAATAAAGAGTTGAAAGAAATACTTCTAGTTCTAGTTCTAGTTCTAGTTCTAGTTCTAGTTCTAGTTCTAGTTCTTTTTGGGCAGTGAGGACCAGCAAGGCTTCTCTGCCTAAACATAATCAGAATGTCATTTAAAAATATATATATATATATAATAATGTAATAAATATTTGTGGGAAAATATGACGCGCAGAGAGCGACAGGAGAAGGTGAGAAAACTGTATTTCTGTCTAAATGTAAAGAGTCTAGAGCCATGACGTCATAATGATAGTGAGAAGAAGAACGTGTTCCTGAATGCGTTCATAATTGTGGTGACCGTAAAATGAACGCACGGTTTTACTGCTGAAGAACAAGAATATGAACTTTTGGTGTCTGTGAACGGCAACTTCATTCTTTTTATTTTCCTTCAATAAAGTGTCAGATTTCTAGAGACTTCCAGGTGAAAAACACCGTTAAGTTTCCCAACAAAGAGTCTGAAGTGTGAGAGCTGCAGTTGTGGAGGCCTGCTGAACGTGGTGCTGAACGTGGTGCTGAACGTGGTGCTGAACGTGGTGCTGAACGTGGTGCTGAACGTGGTGCTGAACGTGGTGCTGAACGTGGTGCTGAACGTGGTGCTGAACGTGGTGCTGAACGTGGTGCTGAACGTGGTGCTGAACGTGGTGCTGAACGTGGTGCTGAACGTGGTGCTGAACGTGGTGCTGAATGTGGTGCTGAACGTGGTGCTGAACGTGGTGCTGAATGTGGTGCTGAATGTGGTGCTGAATGGACAGCGACACATGGGGACGTCTGTCCCTTCAGTGTAAAAGTAAATCCTGTGTAAAAGATAAAAAATTGGATGAAGATGAATCTGACACATATTTTCAGCTTTTATCTAATACAATAATTGCTGCTGTGTTTGTATTTGGGCTGTGGAATAATTTAGAACAATTATTGCATAATATTGAAAAAAAGAACTGAACTAGTTCATTTTTTGGAGCTGGGAACTTAGTTCAACATTTTGAATTATGAACTATGAACTGAACTAGTTCATGTAGAAAGTGAACTTTCCCAACACTGATAAGAAGTGGATTAATTCAGGTGGAACTGTGTGTGAGCCAAGCTCCCGACCCACTGCCACAAGAGACTAAACCAGGACTAAAGCAGGACTAAACCAGGTCTAAACCAGGACTAAACCAGGTCTAAACCAGGACTAAAGCAGGACTAAACCAGGTCTAAACCAGGACTAAACCAGGTCTAAACCAGGTCTAAACCAGGACTAAACCAGGTCTAAACCAGGTCTAAACCAGGTCTAAGACCCGACCCGGGTCATCGTGTGGGAGGGGCTTCATGTAGGAGGGTCGTTGTGTGGGAGGGTCGTTGTGTGGGAGGGGCTTCATGTGGGAGGGTCGTCATTTGGGAGGGGTTTCATGTGGGAGGGGCTTCATGTGGGTGGGGCTTCATGTGGGAGGGGCTTCATGTGGGTGGGGCTTCATGTGGGAGGATCGTCATGTGGGAGGGGCTTCATGTGGGTGGGTCATCGTGTGGGAGGGGCTTTATGTGGGAGGGTCGTTGTGTGGGAGGGGCTTCATGTGGGCGGGTCGTCATGTGGGACGGGCTTCACGTGGGAGGGGCTTCATGTGGGAGGGGTTTCATGTGGGAGGGGTTTCATGTGGGCGGGTCATCGTGTGGGAGGGGCTTCATGTGGGAGGGTCGTCATGTGGGAGGGGCTTCATGTGGGAGGGGTTTCATGTGGGAGGGTCATTGTGTGGGAGGGGCTTCATGTGGGAGGGGTTTCATGTGGGAGGGGTTTCATGTGGGCGGGTCATCGTGTGGGAGGGGCTTCATGTGGGAGGGTCGTCATGTGGGAGGGTCGTTGTGTGGGAGGGGTTTCATGTGGGAGGGGTTTCATGTGGGAGGGTCATTGTGTGGGAGGGGCTTCATGTGGGAGGGGCTTCATGTGGGAGGGGCTTCATGTGGGAGGGTCGTTGTGTGGGAGGGGCTTCATGTGGGAGGGTCGTCATGTGGGAGGGGTTTCATGTGGGAGGGGCTTCATATGGGAGGGGCTTGTGTCTTAATTTTTTCCGATACCGAAAAACACGGAAATAAGAGCGTGACGGACATAGACTATATATATATATATATATATATATATATATATATATATATATATATATCCATCCATCCATCCATCTTCTGCCGCTTTATCCGGGGCCGGGTCGCGGGGGCAGCAGTCTGAGCAGGGACTCCCAGACTTCCTCCTCCCCAGACACTTCCTCTAACTCCTCCGGGGGGATCCAGAGGCGTTCCCAGGCCAGCCGAGAGACATAGTCTCTCCAGCGTGTCCTGGGTCTTCCCCGGGGCCTCTTCCCGGTGGGACATGCTTGAAACACCTCCCGAGGGAGGCGCCCAGGAGGCATCCGGAACAGATGGCAGAGCCACCTCAGCTGGAGGAGCAGCGGCTCTACTCCGAGCTCCCCCCGTGTGGCCAAGCTCCTCACCTTATCTCTAAGGGAGCGCCCAGCCACACGGCGGAGAAAACTCATTTCGACCGCTTGTATCCGCGATCTTGTTCTTTCGGTCACCACCCAAAGCTCATGACCATAGGTGAGGGTAGGAACGTAGACCGACCGGTAAATAGAGAGCTTTGCCTTTCGGCTCAGCTCCCTCTTCACCACAAAGGTCCGGTGCAGCGGCTGCAGTGATCCGCCTGTCGATCTCACGCTCCATCCTTCACTCACTCGTGAACAAGACCCCGAGATACTTGAACTCCTCCACTTGGGGCAAGAACTCCCCACCCACCTGGAGAGGGCAAGCCACCTTTTTCCGGTCGAGAACCATGGCCTCGGATTTGGCTGATCCTCATCCCAGCCGCTTCACACTCGGCTGCAAACCGTCCCAGTGCATGTTGCAGGTCCGGGTTTGATGGAGCCATCAGGACAACATCGTCTGCAAACAGCAGAGATGAGATCCTGTGGTCCCCAAACCGGACACCCTCCGACCCCTGACCACACCCTCCGACCCCTGACTGCGCCTAGAAATTCTGTCCATAAAAATTTTGAACAGAACCGGTGACAAAGGGCAGCCCTGGCGGAGTCCAACATGCACTGGGAACAGGTCTGACTTACTGCCGGCAATGCGAACACAGCTCCTGCTCCGGTCATACAGGGACCGGACAGCCCTGAGCAAAGGGCCCCAGACCCCGTACTCCCGGAGCACCCCCCCAAAGGACACCCCGAGTGACACGGTCAAAAGCCTTCTCCAGATCCACAAAGCACATGTGGACTGGTTGGGCAAACTCCCATGAACCCTCGAGCACCCGATGGAGGGTATAGAGCTGGTCCAGTGTTCCACGACCGGGACGAAAACCACTCTGCTCCTCCTGAATCCGAGGTTCTATCGGTCGGATTCTCCTCTCCAGTACCTTGGAATAGACCTTACCCGGGAGGCTGAGGAGTGTGATCCCTCTGTAGTTGGAACACACCCTCCGGTCCCCCTTCTTGAACAGAGGGACCACCACCCCGGTCTGCCAGTCCAGAGGCACGGTCCCCGTGGCCTCCCCGAACTCCTCCCAGGCCCGGGTTTTTGCCTCTGCGACAGCACGAGCCGCGGCTCGCTTGGCCTGCCGATACCCGTCGATGACCTCCGGAGACCTACAAGCCAGAGTGGCCTGATAGGCCTCCTTCTTCAGTCTGACGGCATCCCTTACTTCCGGTGTCCACCACCGGGTTCGGGGGTTGCCGCCACGACAGGCACCGGAGACCTTGCGACCACAGCTCCGAGCAGCCGCATCAACAATAGAGGCGGAGAACATGGTCCACTCGGACTCAATGTCCCCAGCCTCCCCCGGGACATGGGAGAAGCTCTCCCGAAGGTGCGAGTTGAATACCCTACTGACAGAGGGCTCCACTAGACGTTCCCAACAGACCCTCACAATGCGCTTGGGTCTGCCAAGTCTGTCCGGCTTCCTCCTCCACCAGCGGATCCAACAACTCACCACCAGGTGGTGATCGGTTGACAACTCTGCCCCTCCCTTCACCCGAGTGTCCAAGACACGCGGCCGGAGGTCAGATGACACGACAACAAAGTCGATCATTGACCTCCGGCCTAGGGTGTCCTGGTGCCATGTGCACTGATGGACACCCTTGTGCTTGAACATGGTGTTCGTTATGGACAATCCGTGGCTAGCACAGAAGTCCAATAACTGAACACCGCTCGGGTTCAGATCGGGGAAGCCGTTCTTCCCGATCACCTCTCCAGGTGTCACTGTCATTGCCCACGTGGGCGTTGAAGTCCCGCAGTAGAACAACGGAGTCCCCGGTCGGTGCACTGTCCAGTACCCCTCCCAAGGACTCCAAGAAGGCCGGGTACTCTGCACTGCTGTTCGGCCCGTAGGCCGCCACAACAGTGAGAGACCTGTCCCCCACCCGAAGGCGGAGGGACGCGACCCTCTTGTCCACTGGGGTAAACTCCAACACGTGGCGGCTGAGCTGAGGGGCTATAAGCAAGCCCACACCAGCCCGCCGCCTCTCCCCGCGGGCAACACCAGAGAAGTGGAGCGTCCAGCCCCTCTCGAGGAGATGGGTTCCAGAGCCCAAACTGTGCGTGGAGGTGAGGCCGACTATATCTAGTCGGTATCGCTCAACCTCCCGCACAAGCTCAGGCTCTTTCCCCCCCAGCGAGGTGACATTCCATGTCCCCAGAGTTAGTCTCTGTGTCTGAAGATCTGGTCGCCGAGGCCCCTGCCGTCGACTGCCGCCCAGATCTCTCTGCACCGGCCCCTTATGGATCCTCCTGCGGGTGTTGGGCCCACGGGAGGGCGGCCCCACGTCGCTCTTTCGGGCTGTGCCTGGCCGGGCACCGTGGGGTAAGACCCGGCCACCAGGCGCTCGCCATGGAGCACCCATCCCAGGCCTGGCTCCAGGATGTGGCCCCGGTGACGCCGATCCGGGCGACATAAACTGCCTTTTTCTTGTTGTCATCATAGAGAGCTTCTGAACCGATCTTTGTCTGACCCGTCACCTAGGACCTGTTTGCCTTGGGAGACCCTACCAGGGGCATGAAGCCCCGACAACATAGGTCCCGGGATCATATATATATATATATATATATATATATATATATATCAGGGCAGAAGTGTCGCTGTAATAATCCCTCTTTGGTCCAGGAGAGTTCCATTGTAGAAAAAGCTTCAGTTTCATCTGGACTCAGTTTAGACAAAATAGACTTCATCCAAGAGTCATTGTCAACAAGCGAATTTAGGCCGAGAACTCAGATATTTACTATTCTGTGGTAAGTCCCGTCCATTGGGCGGAGCCTCCTGAAGTGGAAAGAGTTTACCCCCTTTGTTTACCAGGGCTAACCTAGGAGCGCTTTAGAGACTTCATGGTCACGTGGACAGACCGGTCACTGCACCTGTCACTGCACCAGTCACTGCTCCTGTCACTGCACCGGTCACTGCTCCTGTCACTGCACCGGTCACTTCCCCTGGACTAAAGCTGTTCTCAGCAGGATCACATGACATGTCACTGCTCCTGTCACTGCACCTGTCACTGCACCTGTCACATGACATGTCCCTGAATTTTGACTCTATTATTTCTTTGAATTTTGAGATAGATTTTTGGGATTTTGTCCTTTTCGTTATAACTTTATTCTGGGGCTGGTGATCTTTAAGAATAAACTAAATGTAATTATGAAATGATCTGACAATATAGGGTTTTGAGGGAAGACAATGAGGTCATTAATCTCTATTCCATATTTTAGGTCAGATCCAGAGTGTGCTTCTGACTGTGAGTCGATTTATTTACATTCAGAGTCAAACCGATGCTGTCTAACAAGGTGCTGAAGGCATTACTGAGAGCGTCGTCACTCACGTTCACATGGATATTTAAGAGAGTCATTACTCACGTTCCCATGGATATTTAGGAGAGTCGTCATTCACGTTCACATGGATATTTAAGAGAGTCATCACTCACGTTCACATGGATATTTAAGAGAGTCATCACTCACGTTCACATGGATATTTAAGAGAGTCATCACTCACGTTCACGTGGATATTTAAGAGAGTCATCACTCACGTTCACGTGGATATTTAAGAGAGTCGTCACTCACGTTCACATGGATATTTAAGAGAGTCGTCACTCACGTTCACGTGGATATTTAAGAGAGTCATCACTCACGTTCACGTGGATATTTAAGAGAGTCGTCACTCACGTTCACATGGATATTTAAGAGAGTCATCACTCACGTTCACATGGATATTTAAGAGTGTCATCACTCACGTTCACGTGGATATTTAAGAGAGTCATCACTCACGTTCACGTGGATATTTAAGAGAGTCATCACTCACGTTCACATGGATATTTAAGAGTGTCATCACTCACGTTCACATGGATATTTAAGAGTGTCATCACTCACGTTCACGTGGATATTTAAGAGAGTCGTCACTCACGTTCACATGGATATTTAAGAGAGTCATCACTCACGTTCACGTGGATATTTAAGAGAGTCATCACTCACGTTCACGTGGATATTTAAGAGAGTCGTCACTCACGTTCACATGGATATTTAGGAGAGTCATCACTCACGTTCACATGGATATTTAAGAGAGTCATTACTCACGTTCCCATGGATATTTAGGAGAGTCGTCATTCACGTTCACATGGATATTTAAGAGAGTCATCACTCACGTTCGCGTGGATATTTAGGAGAGTTGTCACTCACGTTCACATGGATATTTAAGAGAGTCGTCACTCACGTTCACATGGATATTTAAGAGAGTCGTCACTCACGTTCACATGGATATTTAAGAGAGTCATCACTCACGTTCACGTGGATATTTAAGAGAGTCATCACTCACGTTCACATGGATATTTAAGAGTGTCATCACTCACGTTCACATGGATATTTAAGAGAGTCATCACTCACGTTCACATGGATATTTAGGAGAGTCGTCACTCACGTTCACATGGATATTTAAGAGAGTCATCACTCACGTTCACATGGATATTTAAGAGAGTCATCACTCACGTTCACGTGGATATTTAAGAGAGTCGTCACTCACGTTCACATGGATATTTAAGAGAGTCATCACTCACGTTCACGTGGATATTTAAGAGAGTCATCACTCACGTTCACGTGGATATTTAAGAGAGTCGTCACTCACGTTCACATGGATATTTAAGAGAGTCATCACTCACGTTCACATGGATATTTAAGAGAGTCATCACTCACGTTCACGTGGATATTTAGGACTCATTTAGTCTGACATCATCGTCTTGTTGAAGCCACGTTTCAGTTGGAGCTGAAGATCTATGTTATAGTCACTAATGAATTCATCAACTAAAAGTGATTTGGAGGAAATCTAATCAATCAATCAACCTTTATTTATGAGCCTTTTACAACACTTAAAGAGACCAAAGAGCTTCACAATAAAATCAAGGCGATACACGACATCAAAGTAAATAAAAACAAACTGTACAAAATAAAGTGCCATTACATTACACAGTGTTAAAAGCCAGTCTGAATAAATACGTTTTTAGCCTGGATTTAAAAAGGTTGAAATCGTATCTAATGTTTAGCAGTCCACATTTTATCTGCTTATTTGTTTATTTGTGTCGCCTCTTGTTTCCACAGAAGTTCTGTGGCTCTTTGTTTGTTCATTTACATTTGATTAAATCTACAACTCATTTGTTTCTACATTTGCTGTTGAGCCCGTGTTATACTCGTCCATTAAAGCTACAGTGTGTAACTCTCCTGAAGCAGGGCTCACCAGCTGCTGGTTTCTATGGAGATGAGTTTTAAACAAGAGCCAAGTTACAGCTCAGATCTGTGGAGAGGCGATAGAAATGTTTAAAGCCACACAGAACACTCCAGGCAAAGCAGCCTCATCTCCATGGAGACGAGCAGGTGGAAGAGGCCACGCCCCAGAAAAGTGACAGTGAAGCTTTAAGAGACTGAACTATTTATAGAAACTGTTTATGATCAAAACACTGACCTTTAGTACTTTGTAACTAAATCTGTTAAACTTTATTAATTATATTTAGTTTAATAATTATATTTAGTTTAATAATGCTATTTAGTTTAATAATTATATTTAGTTTAATAATTATATTTAGTTTAATAATTATATTTAGTTTAATAATGCTATTTAGTTTAATAATTATATTTACTTTAATATATTTAGTTTAATAATTATATTTAGTTTAATAATTATTTTTAGTTTAATAATTATATTTACTTTAATATATTTAGTTTAATAATTATATTTAGTTTAATAATTATTTTTAGTTTAATAATTATATTTACTTTAATAATTATATTTACTTTAATAATTATATTTAGGCAGATTTTGTCCAACTGTCTCTAAAAACACCTCCAAATTAAAACCATACTTGTTTGTTAGGTATGTGGATTATATATACATATATATATATATATATATATATATATATATATATATATATATATATATTTACTGTGTAAATGTAACTTTCTCCATCTACCAATAAAAACAAGTGTCCTCCTCTCCTCCTCCTCCTCTCCTCCTCCTCTCCTCCTCCTCCTCCTCTCCTCCTCCTCCTCTCCTCCTCCTCCTCCTCCTCCTCCTCCTCCTCCTCTCCTCCTCCTCCTCTCCTCCTCCTCCTCCTCTCCTCCTCCTCCTCCTCCTCCTCCTCTCCTCCTCCTCCTCTCCTCCTCCTCCTCCTCCTCTCCTCCTCCTCTCCTCCTCCTCTCCTCCTCTCCTCCTCCTCTCCTCCTCCTCTCCTCCTCCTCCTCCTCTCCTCCTCCTCCTCTCCTCCTCCTCCTCCTCCTCTCCTCCTCCTCCTCCTCCTCCTCTCCTCCTCCTCCTCCTCCTCTCCTCCTCCTCCTCCTCCTCCTCCTCTCCTCCTCCTCCTCTCCTCCTCCTCCTCCTCCTCTCCTCCTCCTCTCCTCCTCCTCTCCTCCTCCTCCTCCTCCTCTCCTCCTCCTCCTCCTCCTCCTCCTCCTCCTCTCCTCCTCCTCTCCTCCTCCTCCTCCTCCTCTCCTCCTCCTCTCCTCCTCCTCTCCTCCTCCTCCTCTTGTGTTTTATGGCAGTTTGTTCCACTTCCTCTTTAATAAGTGACATTTACATAAACGTGTCACAAACACGTCTAATGTTGTTGTTGTTTTCTGTCACTTTTAGTGTCAAATCGAGATAAATATGAGACAAAAGTCAGTTTGAGTCGAGATTCTGTCATAAAATATTTATATTTAAAATGTTTACATGTGTGGCTCACTGTGGCTCATGTGTGGCTCACTATGGCTCATGTTTGGCTCAGTGTGGCTCACGTTTGTCTCAGTGTGGCTCATGTTTGGCTCAGTGTGGCTCATGTTTGGCTCAGTGTGGCTCACGTTTGTCTCAGTGTGGCTCATGTTTGGCTCAGTGTGGCTCATGTTTGGCTCAGTGTGGCTCATGTTTGTGTCACTTTGGCTCAGTGTGGCTCATGTTTGGCTTAGTGTGGCTCATGTTTGGCTCAGTGTAGCTCAGTATGGCTCAGTGTGGCTCATGTTTGGCTCAGTGTGGCTCATGTTTGGCTCAGTTTAGCTCAGTGTGGCTCATGTTTGGCTCAGTGTGGCTCACTTTGGCTCAGTATGGCTAATATTTGTGTCAATTTGGCTCAGTGTGGCTCATGTTTGGCTTAGTGTGGATCATTTTGGCTCAGTGTGAGTTATGTTTGGCTCATGTTTGGCTAAGTGTGGCTCATGTTTGGCTCCCTTTGGCTCAGTGTGGCTCATGTTTTGCTCAGTGTGGCTCAGTGTGGCTCATGTTTGTCTCAGTGTGGCTCATGTTTGGCTCAGTGTGGCTCATGTTTGGCTCAGTGTGGCTCATGTTTGTCTCAGTGTGGCTCATGTTTGTCTCAGTGTGGCTCATGTTTGTCTCAGTGTGGCTCATGTTTGTCTCAGTGTGGCTCATGTTTGGCTCAGTGTGGCTCATGTTTGTCTCAGTGTGGCTCATGTTTGTCTCAGTGTGGCTCATGTTTGTCTCAGTGTGGCTCATGTTTGGCTCAGTGTGGCTCACTTTGGGTCATATTTGGCAATGTGTGGCTCAAGTGCGCCTCAGTCGTTTCCTCCCACACTCCCTTCCCACACGCCCTCCTCCCTCCTCCCACACGCCCTCCTCCTCCCACACGCCCTCCTCACACACGCCCTCCTCCCGCCTCCCACACGCCCTCCTCCCGCCTCCCACACGCCCTACTCCTCCCTCCTCGCGCACGCCCTCCTCCTCCCACACGCCCTCCTCACACACGCCCTCCTCCCGCCTCCCACACGCCCTCCTCCCGCCTCCCACACGCCCTCCTCCCGCCTCCCACACGCCCTCCTCCCGCCTCCCACACGCCCTCCTCCCGCCTCCCACACGCCCTCCTCCCGCCTCCCACACGCCCTACTCCTCCCTCCTCGCGCACGCCCTCCTCCTCCCGCACGCCCTCCTCCTCCTCCCGCACGCCCTCCTCCTCCTCCCACACGCCCTCCTCCCGCACGCCCTCCTCCTCCCTCCTCGCGCACACCCTCCTCCTCCCGCACGCCCTCCTTCCGCCTCCCACACGCCCTCCTCCCGCCTTCCACACGCCCTACTCCTCCCGCCTCCCACACGCCCTCCTCCCGCCTCCCACACGCCCTCCTCCCGCCTCCCACACGCCCTCCTCCCGCCTCCCACACACCCTCCTCCCACACGCCCTCCTCCCGCCTACCACACACCCTCCTCCCACACGCCCTCCTCCCGCCTACCACACACCCTCCTCCCCCGCCCCCCTCCCACAAGCCCCGCCCCCAACAAATGTTTGAAAATGTCACATTTCGGTCGTTTCAGATCAAACTCAGTTTCCAGTGAACAAAATGTGTTTGTGTCAAGTTCCAGACTAAAGCATTAAAAAATCTTCTTGAATCAATTGAATCAATGTTTCTTTATCGTTAAACTTGCTCCAAAATCTAATAACTTAAACACAAAATGTAAACAAAATACAATTCAACATTTTCCAGAATCATTCTCAGACAAACAAATACTTCAAAAGCAAAATCTTAAAATCTTTCATTCTCAAACAAGTCGCATCGTTTAACCCTGAAACACGTTTCACATTTTTTAATCTAAATTTTAGGTGTTTTTGTTACACTTTTTTTTTACGGCCAAAGCAAAAACGAGAAGACAAAGTGAAGACTCGGGAGCAAAGTGCGAGTTTGGGGGGAAATATTCCACAAAAAAAAGGAAAATAATGAGCTTTTCACAGCGTTTCCTGGTGTCGGGAACTCCGAACGTCGCTATGGAGACGAGAAAACCCATTTAAATATACAACACTTGGATTTCCACGCTCTTGACTGAACATCAGCAGAATTCTGTAAAGAAATTACTTCAAAATCATAATTCAAAAGGTTTTAACTGGACGTACAACCGTGACTTTGTGTCCAAGTACAAAAGTCACATGATCAAAGTAATTATTACAAAATCCAGTGCAGTTCTTAAGTTTCTCTTCAGCAGAAGGTCGTTTACTGCAGGTTACCATGGCGACCGGCTCTCGGGGCTTTCATCATCAGCATCGACTCATCGGCTGCGACTGACGATGGATAAAGTCACTGGATTCTTGACCTGCGTTTGACCCGGTGAAGCACGTTTACGGACGAGAGAGCCATTTCGCCAAATACGGTCCATTTTCACGGAACTGGGGCTCAATTTGAGCGTCGAAAACGTCTTTCCTCAGTTCTGGAGCCCGTGCTTGGACCAGCTCGTGACCATTAACGATGACTTTAACGAGTCGACGATCCTTTGAATAATCGATCTGTTGCGATTAATCGAAAAACGGGCTGCGGACCACAAAACATGATGATGACGGATTTCCCCCGATATCGGCCGGACTTGCCCCGTGGTAACACTTGACTAAACTCATAGAAGTCGGTTTGGAGGTTTCAGGTAAATGAGGAATGTAGAAGTCTAAAAACAATCTGTTTAGATTGTTTTTCGATATCCGAGTGTTAAAGGCGGAAATTAAGAGTAAAAACAGTTCAAACACGTCTTTTCAGGGTTAAAGAGTTTGTCGTTTGGCAGTTTCTAAAATTCAAAATGTGACCAAACGCCCCCCTGTCCACGTCCAAGAGCGTTTGACTTCTCTCAGACCCCCTCAGGCTCCTCTCAGACCCCCGGGCTCCTCTCAGACCCCACCCGGGCGTCGGCGGGGTCAGAAGTCCCCGTACACGCAGTCGCAGTCGCGCAGCACGTTCCTCGGGGGCCTCTGGGTGCACACTTTGAGCCGGTGCTGCGTCAGCTCCTGCAGCTGGTCCGCCAGGGCCTGGACGAAGGGCGTCGGCCAGGGCTTTCCGTTCAGACACCAGCGGTCGACGAGCAGGTCCAGGCGCTCCAGGTGCCGCAGGCGCTGCAGGTTCAGCAGGTCCTTCTCCGGCTCGCGGCGCAGGAACCTGCGGCGAGGGACACGAGCGTTATTTTTATGATTCAGACGTTTGTTGAAAAACGTTCAGATTATTTAATTCAAACGTCACGATTTAACGATTATTGAGACGAAACAGTGAAATCTTTCATTTTCTTTCAATCTTGTGGTCTAAACATGTGACTGTTCCTCAAGTTCAAGAGCGGATTTAACAAAATAAAGTGAAATGTGACAAAAAACAGATAAAGCCAGATTTTTTAAAAAGTTCTTCAACTTTAGGTCTATTTTTTGGCCCAATTATTGAAGAAATAATACTTAAGTCCATGGCCCTCCGCTCTAAACCCGTTTGTGACCCAAATGCTCTGACCGCCCTGAACACGCCCTGAACACGCCCTGAAGACGCCCTGAAGACGCCCTGAACACGCTCTGAACACGCTCTGAACACGCCCTGAAGACGCCCTGAAGACGCCCTGAACACGCCCTGAACACGCCCTGAAGACGCCCTGAAGACGCCCTGAACACGCTCTGAACACGCTCTGAAGACGCCCTGAAGACGCCCTGAACACGCTCTGAACACGCTCTGAACACGCTCTGAACACGCCCTGAAGACGCCCTGAAGACGCCCTGAACACGCCCTGAACACGCTCTGAACACGCTCTGAACACGCTCTGAACACGCCCTGAAGACGCCCTGAACACGCCCTGAACACGCCCTGAACACGCCCTGAACACGCTCTGAACACGCCCTGAAGACGCTCTGAACACGCCCTGAACACGCCCTGAACACGCCCTGAACACGCCCTGAACACGCCCTGAACACGCCCTGAACACGCCCTGAACACGCCCTGAACACGCTCTGAACATGCTCTGAACATGCTCTGAACACGCTCTGAACACGCCCTGACCGTATGCGCAGCGTCCGCAGGTGAGGGAACAGCGCCGGGATGCGTCTGCACAGAGACCCGCTGGAGCGGTTCTGCTCGATGTCCAGGTACGTGAGGCTGGGGACTCTGGGCGCGATGATCTCCATGTCCTTCAGCGTCAGGCTCAAGCGCAGCGTCAGGCGCGTCACGGTGGGCGGGATCGAGCAGGCGTAGTTAGAGATGGCATGACCCCCTGAAAGAGGAACACAGAGCAGCGGGTCAAACTCAATATGGGACGCAAAAAATAAAACAACTGCATTAGCTCCGCGCATTAGCCCCGCATTAGCCCCACGTTAGCTCCGCATTAGCCCCACGTTAGCTCCGCATTAGCCCCACGTTAGCTCCGCATTAGCCCCACGTTAGCTCCGCATTAGCCCCACGTTAGCTCCGCATTAGCCCCACGTTAGCTCCGCATTAGCCCCACGTTAGCTCCGCATTAGCCCCACGTTAGCTCCGCATTAGCCCCGCATTAGCCCCACGTTAGCGCCGCATTAGCGCCGCATTAGCCCAGCTCTAACACCCCTAAAACAATCTCTTTCTTCCACGTTCGTTCTTCCTTCTCTGGTTTAGTGTGCGTCAGCGCGTTAGCACTTCTCGCACCAGCAGCACACACAGAAGCGCTGTGGGGCAGCTGCTGCAAAGGATTGTGGGACGTGTAGTTCTAGCTATAAAAACGCTTTACGTCCATCGAAAATGAATAAATATGAATTAGAAATGTTTTGCGGGTCGGATTAAAATGTCTCTGTTTGACACGCCTGCCATAGACTCACATGGACTCGCCCCCTAGGCCCCGCCCCCCAGGCCCCGCCCGTACCTGCGATGGTGAGGTCCTGCAGCTGGGTCAGGGGTGAGAGCCAGTGCTTGAGCCGGCACTCCAGGCCCTGGTGGATGGACTTGTACCGGACGGTGAGCGAGCGCAGCGACGACAGGTTCTCCAGGGCGCTCTCGGGGAGGATGGCCTCGGGGTAATCCACCAGCTCCAGGGACGTGAGCGCTGGGCCCCCGTAATGCCACTCGTCCCCCTCCTCTGGGGAAGAGAGGGCGGGACGGCTCAACTCAGAGAAGCACCGAGACGCCAACGTGACAAAACATCCCCGAACTATGACTTGTTCTGCCACATAAACGCGTTATTCTAGATTTAATTCAGCTAAATTATAACCAAATGTTCCCGTCTGAATAGAGTAAAAAACATAAATAAATAATAATAAATTCTACATCAAAGAAAGATTTAAGAAAAGTCACGAATAAGCTCTTCCTTTTAAACATGTAACTTTCATTAAACTGCACATTTCTTCAGCTGGAGGACGCTGCGTGTCGCACGAGCAGAACGTGCAAACTCCACACAAAAAGCCCGGGAGTCGACCCCGTGACCTTCCCGCCGTGAGGCTAACCACTCGCCGTGAGGCTAACCACTCTGCTACTGCACCATTTTTTTTATGACTCGGACAAAGAAGGAAACGCAAAACTAACTCAATGCATCTGTGAAAGCACCAGGGGGCGCACTCACCTTGGCCCGCGTGCTCCGGGTGCGGCGGGCTGAAGTAGTCCTCCTCCAGGGGCTCGGGCGGCTCCCCCTTCATGCCCCAGGACAGGTGCTGCAGGCGGGTGAGCTTCTGCAGCAGCGTGTGGAAGGCGGAGCAGGGCACCGGGCGGATGGTGCTGCCCCCCAGGCCCTCGGCGTGCTGGTGGAACATGAGCGAGCGCAGGTTGGTGAGGCGGGACGCGGCCGAGACCAGCTCCACGGGCCACGGCAGGCGCACGTTGCACACGCTCAGGTGGGTCAGGCGCTGTGGACGGGGGCACAGAGAGGCGTCAGGTCTTGCGCGTTTCATCAAGTCCCGCCCCCGGACCCCGCCCGCACGTACCTCGCGCAGCTGGTCGGCCAGGCTCCAGCTCAGCATGCGCTCCTCCCACGTGGCGTTCCGGACCCCCAGGTGCGTGAGCTCGGTGAAGCGCGACAGGTTGACCAGGTACTTCTCCCGGTAGAGGCGCCCGCCGTCCACGAACACGATGGCCGTCAGCGCGGGGAGGAACGTGATCAGCCGCCGCCACTCTTTACGCCGGAGGTGGCGGACCTGGCGCGCAGAGGTCAAAGGTCAGCGTCTAACCACAGCTAACCCACGGGTGAACCAAGAGACCGACGGGCAATTGACGCAAGCGAAAGACTTTATTGACAGGAGAGAAGTGTGACACGGGGGATGAGAGCGGGGAGGACATGCAGCAAATAGTCGGAGTCGGGAACAGAACTCAAGGCGCTGCGGCATGCGTGCTGTGCCTTAACCACTACGCTACAGGGCAGTCACGGTTTGGCCAAAATATTGGATACAGCAAGAGTTCTTGTGATAAAGATGTTTATTTTTACCATATTTTCCGGAGTATAAGTCGCACCAGCCAAAAAATGCATAACACAGAAGTCGCACTGGAGTATGAAATGCAGTTGCAAGTGTGAAAATAACAAATAATATCACATATAAGTCTATGTATGTAAGTATAAGTCGCACCCTGGCCAAAACTATGAAAAGAGGTGCGACTTATAGTCCGGAAAATACGGGATTTAGGGGCAAAGTCACTCGGCTTATCAGGTCACGTCACGTCGGAGCGTCAGTTGTTTACATCACATGACATCAAACTTCTGACATTTTGACCAATATTTCCCCCTCGAACTGCGCAGAGACGGTTGAAACAGACACGCGGAAACACGCGGGGAAAGGCCAAAGAGAGCGGCACGTGTGCGTGTGTTTACCACGACGCGCGTGATCCTGCGGCGGCTCAACGTGTCCCAGAAGCCGTAGGTGTAGCGCCGCAGGTCGGTGAGGAACACGGCGGCTCCGCGCCAAAGCGCCGGGTGATCCGCGAGCAGCTGCAGCGCGCGGCAGCAGCAACGCACCGAGTGTTTGTCTCCCGCGGGCAAAAAGCTCAGGATGTGCACCACGACTTCAGGCGGGAGCTGCTCCATCGAGGCCCGAGCATTTCCGGGTCCAAGCGGCCGAAAGCACCGGCTCTTTCCGCCGCGGGCCGGGGGATGCAGCGCCCTCTATGTGTGCGGAGCGGAAGAGCAGGCAGACGGATTTTTTAAAGATTAATTAATTCATGAATTCATTGTATTATTATTATTATTATTATGGTTATTTTGTGCTCTTATTACGACTTTTTTTTACATGGAATTTATTTTAATTATTTTACATTGATTTTTTTTTACATAGAATTTATTTTTTTATTTGATTGTATTTATACACAATGGATATTTTTACTAAACTCGATGTAAAAAATAAATACAAAATTCGATGTTAAAAAATGTCGGTGTAAAAAAAAAATCGTAATAAAAACACAAAATAACTTTCATAAATTATAGTCACGATTCTTTATAACAAGACATTTATAGCAAACAATATAATTACTGTGAAATTCATGTGCAATGGTATTTATTTATTTATTTGTCTATGGGAGTTTTTATTTATTTATAGGAGATCTTCTACTGAAAGTGTTTTTCAGACTTCCTATAAGTGATCTGTTCTTCTGTATCTACCTCTGGATCTACCTGCGTTGCACCAATGAAATTTCCCCATGTGGGACAATAAAGGAATATCTTATCTTATCTTATAACAGTTAAAGGAATGCCGGGGGGGGGGGGGGGGGGCATATTACAATTATAATTACACTTCAGACATCAAAAACATTTAGAGACAAACAATTTTCATGAGTAAAAACAGCTTTTTGGTTTAAAATTTTGGAAATGGTGAGAAAATATGATTCAATTAGTTAAATGAGACAGGGGGAAAGGGGATACTGATGATGAAAATGTACTTTTATGGATGTAGATTTTGCCAAATATAAGAATTAAATTAATTGCCATTTTCTTATAGTATAGTCCACATTTCTGTTATGAAAACCAAAAATTATATATTCAAATTTTAAAGTTTAAAGTTTATTAATTGTGAAGTTTTATAAATTGTAAACAGTCACAAGCAGACAGAATATACACACAAATCTATGCACTTTAAGTATTTATAACAAGAATAACTATATTTAATTTGTGAGGTGGAGTTTGTTTACAAATCTGAGCTTCACAGAAAGAATCATTTGTGGTACAGAATGTAATATCAATTTGAAAACCTATTTAGTTTCATCTTTATTTAAAGGGACAATGTACAAAGACATTAAGCTCGTAAAAGACAGAGACGTTTCACATTCACAAACATGATCAATTACAAAAATGTGAGATGTATTTGTTAGATTTTATAACTTAAAAGTCGAGGACTTGGATATTACTTAGACTGAAGATAAATAATTCGTGCTCCGTCTTTGTCTCAATCCTCAGGTAAAACACAAGCAAAACGACCACTCAGACTTTAAGACTAATTTGTTTCCTGCTGATGGTTTTGTGTTCATAGCTTTCTGCTCAGTATTAGTACAAAAGGTGCTGGTCGTGTGCAAGGACGCGGCTCAGCAACGGAAGGCGATTGGAACTAAACGTCTGGGTGGAAAGGACATTCTTGTGTCTGATGCTGAAAGAAACACGGTCAGAGGAGTTATCATAGGTGTCCCTACGGCGACGTCTGTGGATGAAGTTAAGGAGAATTTGACTGGAGCTAAGGTGCTGGACGCTAGGCGGTTGAAGGTGACCCGGTCTGGGGTAAGATGTGACAGCTTGTCGGTAATGGTAACACTTGAAGGGAGGTGCCTGCCTAGTAAGGTGTTCATTGGGTTCATGTGCCATGACGTTAGGCCATATGTTCCACCGCCCCTGCGTTGCTTTAAGTGCCAGCGTTTTGGGCATATTGCAGCGGTCTGTAGAGGGAGGCAAAGATGTGGTAAATGTGCAGGAGATAACGAGTATGGGAAGTGTGACGTGGGAGCAAAACTGAAGTGCTGTAACTGTGGGGAAGAACATAGCTCTGCCTACGGGGGATGCAGGTTTAGCAAAAGAGCTGCTGAGGTGCAGAAAATAAAGGTCTCTCAAGGTATATCCTATGCAGATGCAGTCAAGAAAGTTTCAAGTAACGAGTTTAGAGTAAATACAGAGAGAGGAGCCAGCGCTGCTCCCAGCCAGGGCGAAATGAGAAAGGCCAGCGTGGCTCCCAAGAAGTGTGAAGGTTTCAAGAGTGGAGGTCCCAAGTGTGCAGGTTCCAGAATGAATGAGAATACCCTGGTTGTGGATAGAGAGGATTTTGTACTCTTTATGGTGGATGTTGTAAACTGTGCTGCTCAGGCTCAAAGCAGAACTGAAAGGATCAGGATCATTGCTAAAGCTGCAGGGAGATTCCTTGGAACAAAGGAGCTTGATTGGGCAGATATAGAAAACAGGCTAAAGGCGCTAAATGGAAGTCGGAGTGATGGGGGTCTGCTTTTGGGGAGTCAGAGTGATCAGAGTGACGAGATGGGGGTGGGGGTGGTCTCCTGTCCTCGCCCAGTCTCGTAGACGCACGGCAACCAAGCAGCGACATCAGTGGAAATATTAAAGCCTGAAGAATGAAGCCTAAAGAATAAAGCTGTACGGTGGAAGCACCGAACGTCAAAGAAGGAGAGGAAGATGAAGAAGAGTCTCCCTGGAATAAAGCCGGTTGGTTGTTGTTGTTGTTGTTGTTGTTGTTGTTGTTGTTGTTTTATGGCGGTTGGCATCCAAGTGTTGCATTACCGCCAGACTTTATTCCTCAGACTTTGTCGTAGTCCTCAGACTCTGTCGTAGTCCGTAAAAGTACTCCTTCCATTGCTTTGGTGTTACAAAGCCCATGAGGTCATGATATGTCTTTGTGAATACATTGCTGTTGTTGTTGTTGTTGTTGTTGTTGTTTTATGGCGGTTGGCATCCAATTGTTGCATTACCGCCAGACTTTATTCCTCAGACTTTTCGTAGTCCTCAGACTCTGTCGTAGTCCGTAAAAGTACTCCTCCCATCGCTTTGGCGTTACAAAGCCCATGAGGTCATGATGTGTTTTTGTGACTTTTCGTAGTCCTCAGACTTTGTCGTAGTCCGTAAAAGAACTCCTTCCATTGCTTTGGTGTTACAAAGCCCATGAGGTCATGATATGTCTTTGTTTCAGAGACCAACCGGCTTTATTCCAGGGAGACTCTTCTTCATCTTCCTCTCCTTCTTTGACGTTCGGTGCTTCCACCGTACAGCTTTATTCTTTAGGCTTCATTCTATAGGCTTTAATATGTCCACTGATGTCGTCGCTTGGTTGCCGTGCGTCTACGAGACTGGGCGAGGACAGGAGACCACCCCCACCCCCATCTCGTCACTCTGATCACTCTGACTCCCCAAAAGCAGACCCCCATCACTCCGACTCCCACTCAGCGCTTTGTTGTTGTTGTTGTTGTTGTTGTTGTTGTTGTTTTATGGCGGTTGAAGCCGGTCGGTCTCTGAAACAACAACAACTATTCTAGTCACAAAGACACATCATGACCTCATGGGCTTTGTAACACCAAAGCAATGGAAGGAGTTCTTTTACGGACTACGACAGAGTCTGAGGAATAAAGTCTGGTGGTAATGCAACACTTGGATGTCAACCGCCATAAAACAACAACAACAACAACAACAACCGGCTTTATTCCAGGGAGACTCTTCTTCATCTTCCTCTCCTTCTTTGACGTTCGGTGCTTCCACCGTACAGCTTTATTCTTCAGGCTTCATTCTATAGGCTTTAATATTTCCACTGATGTCGCTGCTTGGTTGCCGTGCGTCTACGAGACTGGGCGAGGACAGGAGACCACCCCCACCCCCATCTCGTCACTCTGATCACCCTGACTCCCCACAAGCAGACCCCCATCACTCCGACTCCCATTTAGCGCCTTTAGCCTGTTTTCTATATCTGCCCAATCAAGCTCCTTTGTTCCAAGGAATCTCCCTGCAGCTTTAGCAATGATCCTGATCCTTTCAGTTCTGCTTTGAGCCTGAGCAGCACAGTTTACAACATCCACCATAAAGAGTACAAAATCCTCTCTATCCACAACCAGGGTATTCTCATTAATTCTGGAACCTGCACACTTGGGACCTCCACTCTTGAAACCTTCACACCTCTTGGGAGCCACGCTGGCCTTTCTCATTTCGCCCTGGCTGGGAGCAGCGCTGGCTCCTCTCTCTGTATTTACTCTAAACTCGTTACTTGAAACTTTCTTGACTGCATCCGCATAGGATATACCTTGAGAGACCTTTATTTTCTGCACCTCAGCAGCTCTTTTGCTAAACCTGCATCCCCCGTAGGCAGAGCTATGTTCTTCCCCAGTTACAGCACTTCAGTTTTGCTCCCACGTCACACTTCCCATACTCATGATCTCCTGCACATTTACCACACCTTTGCCTCCCTCTACAGACCGCTGCAATATGCCCAAAGCGCTGGCACTTAAAGCAACGCAGGGGCGGTGGAACATATGGCCTAACGTCATGGCACATGAACCCAATGAACACCTTACTAGGCAGGCACCTCCCTTCAAGTGTTACCATTACCGACAAGCTGTCACATCTTACCCCAGACCGGGTCACCTTCAACCGCCTAGCGTCCACCACCGTAACTCCAGTCAAATTCTCCTTAACTTCATCCACAGACGTCGCCGTAGGGACACCTACGATAACTCCTCTGACCGTGTTTCTTTCAGCATCAGACACAAGAACGTTCTTTCCACCCAGACGTTTAGTTCCAATCGCCTTCCGTTGCTGAGCCGCGTCCTTGCACACGACCAGCAGCGAGCCATCTCTAAGGACACTCGCACTCTTGATCACTCCCACAGCTACAGTTAGGCTCTTTGACAATGCCACTGAATTCCACTCCTTAAAGGATGCACTATCCTGTGCAAGCTTTATGATCACCTTACAGTCTCTGCTCTCACCCCGGATATCAATAGCTTCAGCCTCATCCTGCTGCTCATTCCCAGAACCCTCGGACGAGCTAAGGGACTTTTTACGTTTCCGGGCACGTGCAGCCAGAAAAGGCTGCTCCTCCACGCCGTCCAGAACGTCTTCCATCCCCGATCCACTCTCCTCCGCCATCTCCCGTCTCTCCAGACCGGGTGTTGAGCAAGGTCTCCTCAAGGTCTCCTCACAGTTGTTTCAGAGACCAACCGCCACAGCTCGATCAATGTGGGAGTTGTTCGTCTCTGAAACAACAACAACTATTCTAGTCACAAAGACAAATCATGACCTCATGGGCTTTGTAACACCAAAGCAATGCAAAGCAATGGAAGGAGTACTTTTACGGACTACGACAGAGTCTGAGGACAAAGCACTGGAAGTCAAGGCACTGGAAGAAGAACTTTTAGGACTACGACAAAGTCTAAGGAATAAAGTCTGGCGGTAATGCAACACTCGGATGTCAACCGCCATAAAACAACAACAACAACAACAACAAGAAAACAAAAAAAGGGGGTGGAGTCTGTGCTGTCTTTAGAGATGAAATATTTACCCGCAGGTTGTTCTTTTGGGGTGTTTTCATCATTTGAGTATGTCTCCTTTAAAATGGAGCTAAAACAGTCTCATCCATTCTCTTCATTGTTTTATACAAGCCTCCCCAGCACTGCCAACGTTTTATTGATGATTTTACTGAGATGTTTCAGTCATATGAACAGACTGATGGTTTGGTCATTACAGGTGATTTCAATGTTCATGTGGATAATATTTGTGACAGAAACGCTAAAGAGCTTGATGCTGTCCTTGAAACCTTCAGTCTTACTCAGCATGTGAGTGGCCCCACCCACAGCAGAGTGACTCCACCTACAGCAGAGAGGCCCCACCCACAGCAGAGAGGCCCCACCCACAGAGCAGAGGACACACTCTAGATCTCCTAATTACAAAGCTGGTAAATATTTCAAATACTGCTCAGGTCCTGACTAGAACCAGGAAGTACCATCACATTAGTCCTGTTCTCAGGTCTCTGCACTGCCCCCTGTGGCTCAGAGAAGAGACTTTAAAGCAGCTCTGCTTGTGTACAAGTCTCTCCATGGCCTAGCACCAAAGTACATCTTGGATATGTTAGTGCCATAAGATAAGATATTCCTTTATTGTCCCACATGGGGAAATTTAATTGGTGTAACGCAGGTAGATACAGAGGTAGATACAGAAGAACAGATCACTTATAGGAAGTCTGAAAAACACTTTCAGTAGAAGATCTTCTATAAATAAATAAAAACTCCCATATGAACCATCTCAGACTCTGAGGACTTCAGGGACCTGCCTCCTGCTGGTGCCAGAGTCAGGACTAGGGAGGGAGGTCTAAAGAACAAAGTCTAAAGAATGAAGTCTAAAGAATAAAGTCTAAAGAATAAAGTCTAAAGAATAAAGTCTAAAGAATAAAGTCTAAAGAATAAAGTCTTAAGTCTAAAGAATAAAGTCTAAAGTCTAAAGAATAAAGTCTAAAGAATAAAGTCTAAAGAATAAAGTCTAAAGAATAAAGTCTAAAGAATAAAGTCTAAATATTACGTCTAAAGAATAAGATGTACAACTACAGTAGGTGGCAGTAATGTAACGCTCGGATCCCAGGGGCCATAAAACACCAAAGAAGAAGAGAAGAACCAAACCCGTGGCAAAGATGCAGCTCTCATCAGAAGAAAGCTCCAGACTTTGCTCTCACGCGTCCAACATGTCGGCTCAGGACTACGTGGTCACCATGAGGCGCCTCTACAGCCTGGCACAAAGGCTGCATCTGCGTGTGGACTTCACAGAGTCCAGCACCACTCACGACCACTGCCCCGTCTTCATCGTCCGAGCGACAGTCGGAGACGTCAGCGCCGAGGCACGAGAAGCCAACAGGATGAACGCCATGATCCAAGCCAGTGTCCTGGTCCTGGAGCAGCTGGAGAAGATGTCTGCTCCCTTCTCAGAGATAAACGCCTGCAACAAGAAGAAGCATCGTGCTAAGGCCAAGGACCACAGCCATCCGGACTTCTGTCTGGACAAAGACCCCAACAGTCGCCTGGCTGAGCTGCTGATGATCCTCAAACACCCGCCTGCCCAGTACCGTCTGCTGGAGGGAACGCTGAAGTCTGGGCACTGGGCCTTCACCATCGAGGTCTCCCTGGACCAGTTCACTGCAGTGGGTCAAGGGGCCTCAAAGAAGGAGGCGAGGAGGAGAGCGACCACAGCCCTGCTCCAGATGATGGGCTACAGAGTCCCAGAGGAGATCCTGGTTCCACCTGCTCCTCCTCAAACCAACACCGAAAAAGAGCAGTTCCTGGAGTACCAGGCTCCAAACCAAACACCTTCAGCACCAGCGAAAAATCCCAAACGCCGTCCTCCTGCTCACATCTCTCCAGACTTCGGTCTGGGAAAGGACCCCAGCTCTCGACTGTCTGAGCTGCAGATGTTGCGCCAGGAGCCGTTCCCTGAATATCGCATGGTGAGTGGAGAACTGGTGAGCGGCAGCTGGATGTTCACCATGGAGGTGTCTCTGGATCAGTGCTCTGCATCTGGCTCTGGTCGCTCAAAGAAGGAGGCCAAGAAGAGGGCGTCTACAGCTCTGCTCCAGATGATGGGCTTCACAGTCCCAGAGGAGGACCTGGTTCCACCTCAGGTCCTCCTGATGGGCCCATGTTAGAGAGCAGCTCCATGTGGTTCTTTAAGAAGAGGAGAGACATTCACATCCGTCCTGAAGATGAGTGTCCATTAGCTCTGTGCTGCCCCTAGTGGTACACGTCGTTTCTGTTTGGAGTTGATGTGATTTGTCTGCTCAGACCATAGTTCCCACATGGTTCTAGACTTGTCTGAGCCGGTCGTTTCTGCTCCGCTGGTGTTGAAGAACTGGCTTCTCAGATCGTGAACAGTTGCTCCAAAAAAGAAAAACAGGAAGTGTTGACTGTAAAACTGTGACGTATAAAAATGCAGAAACATGATTGTGATATGAAAAGTGCCAGACGTTTCCGGGGCGTTTATTGGAGAAACTGTTCTCGATCTGTGAAGCCAGTTCAACACCAGTGGAGGCTTTTGTAAAGTGAGTTAACTCTGACTTTCCTCAAACCTACAGCTGCTTTAATCTGATCAGATTCATTTATATTCACAAGAAAGTTATACTTGCAATAAAATATTTAAATATGTAATTTATTATTTCAATTTCTTGGAAAGTTATAGTATCATTATATGTTAATTTTCTTGGCTTGTGTTTAAGACGAATCAGTTTTTTTTTTAATTAAAGAACAAAACAAACACAAAGAGAAACACGGACAGAGAGAGAACGGACATCCAACAAATAAACCCATGGTCTAGAGAACTCTAAAAGAAACACATCCCATTTTGTCCATTCAATGGAATTTATCCATTTTCAATTCGAGTCCAAATGTAATTTTTTCAGTTTTACGTATGTCCAGTTTAATGTCAGTCCAGTCCTTGATCGTGCATTTCTCTGCTGCCAGGAGGAGGCGCCAGAGAGAGCTGCTGGTTATGTCCATGACAGGAGTCCTGAGGCCCAAATACAGAGTCCCGTGGCCCAAATACAGAGCCCGGAGGCCCAAATACAGAGCCCTGAGGCCCAAATACAGAGCCCTGAGGCCCAAATACAGAGCCCGGAGGCCCAAATACAGAGCCCGGAGGCCCAAATACAGAGCCCGGAGGCCCAAATACAGAGCCCTGAGGTCCAAATACAGAGCCCTGAGGTCCAAATACAGAGCCCTGAGGCCCAAATACAGAGTCCTGAGGCCCAAATACAGAGTCCCGAGGCCCAAATACAGAGCCCCGAGGCCCAAATACAGAGCCCGGAGGCCCAAATACAGAGTAGTCCCGAGGCCCAAATACAGAGCGCGGAGGCCCAAATACAGAGCGCGGAGGCCCAAATACAGAGCGCGGAGGCCCAAATACAGAGCCCGGAGGCCCAAATACAGAGTCCTGAGGTCTCTGGCCTTGTTTTGTCCGTACTCTAATGTAAAAGATTCAGTTGTATCATCTGGACTCAAAATAATAAATAAATAAAGGGTCCGTTCAAGCTTCTAGAAACCAAATACCGCTCAAAAGAATCGGTGACAAACACAGGCCTCGCTTTAAATAACTGCTTTATTAGTGTTTGTTACATTTGTGATAAAAGTAAGTGCACTTGGGGAAGAGCGACGCTGTGTGACATCATCAGCACGAGCCAAACTCCTGGATCCACTTCTCGTACTTCTCCAGGTCGCTGGCCGACACCGACTTGGACACTTTCCTCAGGGCGGACTCGAAGTCGTCCATGGTCGTGGGCATGTGCATCTCGTCTCTGGAGATGTTCCGGATCTCCTCCGGCGACAGGCCCTCGATCCGACGTCTCATGGCCATCAGCGACGCATCTCTGAGGGCAGACGGGGGCGGGGCAGACGGAGGCGTGTTACAGACGGGCGTGGTACAGACGGGCGTGGTACAGACGGGCGTGGTACAGACTGTTTCAGACGGGCGTGGTACAGACTGTTTCAGACGGGCGTGGTACAGACTGTTTCAGACGGGCGTGGTACAGACTGTTTCAGACGGGCGTGGTACAGACTGTTTCAGACGGGCGTGGTACAGACTGTTTCAGACGGGCGTGGTACGGACTGTTTCAGACGGGCGTGGTACGGACTGTTTCAGACGGGCGTGGTACGGGTGTGGTACAGACTGTTTCAGACGGGTGTGGTACGGACTGTTTCAGACGGGCGTGTTACGGGCGTGGTACGGACTGTTTCAGACGGGTGTGGTACAGACTGTTTCAGACGGGCGTGTTACGGGCGTGGTACGGACTGTTTCAGACGGGCGTGTTACGGGCGTGGTACAGACTGTTTCAGACGGGCGTGGTACGGACTGTTTCAGACGGGTGTGGTACAGACTGTTTCAGACGGGCGTGGTACGGGTGTGGTACAGACTGTTTCAGACGGGCGTGTTACGGGCGTGGTACAGACTGTTTCAGACGGGTGTGGTACAGACTGTTTCAGACGGGCGTGTTACGGGCGTGGTACAGACTGTTTCAGACGGGCGTGGTACAGACTGTTTCAGACGGGCGTGTTACGGGCGTGGTACGGACTGTTTCAGACGGGTGTGGTACAGACTGTTTCAGACGGGCGTGGTACGGGCGTGGTACAGACTGTTTCAGACGGGCGTGGTACGGGTGTGGTACAGACTGTTTCAGACGGGCGTGTTACAGACTGTTTCAGACGGACGTGGTACGGGCGCGGTACAGACTGTTACAGACGGGCGTGTTACAGACGGGCGTGTTACGGCCGTTTTTGTTCTCACGATTATTTTGTGACCGGAATCATTGTTTTCCAATTAGAATCTGACACTTTTCTCACTAAATGACAGCCTGAAACTATGAACGTTGAGTCTTTGACAATCCACAGATTTTTTAGAATGGCGTGAAATTAGGACCGTTGCCATAGCGATTAACCATTAAAAACACAATATTATATCTCCTTGAAATGTTGCATGTTACGTGAAGCTGAAACCAATGAAAGCTACACTTATTTGCTATGGATTAACCCCAGAAACAGTCCATTCATCTGCACTGTGACGTTGTACTACACAACCGTGGTGATAGAGCACCCCCTGCAGGACTCTGGTGAAATTACACCGTCAGAGAACGGACGCAAAAGTAAGACAACGCTACAATCGCCAATTATAAAAAGAGCCAGGCTTTCTTCAGGCTGCTTTCCCGCTCGGCGACAGCAGGAGGCGACAAAGGACACTTTAAATGTCCCGTAAATACATATTTAACCGTCACTTGGAACGCGGTGAAACGTTACTTAGTTCTGCTTTAACGACTCGCGCAGAGGTGTGTGTGCGCTCGCGCTCGGACCTGCACACGTTGGTGATGTCGGCGCCAGAGTAACCTTCCATCTGCGTGGCGATCTTCTCCAGGTCCACGTCGCCGGACAGCTCCAGCTCCTTCAGACTGATCTTCAGCAGCTCCACTCGACCTTTAGCTGAGAAACAGAGGCACAAAGAAGATGAAGGAGCATCTCAGAGTCCTGACTTCAGCACATCGATCCAAAGCCACAGAGTTTCTGATGCTCCGGTTTCCACTCCAGAGTCTAGCAGTGAACGAGTATTGGAGTATAAGTATTAGTATGGGTAGTACTAGTACGCGCTATGGACCTGACGGCAGAGGAATGTAGATCCTCTTCTCCAGGCGTCGCCTCAAAGCCTCGTCTATGTCCCAGGGGAAGTTCGTGGCGGCCAGAACCATCACCATCTTGGAGGGGTCGTCGTTATCGGAGGCTCCGCCCACACCTGCCACACACGGGGGGGGGGGGGGTGTATTACACGGCGTGCGCTGGGCATGTCCGTGCGTGTGACCGGCGCGTACCGTCCATCTGCACCAGGAGCTCGGCCTTGACCCTGCGGCTGGCCTCATGCTCCTCGGACGTTCCTCGGCGGCTGCATATCGAGTCGATCTCGTCGATGAAGATGGTGGCGGGGGCGTAGAAGCGCGCCTGGAGAACACGGGACAACGAAGCCATGACCGGTGCGTCGGCAAATGTAGAGATGATTTCCGTATTTTCCGGACTATAAGGGGCACCTTTTTTCATAGTTTTGGCCGGGGTGCCACTTATACTTATACCTTGTATACTTATATTCCAGAGCAACTTATATGTATTTGGCTGGTGCAACTTATCCTCCAGAAAATACGGTAATGGCAGATTGAAATAAAGTTTACAATAATAACAAATGTATAGTCAGTGACCGTTGCAACATTTTAATGTATTTATCGAAACTCAAAACCTTTTTATCGACGCTCGACGTGTTTTTGCCCCGTCTCATAAACAATTACGAAACAAAATGCTTTACCTTTGGATCGTAAATTTTGCCAGCTTTTAGTTTTACCAAAAACATTACACGTTAAACGGACACAACATTTAAATTCTAGGAAATATCGGTGGCAGTGTGAAGAAAATGTACCGCCGTCACATGAAAGTCACATCCCTCAAACAAGATGGTGAGTTTTATGGCTTTTACGGTCGAGCAGCTGCAGGAGAAGAAGAGCCGAGCTTCCTGCAGTACTGCTCTGCTGCCAGTAGAGGCTTCAGCAGCAGAAGTGAGGGGAAAACGGCCTTATTTGGAAAAAATTTAGAACAATTTAAATATAGTTGTGACACACGGCCATTTTAGATTTCATTGGTCAATCACTGCTGGCCCTGATTGCCCTGACCACACTTATATTCAGTTCAAACAGCTGGGTAATCAGTTTTTAATGCTGTAAATGG
Organism: Eucyclogobius newberryi; assembly: GCA_026437355.1. NCBI lineage: Eukaryota > Metazoa > Chordata > Actinopteri > Gobiiformes > Gobiidae > Eucyclogobius > Eucyclogobius newberryi. The sequence continues at coordinate 31,700,989 of JAPEHP010000019.1, read as the reverse complement.
GTGGGTGGGGGTTCTTTTTACTTGTTTGTCCTAAATTGAATAACAAACATAAGAGATTGCGGCGTTACCATTTCAAAGAGCAGTCGTACAAGCTTCTCCGACTCGCCGCGGTACTTGGACGTGAGCGTGGACGACGACACGTTGAAGAAGGTGGTCCTGCACTCTGTGGCGACGGCTTTGGCCAGAAGAGTTTTGCCCGTCCCCGGGGGCCCGACCATGAGGACGCCCTGCGCAGAGACGCCAAGAGGGACGTCACGATTACAGCACCACCGAGACACATTTTCACATTATTAAACGTCGGCGTGAGCCCCTGTGAGGGTTTAATATGTATTTCTGGTGTCCGTCGTCGCCCCCTGCTGTCTCGGAGAGGAAAACCAGCCTTGTAACACTTTCTGACAGCGACCTGAAGACAACTCTCCTGAGAAACCCTGACTCCGAAATGTTTGTGTGCGATTATACCGACTAACCGTGGTAAAGAAAGCGTTTGCGTCCGTTCTCTGACAGTGTACTTCCACCGGAGCGCTGCAGGGGGAGTTCTACTCTTACTTAGTATTGCTTTAACACCCTCGAGTCAAACGAGTCCCGCTGTTCACCTTCCACGGCCGCCGAATGCCCTTGAAAAACGCCGGCATCCACATGGGCAGCACCACTGCCTCCTTCAGCAGCTTCTTTGCCTCCTCCAGGTCCGCGATGTCGTCCCTGAAACGATCGCCGTGACAACCGTGAGACGCCGTGACGACCGCGAGACTCCGCTGGCAGGAGAGGGGAAAAACCACCGTGTCACTCACCACTTGACGTTTGGATTCTGGGAGATGATGTCTCGCTCCAGCGCCTCCACCAGGTCTTTGTCGTAGCCACTCCCGTCGAAGCGCTTGAGTTCCTTCTCCTGGACGTCGCCTTTACTCTGAAAGGTCAAACATCAGAGCGTGAACACAGAGTCGCCTTTACTCTGAAAGGTCAAACATCAGAGCGTGAACACAGAGTCGCCTTTACTCTGAAAGGTCAAACGGCAGAGCGTGAACACACTCGCCTTTACTCTGAAAGGTCAAACATCAGAGCGTGAACACAGAGTCGCCTTTACTCTGAAAGGTCAAACATCAGAGCGTGAACACAGTCGCCTTTACTCTGAAAGGTCAAACATCAGAGCGTGAACACAGAGTCGCCTTTACTCTGAAAGGTCAAACATCAGAGCGTGAACACAGAGTCGCCTTTACTCTGAAAGGTCAAACATCAGAGCGTGAACACAGAGTCGCCTTTACTCTGAAAGGTCAAACATCAGAGCGTGAACACAGAGTCGCCTTTACTCTGAAAGGTCAAACATCAGAGCGTGAACACACTCGCCTTTACTCTGAAAGGTCAAACATCAGAGCGTGAACACAGAGTCGCCTTTACTCTGAAAGGTCAAACATCAGAGCGTGAACACAGAGTCGCCTTTACTCTGAAAGGTCAAACATCAGAGCGTGAACACACTCGCCTTTACTCTGAAAGGTCAAACATCAGAGCGTGAACACAGAGTCGCCTTTACTCTGAAAGGTCAAACATCAGAGCGTGAACACAGTCGCCTTTACTCTGAAAGGTCAAACATCAGAGCGTGAACACAGAGTCGCCTTTACTCTGAAAGGTCAAACATCAGAGCGTGAACACAGAGTCGCCTTTACTCTGAAAGGTCAAACATCAGAGCGTGAACACAGAGTCGCCTTTACTTTGAAAGGTCAAACATCAGAGCGTGAACACAGAGTCGCCTTTACTCTGAAAGGTCAAACATCAGAGCGTGAACACAGAGTCGCCTTTACTCTGAAAGGTCAAACATCAGAGCGTGAACACAGAGTCGCCTTTACTCTGAAAGGTCAAACATCAGAGCGTGAACACAGAGTCGCCTTTACTCTGAAAGGTCAAACATCAGAGCGTGAACACAGTCGCCTTTACTCTGAAAGGTCACTGCGTTTTAGTTCAATGAGTCGTCCGACCTGTAACCGACCTTAAACTTTACAAATTTACAAATGTGAAATTCAGAATTATGACTAGAATACAAGCACAGCCAATACCGGCATATTCATTATAATCTAATTAAAAATACGTGACATTTTCCTGACTTTATTCATTACATAAAGTCCAAACTCATATGTACAAGTGTAAAAGGTGCACTTTAGCGTCAGTGGCTTTCACGTGTTTGAGAGTTGTCTCTGCTTCACCTTTTCCTCTTTCGCTCTGCCGCTTTCCTTGCTCTCCTTGGCCTCCTTGGCCTCCTTGCTCTTGGGGAACCTGCCGCGCTCGCCGTTTCCCCGCGGCGAGTGACGCTGCTGCGCTCTGACGGCGGCGCTCAGACGGTTGTTCGGAGGCTTGTGCTCTTTGTAGGCGTTGGACGGTCGCTTCACGGGACACGGGGAGTGTCTGCGGGACAGGGAGCACGGGTTACGCCCAACCCGCTCGTTACACGCCCAACCCGCTCGTTACACGCCCAACCCGCTCGTTACACGCCCAACCCGCTCGTTACACGCCCAACCCGCTCGTAACACGCTTGTGCCGTTACACGCCCTCGCCCCTTACACGCCCGTGACGCGCCCCTCGCCCGTGACGCGCCCCTCGCCCGTGACGCGCCCCTCGCCCGTGACGCGCCCCTCGCCAGTGACGCGCCCCTCGCCAGTGACGCGCCCCTCGCCAGTGACGCGCCCCTCGCCAGTGACGCGCCCCTCGCCAGTGACGCGCCCCTCGCCAGTGACGCGCCCGTGACGCGCCCCTCGCTAAAACTACGAATTTGGGTTTTCACAATAAAAACACTGTCAAATGAGGTTTTGGGGGTTCCAGTCCCTCATAGTGAATAGACACGTGTCTGAGGCTAAACCAGCTGTATACGTCACGGGAAACACAAGAACATTTAGATATTATCGTCAATGTCGTTTTGAAGATGTGTCAAATTGTGTTTAGTGAAGAAATGCAACAGAAGGAGCCGATTGTTGTGTGGTTTGTCTCATAATTAAGACGTTTAAAGACGTTTAAAAGACACGTTTGAACACATTTCTGTTGAACCATTGTCTGCAGCACTAATGCTCCTCATGTGACGCTGTTCCACAGACTTTGTCAAAAACCACATGCTTTTATAATCCTCTCTCCCCCCTCGGCCCCTCCCCCTCTCGGCCCCTCCCACAGCGTCACGTACATTGGCCTCTTGTCGAAGTCGTCGTGGTCGGTCAGTTTGGCGGCGGCGGCGGCAAACTGGAAGTTCTCCAGCGTCGACATGATTTCCTGCACTTGGCGAGACTCTTCGCCGATCTCCTGCGACAGCTGAGACACAAAACCACAGTTATTTGACACGACACGATAAAGGAGGCACGATATGTCTCTAAAGTGTGGATAACGCCAACATAGAGCCACAAAAAGAACTGATTCTAAATAAAAATGAAGAAAAAAAATAAACTTTCAAATAAGAGAAGACGTGATATTTCTGAACTTTTGTGACTAATTTGACAGGAATTTCACATTTGTCTGATCATTATTATTATTACTCCCGGGTCAGGGGGGTGGTCAGCAGGGCGGGCGGAAGGCGGGCGGTCTGCGGTCAGTAGGGCGGTCGGTCCTTGCGTGCGTGAAAGGCGGGGTCCTTGCGTGCGTGAAAGGCGGGGTCCTTGCGTGCGTGAAAGGCGGGGTCCTTGCGTGCGTGAAAGGCGGGGTCCTTGCGTGCGTGAAAGGCGGGGTCCTTGCGTGCGAGGGGCGGTACCTGTTGCCATCGGCGCTGCACGGAGCCATCGTACACCGAGTACAGGTGCTTCTTGATCTGGTCGAGCAGCCCCAGGTACAGCAGCGACGCCGAGCTGTAGTTGCCGAGCAGCGCGTACTCTCGAGCCAGCTTCACGTTCTCCACGATCTCGCGGACGCTCATGTCGCCACGGCAACGGCACAAGAGTCAGATTCTGCACAGGAAGTGACACGTTTACAGAGGAAGTGACACGTATGAACCATTAGCGCTGCAGTTATGGGACAAATCAAGAATCGAGAGTGATTTAAACACGAAATACTGAATACTTTGTGTTTTACTGCACATACTCACAGGAATATTGATATATTACAGATATTTAGTACACATTACACTTTTAAAGAAGCTAAAACACAGTCAGAGGATTTAAGATTGATCCAAACAAACAAGTGACACTTCAGTCCTGGAAATGGAAAAGTTTTGCTAGTTTTAAGTTGTTGAAAAGACTTAAAACCGTCGACATTTACACGTGATGTCAGTTATTATCTGAAAAGGTGTTTTTGTCTGCTTCGTTTTGCTTCAAACGCTGAACTTTTGACAAACAAATGAGATATTTCCAAGAGTTTAACTTCTAAAACTCCACGAATTCAAGCACAAAACAGTCACTACTTCATCATTAAACGGAGAGTCATGAACATAAAGTGACCTCTACAAACAAAACGGTCGAATAAAACAGAACAGCATAAAAGTTAAGCCCTGGAGAGATTAGAAATAAGGAGTTAAACTTGTTAGCCGTTAGCCTCTGGAGCTAGCCTCGGTTTGACAGTTTAAAGTTCGCGCTCCCGAGGAAGAAAAAGAGGGTGTTTTTTCGCCTTCTTTAGTTTGTTTTTACTTTCTTTAGTTTGTTCTTACCGTGTTGTTGTGGAAGGACGTGTGAAGCTCCGGGTTTGAGCTTCTTCTCACCTCAAACTCTGACGATTATGAGAACTTTACTGCCACCTGCCTGTGACCGCCGCGCCGCTAGAGGGCGCTGGGCCGGGACTCCCGTGAGCGCGTGTGTGAGCGCGAAGCGGCGGCCATCTTGTGTGTGTAACAGCAACATTCTAACCCGTGAATCTACTCTATTATTATATTATCTGTTATATTATAGTATCTATTCTAACTGAAAACAATGTCAAATAACCAAATGTATTAAACGTAAGTGGGAATGAGAAGAGAATTGTGTTCGAACTGAGGCAGAATGAGAAGCACAAACTGTCGTGTGCTTTTGGGGTTTTAGGCAGTTATTTTTATGTTGTAAAAACATACATTTATTTACAACATTTGTGGATGTGGAACCTGAACCAGTCGTCTATGCTAGTGTTAGCGTAGTTCCCCCGTTCATAGACAAGGAGGAATATAGGCACCGGGGGAACATAGGCACCGGGGGAACATAGGCACCGGGGGAACATAGGCACCGGGGGAACATAGGCACCGGGGGAACATAGGCACCGGGGGAACTTAGGCACCGGGGGAACTTAGGCACCGGGGGAACTTAGGCACCGGGGGAACTTAGGCACCGGGGGAACTTAGGCACCGGGGGAACATAGGCACCGGGGGAACATAGGCACCGGGGGAACATAGGCACCGGGGGAACTTAGGCACCGGGGGAACTTAGGCACCGGGGGAACTTAGGCACCGGGGGAACTTAGGCACCGGGGGAACTTAGGCACCGGGGGAACTTAGGCACCGGGGGAACATAGGCACCGGGGGAACTTAGGCACCGGGGGAACATAGGCACCGGGGGAACATAGGCACCGGGGGAACTTAGGCACCGGGGGAACTTAGGCACCGGGGGAACTTAGGCACCGGGGGAACTTAGGCACCGGGGGAACTTAGGCACCGGGGGAGCTTAGGCACCGGGGGAACATAGGCACCGGGGGAACTTAGGCACCGGGGGAACATAGGCACCGGGGGAACATAGGCACCGGGGGAACATAGGCACCTGGGGAACTTAGGCACCGGGGGAACTTAGGCACCGGGGGAACTTAGGCACCGGGGGAACTTAGGCACCGGGGGAACTTAGGCACCGGGGGAACATAAGCACCTGGGGAACTTAGGCACCTGGGGAACATAGGCACCGGGGAAAAGAAAGAATTCTGCAGACAAAACAGGAAGTAGAACGATTTAATCTTTTCAAAATAAAATTTGCTTCATGTTTTTCCAGATACAGAAATAAAAAATAAACTAAAAACAGGCCGTAAAAGGAAACCGACTCACAAACACGTAAAGGAAATGCACATGTGTGAGAGTATTACACACTCAGACTTTACACGATATAAACATAATTAAATCGTTAATCGTTAAATCGTGAAATAAAATAATCCACAGAACATTTTTAAGTTCACCGGCTCCACGTCAGTTTGGGGAAATATAAGTCACTATTTTGTACAAAGCTCTTCAAATGTTCATCATTTCACCAAAAGGAACACTGCAGTCAGGAGTGTGCCAGATGCCCTCCCCTCGCGCTGTAGTGTTTAACAGGACTTTTATCGTACATTAAATACAATCAACCAAATCAACGTTGAAAACTAGTGTCTGATAATAATCAACAATAAAATATATTTCTGTATAAACTGTCCAGAGAACATGATCAAAATATAACTTTAATATTATTTTGTATTAGTCGCTCCAACCAAATGAAAACATAAGTGGGTTTTCCTTTTGACCCTGTAACAGGACACTCTCCTCACACTCTCCTCACACTCTCCTCACACTCTCCTCACACTCTCCTCACACTCTCCTCACACTCTCCTCACACACTCCTCACACACTCCTCACGCTCTCCTCACGCTCTCCTCACACTCTCCTCACACTCTCCTCACACTCTCCTCACACTCTCCTCACACTCTCCTCACACTCTCCTCACGCTCTCCTCACACTCTCCTCACACTCTCCTCACACTCTCCTCACACTCTCCTCACACTCTCCTCACACACTCCTCACACTCTCCTCACGCACTCCTCACGCTCTCCTCACGCTCTCCTCACGCACTCCTCACACTCTCCTCACACTCTCCTCACACTCTCCTCACACTCTCCTCACGCTCTCCTCACGCTCTCCTCACACTCTCCACACTCTCCTCACACACTCCTCACGCACTCCTCACACTCTCCTCACGCACTCCTCACACTCTCCTCACACTCTCCTCACGCTCTCCTCACACTCTCCTCACACTCTCCTCACACTCTCCTCACACTCTCCTCACACTCTCCTCACGCACTCCTCACACTCTCCTCACACTCTCCTCACGCTCTCCTCACACTCTCCTCACACTCTCCTCACACTCTCCTCACACTCTCCTCACACTCTCCTCACGCACTCCTCACGCACTCCTCACACTCTCCTCACACTCTCCTCACGCTCTCCTCACACTCTCCTCACACTCTCCTCACGCACTCCTCACGCTCTCCTCACACTCTCCTCACACTCTCCTCACACTCTCCTCACACTCTCCTCACACACTCCTCACACTCTCCTCACACTCTCCTCACGCACTCCTCACGCACTCCTCACGCTCTCCTCACACTCTCCTCACACTCTCCTCACGCTCTCCTCACACTCTCCTCACACACTCCTCACACTCTCCTCACGCACTCCTCACGCACTCCTCACGCTCTCCTCACGCACTCCTCACACTCTCCTCACGCACTCCTCACGCACTCCTCACGCTCTCCTCACGCTCTCCTCACGCTCTCCTCACGCACTCCTCACACTCTCCTCACACTCTCCTCACATTCTCCACGCACTCCTCACACTCTCCTCACACTCTCCTCACACACTCCTCACGCACTCCTCACACTCTCCTCACACTCTCCTCACACTCTCCTCACATTCTCCACGCACTCCTCACGCACTCCTCACACACTCCTCACGCACTCCTCACGCTCTCCTCACGCTCTCCTCACGCTCTCCTCACGCTCTCCTCACGCTCTCCTCACGCTCTCCTCACGCTCTCCTCACACACTCCTCACACACTCCTCACACTCTCCACACTCTCCTCACGCTCTCCTCACGCTCTCCTCACACTCTCCTCACACACTCCTCACGCTCTCCTCACACACTCCTCACACTCTCCACACTCTCCTCACGCTCTCCTCACGCTCTCCTCACGCTCTCCTCACGCTCTCCTCACGCTCTCCTCACGCTCTCCTCACACACTCCTCACACTCTCCTCACGCACTCCTCACGCACTCCTCACGCTCTCCTCACGCTCTCCTCACGCTCTCCTCACGCTCTCCTCACACTCTCCTCACACTCTCCTCACACTCTCCTCACACACTCCACACTCTCCTCACACTCTCCTCACACACTCCACACTCTCCTCACGCACTCCTCACGCTCACCTCACTCTCCTCTCCTCTCACTCCTCTCACTCTCTTCCCACTCCTCTCACTCCTCTCACTCTCCTCTCACTCTCCTTCCTCACTCTCCTCTCACTCTCTTCTCACTCCGCACTCTCCTCTAACTCCTCGCACTCCTCTCACTCCTCTCACTCTCCTCTCACTCCTCTCTCTTCTCACTCTCCCCTCACTCTCACTCCTCACTCTCCTCTCACTCCTCACTCTCCTCTCACTCCTCACACTCCTCACTCTCCTCACACTCCTCACTCTCTTCTTACTCCTCACTATCTTCTCACTCCTCACTCTCCTCTCACTCTCCTCTCACTCCTCTCTCTTCTCACTCCTCACTCTCCTCACTCCTCTCACTTCTCACTCCTCACTCTCCTCTCACTCCTCTCACTCCTCACTCTCCTCTCACTCCTCACTCTCCTCTCACTCCTCTCTTCTTACTCCTCACTCTCCTCACTCTCCTCTCACTCCTCACACTCCTCACTCACCCTCACTCACCCTCACTCTCTTCTCACTCCTCACTCTCCTCTCTCTTCTCACTCTCCTCTCACTCCTCACTCTCCTCTCACTCCTCACTCTCCTCACTCTCCTCACTCTCCTCTCAAGCTCCGTGTTTAAAACTCCAGGACATGGCTCATTGGTTCTGTGGTGGTGATCTCCATCTCCTGCCTCTGCCCGTACAGCCCCTGCTCCACGGCGCCCCCTTCTGTGGCCCGGGCGCGCAGCAGCTCGCCGCAGTGCCGGACCAGGCTGGTGAAGAGCCGCTTGCCCAGCCACGCCTCGCTCACGCCGCCGCTCTGCATGCTCCGGCGGGGCCCCGGCCTCGAGCCCAGCGAGTCCTGAGGCACCAGCAGAACGCCACCGGGAACGTCCATCACGGAGAGCTGACGCCGCAAAGACGACCGGAAGAAGCGCGTGTTCATCACCGAGTCCGCTGGAGGAGAGAGAGGACATGTGAGAGGACATGTGAGAGGAGAGAGAGGACATGTGAGAGGACATGTGAGAGGACATGTGAGAAGAGAGAGAGGACATGTGAGAGGACATGTGAGAGGAGAGAGAGGACATGTGAGAGGACATGTGAGAGGAGAGAGAGGACATGTGAGAGGACATGTGAGAGGACATGTGAGAAGAGAGAGAGGACATGTGAGAGGAGAGAGAGGACATGTGAGAGGACATGTGAGAGGACATGTGAGAGGACATGTGAGAGGAGAGAGAGGACATGTGAGAGGACATGTGAGAAGAGAGAGAGGACATGTGAGAGGAGAGAGAGGACATGTGAGAAGAGAGAGAGGACATGTGAGAGGACATGTGAGAGGACATGTGAGAAGAGAGAGAGGACATGTGAGAGGAGAGAGAGGACATGTGAGAAGAGAGAGAGGACATGTGAGAGGACATGTGAGAGGACATGTGAGAAGAGAGAGAGGACATGTGAGAGGAGAGAGAGGACATGTGAGAAGAGAGAGAGGACATGTGAGAGGAGAGAGAGGACATGTGAGAAGAGAGAGAGGACATGTGAGAGAACATGTGAGAGGACATGTGAGAAGAGAGAGAGGACATGTGAGAGGAGAGAGAGGACATGTGAGAGGACATGTGAGAGGAGAGAGAGGACATGTGAGAGGACATGTGAGAGGACATGTGAGAAGAGAGAGAGGACATGTGAGAGGACATGTGAGAGGAGAGAGAGGACATGTGAGAGGACATGTGAGAGGAGAGAGAGGACATGTGAGAGGACATGTGAGAGGACATGTGAGAAGAGAGAGAGGACATGTGAGAGGAGAGAGAGGACATGTGAGAGGACATGTGAGAGGACATGTGAGAGGACATGTGAGAGGAGAGAGAGGACATGTGAGAGGACATGTGAGAAGAGAGAGAGGACATGTGAGAGGAGAGAGAGGACATGTGAGAAGAGAGAGAGGACATGTGAGAGGACATGTGAGAGGACATGTGAGAAGAGAGAGAGGACATGTGAGAGGAGAGAGAGGACATGTGAGAAGAGAGAGAGGACATGTGAGAGGACATGTGAGAGGACATGTGAGAAGAGAGAGAGGACATGTGAGAGGAGAGAGAGGACATGTGAGAAGAGAGAGAGGACATGTGAGAGGAGAGAGAGGACATGTGAGAAGAGAGAGAGGACATGTGAGAGAACATGTGAGAGGACATGTGAGAAGAGAGAGAGGACATGTGAGAGGAGAGAGAGGACATGTGAGAGGACATGTGAGAGGAGAGAGAGGACATGTGAGAGGACATGTGAGAGGAGAGAGAGGACATGCGAGAGGACATGTGAGAAGAGAGAGAGGACATGTGAGAGGAGAGAGAGGACATGTGAGAAGAGAGAGAGGACATGTGAGAGAACATGTGAGAGGACATGTGAGAGGAGAGAGAGGACATGTGAGAGAACATGTGAGAGGACATGTGAGAGGACATGTGAGAAGAGAGAGAGGACATGTGAGAGGAGAGAGAGGACATGTGAGAAGAGAGAGAGGACATGTGAGAGGAGAGAGAGGACATGTGAGAGAACATGTGAGAGGACATGTGAGAGGAGAGAGAGGACATGTGAGAGGACATGTGAGAGGACATGTGAGAGGAGAGAGAGGACATGTGAGAGGACATGTGAGAGGACATGTGAGAGGACATGTGAGAAGAGAGAGAGGACATGTGAGAGGACATGTGAGAGGACATGTGAGAAGAGAGAGGACATGTGAGAGGAGAGAGAGGACATGTGAGAGGACATGTGAGAGGACATGTGAGAGGAGAGAGAGGACATGTGAGAGGACATGTGAGAAGAGAGAGAGGACATGTGAGAGGTCATGTGAGAGGACATGTGAGAGGTCATGTGAGAGGACATGTGAGAGGACATGTGAGAGGACATGTGAGAAGAGAGAGAGGACATGTGAGAGGAGAGAGAGGACATGTGAGAGAACATGTGAGAGGACATGTGAGAGGAGAGAGAGGACATGTGAGAGGACATGTGAGAGGACATGTGAGAGGAGAGAGAGGACATGTGAGAGGACATGTGAGAGGACATGTGAGAGGACATGTGAGAAGAGAGAGAGGACATGTGAGAGGACATGTGAGAGGACATGTGAGAAGAGAGAGGACATGTGAGAGGAGAGAGAGGACATGTGAGAGGACATGTGAGAGGACATGTGAGAGGAGAGAGAGGACATGTGAGAGGACATGTGAGAGGAGAGAGAGGACATGTGAGAGGACATGTGAGAGGACATGTGAGAAGAGAGAGAGGACATGTGAGAGGTCATGTGAGAGGACATGTGAGAGGTCATGTGAGAGGTCATGTGAGAGGACATGTGAGAGGACATGTAAGAGGACATGTGAGAGGAGAGAGAGGACATGTGAGAGGAGAGAGAGGACATGTGAGAGGACATGTGAGAGGAGAGAGAGGACATGTGAGAGGACATGTGAGAGGAGAGAGAGGACATGTGAGAGGAGAGAGAGGACATGTGAGAGGAGAGAGAGGACATGTGAGAGGACATGTGAGAAGAGAGAGGACATGTGAGAGGAGAGAGAGGACATGTGAGAGGACATGTGAGAGGAGAGAGAGGACATGTGAGAGGAGAGAGAGGACATGTGGGAGGACATGTGAGAGGAGAGAAGACATCAGAGTAAATGAAGCCCTTTAAAGGAGGAGAGAAGTAAAGGGAGGAGAGAAGTAAGTCAGTTCACCTATTCTCCGGGTCGTCTCATCTGTGGCTCCTTCAAAGAAACACACGTAAACCACGAGTCCTTCTCCGATCTGAAACATACATGTGATTCACTCAAGTCAGGACGCGCTCACCATCTGTGGCCCTTTCACACTTAAACCGCCCGTTAAAAGGTTTTAATTATATTCATCAAATTAGACAAGTTTTGATTAGGCCGCCCCAAATAAACGGTCTGTTTGCTGTGACCCGAGCCAAAATTTGTCAAGTGGGTCGATCGTTAAATTATTTTATTTTACTTTGAAGGGGAAAAAAAATATCCAAATTGTTGCCATTTTTTGATTCTGGAAGTGAGTATTATCCTGACCCGTGTCCCGCCCCGTATCCCGCCCCGTGTGACTCTGACCAGTGTGATTCTGACCCGTGTCCTTCCCCGTGTCCCGCCCCGTGTCCTTCCCCGTGTCCCGCCCCGTGTGACTCTGACCAGTGTGATTCTGACCCGTGTCCTTCCCCGTGTCCCGCCCCGTGTCCCTCCCCGTGTCCTCGCCCCGTGTCCCTCCCCGTGTCCCACCCCATGTCCCGCCCCGTGTCCTGCCCCGTGTCCTTCCCCGTATCCTGCCCCTGACCCGTGTGATTCTGCCCCATGTCCTGCCCCGTGTCCCTCCCCGTGTCCTGCCCCGTGTCCTGCCCGTGTGACTCTGACCCGTGTCCCGCCCCGTGTCCCTCCCCGTGTCCTGCCCCGTGTCCCACCCCGTGTCCCGCCCCGTGTCCTGCCCGTGTGACTCTGACCCGTGTCCCGCCCCGTGTGACTCTGACCAGTGTGATTCTGACCCGTGTCCTTCCCCGTGTCCCGCCCCGTGTCCTTCCCCGTGTCCCGCCCCGTGTGACTCTGACCAGTGTGATTCTGACCCGTGTCCTTCCCCGTGTCCCGCCCCGTGTCCCTCCCCGTGACCTCGCCCCGTGTCCCTCCCCGTGTCCCACCCCATGTCCCGCCCCGTGTCCTGCCCCGTGTCCTTCCCCGTATCCTGTCCCTGACCCGTGTGATTCTGCCCCATGTCCTGCCCCGTGTCCCTCCCCGTGTCCTGCCCCGTGTCCTGCCCGTGTGACTCTGACCCGTGTCCCGCCCCGTGTCCCTCCCCGTGTCCTGCCCCGTGTCCCACCCCGTGTCCCACCCCGTGTCCTGCCCGTGTGACTCTGACCCGTGTCCCGCCCCGTGTCCCGCCCCGTGTGACTCTGACCAGTGTGATTCTGACCCGTGTCCTTCCCCGTGTCCCGCCCCGTGTCCTTCCCCGTGTCCCGCCCCGTGTGACTCTGACCAGTGTGATTCTGACCCGTGTCCTTCCCCGTGTCCCGCCCCGTGTCCCTCCCCGTGTCCTCGCCCCGTGTCCCTCCCCGTGTCCCACCCCATGTCCCGCCCCGTGTCCTGCCCCGTGTCCTTCCCCGTATCCTGCCCCTGACCCGTGTGATTCTGCCCCATGTCCTGCCCCGTGTCCCTCCCCGTGTCCTGCCCCGTGTCCTGCCCGTGTGACTCTGACCCGTGTCCCGCCCCGTGTCCCTCCCCGTGTCCTGCCCCGTGTCCCACCCCGTGTCCCGCCCCGTGTCCTGCCCGTGTGACTCTGACCCGTGTCCCGCCCCGTGTGACTCTGACCAGTGTGATTCTGACCCGTGTCCTTCCCCGTGTCCCGCCCCGTGTCCTTCCCCGTGTCCCGCCCCGTGTGACTCTGACCAGTGTGATTCTGACCCGTGTCCTTCCCCGTGTCCCGCCCCGTGTCCCTCCCCGTGACCTCGCCCCGTGTCCCTCCCCGTGTCCCACCCCATGTCCCGCCCCGTGTCCTGCCCCGTGTCCTTCCCCGTATCCTGTCCCTGACCCGTGTGATTCTGCCCCATGTCCTGCCCCGTGTCCCTCCCCGTGTCCTGCCCCGTGTCCTGCCCGTGTGACTCTGACCCGTGTCCCGCCCCGTGTGACTCTGACCAGTGTGATTCTGACCCGTGTCCTTCCCCGTGTCCCGCCCCGTGTCCTTCCCCGTGTCCCGCCCCGTGTGACTCTGACCAGTGTGATTCTGACCCGTGTCCTTCCCCGTGTCCCGCCCCGTGTCCCTCCCCGTGACCTCGCCCCGTGTCCCTCCCCGTGTCCCACCCCATGTCCCGCCCCGTGTCCTGCCCCGTGTCCTTCCCCGTATCCTGTCCCTGACCCGTGTGATTCTGCCCCATGTCCTGCCCCGTGTCCCTCCCCGTGTCCTGCCCCGTGTCCTGCCCGTGTGACTCTGACCCGTGTCCCGCCCCGTGTCCCTCCCCGTGTCCTGCCCCGTGTCCCACCCCGTGTCCCGCCCCGTGTCCTGCCCGTGTGACTCTGACCCGTGTCCCGCCCCGTGTCCCGCCCCGTGTGACTCTGACCAGTGTGATTCTGACCCGTGTCCTTCCCCGTGTCCCGCCCCGTGTCCTTCCCCGTGTCCCGCCCCGTGTGACTCTGACCAGTGTGATTCTGACCCGTGTCCTTCCCCGTGTCCCGCCCCGTGTCCCTCCCCGTGTCCTCGCCCCGTGTCCCTCCCCGTGTCCCACCCCATGTCCCGCCCCGTGTCCTGCCCCGTGTCCTTCCCCGTATCCTGCCCCTGACCCGTGTGATTCTGCCCCATGTCCTGCCCCGTGTCCCTCCCCGTGTCCTGCCCCGTGTCCTGCCCGTGTGACTCTGACCCGTGTCCCGCCCCGTGTCCCTCCCCGTGTCCTGCCCCGTGTCCCACCCCGTGTCCCGCCCCGTGTCCTGCCCGTGTGACTCTGACCCGTGTCCCGCCCCGTGTCCCGCCCCGTGTCCTGCCCGTGTGACTCTGACCCGTGTCCCGACCTGTGCAAACTGTGCCTCGGCTCCGTCCACTCCGGCTCTGGTTTTGACTCTGGCGCTGCTGCACTGCTGCACCACCACACGAGCCTCAAGGGGGCGCTCACTGACGACAGGCGTGGCGCTGCCAACAGAAGGGGAGGAGTTATTCTTCACATCGCACTCTTTCTGATGCGCTTCCACAGCTTCAGAGTTGAAGACTTCCCTCGGGTCACTTCCTTCGGGTCACTTCCCTCGGGTCATTTCCCTCGGGTCACTTCCCTCGGGTCACTTCCCTCGGGTCACTTCCCTCGGGTCACTTCCCTCGGGTCATTTCCCTCGGGTCACTTCCCTCGGGTCATTTCCCTCGGGTCACTTCCCTCGGGTCACTTCCCTCGGGTCACTTCCCTCGGGTCACTTCCCTCGGGTCATTTCCCTCGGGTCACTTCCCTCGGGTCACTTCCCTCGGGTCACTTCCCTCGGGTCATTGCGCCCTCTGCTGTCGTCTTCTACATTCGCTCCCGTGTGTTTATTTACTTTTTCACCACATTTTTGTCTTTTGTTTTGCTCAAATGAATTTTAGAGTAAAGTGTAAACTGAAAGTAGTTTCTGTGGAGATAGAGGACACTTCAACTCAACAACAATTAATGTCCTCAACAGACTCAGAAACATGTTATTTAAGGAGAGAAAGGTCAACCGTGTCCATGTGACCACTCCCGTGCAGCCATGCTGTGCAGCCACGCCCATGCAGCCACGCTCATGCGTCCTGCTCATACCTGACGGCCCTCGTCTTCTGCTCCGTGTGGGACTGAGGACTTTCTGTCACAGACTCGGGGCCCGGACACCACCCGTACGACCACACCCGTGCGACCACATCAATGTGACCTGACCCATGTGACCTGACCCATGTGACCACACCCGTGCGACCACACCCGTACGACCACACCCGTGCGGCCACACCCGTGCGGCCACACCCGTGCGGCCACACCCGTGCGACCAGACCCGTCCGACCAGACCCGTGCGACCAGACCCATGCACCCGCGCCCGTGCGACCACACCCGTGCGACCACACCCGTGCAGCCACGCCCATGCGTCCTGCTCGTACCTGACGGCATTCTTATTCTGCTCCGTGTGGGACTGAGGTTCTTCCGTCACAGGCTCGGGCCCCGGTGACTCGGGCCCCGGTGGCTCGGGCCCCGGTGGCTCGGGCCCCGGTGGCTCGGGCCCCGGTGGCTCAGGCCCCGGTGGCTCGGGCCCTGGTTTGGAGGCCACAGAGGGCTCGGCGCTCACACTCTGGGCCCTCTTCTTGGGACTCTCCTCGGCAGGGAAGATCTTCCTCTTCAGAGGGCGCCCCCTGCTGCTGTGTGTGCGTCGCTGCGGTCTCTGGACGTGCTGTTCGTTTAGAAAAGGGAAACATAATGAAAGAACTTTGAATATTGCGATGGTTGATTTGAAAATATTTGGAATAAATTATGAAGGACAAAACTTGTAACATAACATTTCAAATAAGGATAAAGCAGTTGTAGAAGTAACTGAAAGAACAGAAACATGACAAATGATTTCAGATTTGACTAAACATTTTGCCCACTTTTTGTTTGTACAAGAGCAGACGAGACAGAGGTAATTGCACAATGGTTACCAAGCAACCACAACGTAAACAAGGGCCAAAGTCCATATAAATCATAGTTATGACTGGAAACTAAATATTATCCCGTAACACTTTTATTTTGTGGAATGAGCTGTCAGAAAAGTGTGTGCGTTGCGTGTAAATTGTCTCCGCATTTTTGAAGGAACGTCGCACATAAATGACATAAAAAATAGAAAAGATTAAAAAAAATAAAGTAAAATATTACTCAAAATACTGACAAAAATATAACATTACTATGACAAAAACAAGGACCCAGAAAGAACATTACACTTGAAATATGGTCAGAACCCCACACAAATCCTGTGTGTGCGGTCGTGTGTGCGGTCGTGTGTGCGGTCGTGTGTGCGGCCGTGTGTGCGGCCGTGTGTGCGGCCGTGTGTGCGGCCGTGTGTGCGGCCGTGTGTGCGGCCGTGTGTGCGGCTGTGTGTGCAGTCGTGTGCCGTGCCGTGTGTGCGGTGTGTGCTGCCGTGTGTGCGGCCGTGTGTGTGTTAGTGTCTCACCTGCTTGTGTGCAGTCGTGTGTGTGTTAGTGTCGCACACAGAGACTGGGATGACCTCTGGGTGTGACCCTTCCACCCTCTGCACCCTCAGGACCGGCTGTTCCACCCTCTGCATCCTCAGGACCGGCTGTTTGCTGGTCTGCACTTGCTCCTCGTGCTGATAGTGCAGCGCCTCCATGTGGATCTCTGCTTTTTCCTTCTGTCGCAAAAACAATGGCCACAAATGTGACTCATAAACTTATTTTACAGACAGTTTCAACCTTCTATAAATTATCTTATCTTATTATATAGGGCCAATGGTTCTAAGTACAAAGCAAACAACAGGGGGGACCAAGCACAACCCTGTCTGACCCCTCTGTCCAGAGTCAGTCTGTCATGTGACCGTTTATTTGATCCTTGAATAAATAAGTCCAGACTTATTCTTCCATCTTTGTTTAGTTGTGTTTGTGTGTGTCTCATTGTGTGTAAAGATGGTCTTATGTCCTCTTGTGTGTGTCTCATTGTGTGTAAAGATGGTCTTATGTCGTCTTGTGTGTGTCTCATTGTGTGTAAAGATGGTCTTATGTCCTCTTGTGTGTGTCTCATTGTGTGTAAAGATGGTCTTATGTCCTCTTGTGTGTGTCTCATTGTGTGTAAAGATGGTCTTATGTCGTCTTGTGTGTGTCTCATTGTGTGTAAAGATGGTCTTATGTCGTCTTGTGTGTGTCTCATTGTGTGTAAAGATGGTCTTATGTCATCTTGTGTGTGTCTCATTGTGTGTAAAGATGGTCTTATGTCCTCTTGTGTGTGTCTCACTGTGTGTAAAGATGGTCTTATGTCCTCTTGTGTGTGTCTCACTGTGTGTAAAGATGGTCTTATGTCGTCTTGTGTGTGTCTCACTGTGTGTAAAGATGGTCTTATGTCGTCTTGTGTGTGTCTCATTGTGTGTAAAGATGGTCTTATGTCGTCTTGTGTGTGTCTCATTGTGTGTAAAGATGGTCTTATGTCGTCTTGTGTGTGTCTCATTGTGTGTAAAGATGGTCTTATGTCCTCTTGTGTGTGTCTCATTGTGTGTAAAGATGGTCTTATGTCGTCTTGTGTGTCTCATTGTGTGTAAAGATGGTCTTATGTCGTCTTGTGTGTGTCTCATTGTGTGTAAAGATGGTCTTATGTCATCTTGTGTGTGTCTCATTGTGTGTAAAGATGGTCTTATGTCCTCTTGTGTGTGTCTCATTGTGTGTAAAGATGGTCTTATGTCCTCTTGTGTGTGTCTCATTGTGTGTAAAGATGGTCTTATGTCCTCTTGTGTGTGTCTCATTGTGTGTAAAGATGGTCTTATGTCCTCTTGTGTGTGTCTCATTGTGTGTAAAGATGGTCTTATGTCCTCTTGTGTGTGTCTCATTGTGTGTAAAGATGGTCTTATGTCGTCTTGTGTGTGTCTCACTGTGTGTAAAGATGGTCTTATGTCGTCTTGTGTGTGTCTCACTGTGTGTAAGGATGGTCTTATGTCGTCTTGTGTGTGTCTCATTGTGTGTAAAGATGGTCTTATGTCCTCTTGTGTGTGTCTCACTGTGTGTAAAGATGGTCTTATGTCGTCTTGTGTGTGTCTCATTGTGTGTAAAGATGGTCTTATGTCGTCTTGTGTGTGTCTCATTGTGTGTAAAGATGGTCTTATGTCATCTTGTGTGTGTCTCATTGTGTGTAAAGATGGTCTTATGTCCTCTTGTGTGTGTCTCACTGTGTGTAAAGATGGTCTTATGTCCTCTTGTGTGTGTCTCACTGTGTGTAAAGATGGTCTTATGTCGTCTTGTGTGTGTCTCACTGTGTGTAAAGATGGTCTTATGTCGTCTTGTGTGTGTCTCATTGTGTGTAAAGATGGTCTTATGTCGTCTTGTGTGTGTCTCATTGTGTGTAAAGATGGTCTTATGTCGTCTTGTGTGTGTCTCATTGTGTGTAAAGATGGTCTTATGTCCTCTTGTGTGTGTCTCATTGTGTGTAAAGATGGTCTTATGTCCTCTTGTGTGTGTCTCATTGTGTGTAAAGATGGTCTTATGTCGTCTTGTGTGTCTCATTGTGTGTAAAGATGGTCTTATGTCGTCTTGTGTGTGTCTCATTGTGTGTAAAGATGGTCTTATGTCGTCTTGTGTGTGTCTCATTGTGTGTAAAGATGGTCTTATGTCCTCTTGTGTGTGTCTCATTGTGTGTAAAGATGGTCTTATGTCGTCTTGTGTGTCTCATTGTGTGTAAAGATGGTCTTATGTCCTCTTGTGTGTGTCTCATTGTGTGTAAAGATGGTCTTATGTCGTCTTGTGTGTGTCTCATTGTGTGTAAAGATGGTCTTATGTCCTCTTGTGTGTGTCTCATTGTGTGTAAAGATGGTCTTATGTCGTCTTGTGTGTGTCTCATTGTGTGTAAAGATGGTCTTATGTCCTCTTGTGTGTGTCTCATTGTGTGTAAAGATGGTCTTATGTCCTCTTGTGTGTGTCTCATTGTGTGTAAAGATGGTCTTATGTCGTCTTGTGTGTCTCATTGTGTGTAAAGATGGTCTTATGTCCTCTTGTGTGTGTCTCATTGTGTGTAAAGATGGTCTTATGTCGTCTTGTGTGTCTCATTGTGTGTAAAGATGGTCTTATGTCGTCTTGTGTGTGTCTCATTGTGTGTAAAGATGGTCTTATGTCGTCTTGTGTGTGTCTCATTGTGTGTAAAGATGGTCTTATGTCCTCTTGTGTGTGTCTCACTGTGTGTAAAGATGGTCTTATGTCGTCTTGTGTGTGTCTCACTGTGTGTAAAGATGGTCTTATGTCGTCTTGTGTGTGTCTCATTGTGTGTAAAGATGGTCTTATGTCGTCTTGTGTGTGTCTCATTGTGTGTAAAGATGGTCTTATGTCGTCTTGTGTGTGTCTCATTGTGTGTAAAGATGGTCTTATGTCGTCTTGTGTGTGTCTCATTGTGTGTAAAGATGGTCTTATGTCCTCTTGTGTGTGTCTCATTGTGTGTAAAGATGGTCTTATGTCGTCTTGTGTGTGTCTCATTGTGTGTAAAGATGGTCTTATGTCGTCTTGTGTGTGTCTCACTGTGTGTAAAGATGGTCTTATGTCCTCTTGTGTGTGTCTCATTGTGTGTAAAGATGGTCTTATGTCGTCTTGTGTGTGTCTCATTGTGTGTAAAGATGGTCTTATGTCGTCTTGTGTGTGTCTCACTGTGTGTAAAGATGGTCTTATGTCCTCTTGTGTGTGTCTCATTGTGTGTAAAGATGGTCTTATGTCGTCTTGTGTGTGTCTCATTGTGTGTAAAGATGGTCTTATGTCGTCTTGTGTGTGTCTCATTGTGTGTAAAGATGGTCTTATGTCCTCTTGTGTGTGTCTCATTGTGTGTAAAGATGGTCTTATGTCCTCTTGTGTGTGTCTCATTGTGTGTAAAGATGGTCTTATGTCCTCTTGTGTCTTTGTGGATTCAGTTTGTTCCGTTCTTTTGGACATAATTGAGGTGAATAAACGATAGTCACGTTCAGAATAGAAATAGTCTCTATGAGGCACAGTCGCTCCTTGAGGGACATGAGGGACATGAGGGCCTCTGTCACACGAGGAGGGGAGGAGTTTTATTAAGTGTTTCTCTAGAGCTTTATACACTTTGAGGTGAACCCATCGCTCCTGGAGCACTTTCTTTGTTTCCTGACATTTTCTGTAGAAGGGTTCAAATGCTGATTGTATTTGGTCATGTTTGGTTAAAATTGCATTCTTCTCGTATTTCAAAAACAGTTCTTTCTGTTGTTTTCAAAGCCTCTAAGTGTTTCATTTTGTGAAGTTTGAACTGCTTTCATTGTGTCTTTGTTCGGTGAAGAGCTTGTTTTTATTATTTCCTGTTGCATTTGAGGATCCTTGTTTTCAGCATGTTTAGCTTCAACAGCTTTAATTTGTTCTGTAAATCATTACATTTTATCTGTCTTTCTTTCTTTCTTTTTGACAAAGGCGACAGCAATAACTCTGCCCCTCAAACCTGCTTCAGCTGCATCATGGGAGGAGACACTTCACTGTCATTTTCCTCAACAAACGTCTCAATGTCCTTTGTCATTTGTACAAATTGTGGGTCATTGAGTCGACGAGCGTTAAATCTCCAGGAGGGGACAGTCCTGTCTGAGGGGACGGTCCTGTCTGAGGGTCTGAGGGTCTGGTCCTGTCTGAGGGGACGGTCCTGTCTGAGGGGACGGTCCTGTCTGAGGGTCTGAGGGTCTGGTCCTGTCTGAGGGGACAGTCCTGTCAGAGGGGACAGTCCTGTCAGAGGGGACGATCCTGTCTGAGGGTCTGAGGGGACGGTCCTGTCTGAGGGGACGATCCTGTCTGAGGGTCTGAGGGGACGGTCCTGTCTGAGGGGACGGTCCTGTCTGAGGGTCTGAGGGGACGGTCCTGTCTGAAGGTCTGAGGGGACGGTCCTGTCTGAGGGTCTGAGGGGACGGTCCTGTCTGAGGGTCTGAGGGGACGGTCCTGTCTGAGGGTCTGAGGGGACGGTCCTGTCTGAGGGGACGGTCCTGTCTGAGGGGACGGTCCTGTCTGAGGGTCTGAGGGGACGGTCCTGTCTGAGGGTCTGAGGGGACGGTCCTGTCTGAGGGCCTGAGGGGACGGTCCTGTCTGAGGGTCTGAGGGGACGGTCCTGTTTGAAGGTCTGAGGGGACGGTCCTGTCTGAGGGGACGGTCCTGTCTGAGGGCCTGAGGGGACGGTCCTGTCTGAGGGCCTGAGGGGACGGTCCTGTCTGAAGGTCTGAGGGGACGGTCCTGTCTGAGGGGACGGTCCTGTCTGAGGGTCTGAGGGGACGGTCCTGTCTGAAGGTCTGAGGGGACGGTCCTGTCTGAAGGTCTGAGGGGACGGTCCTGTCTGAAGGTCTGAGGGGACGGTCCTGTCTGAGGGGACGGTCCTGTCTGAGGGTCTGAGGGGACGGTCCTGTCTGAAGGTCTGAGGGGACGGTCCTGTCTGAGGGTCTGAGGGGACGGTCCTGTCTGAGGGTCTGAGGGGACGGTCCTGTCTGAGGGTCTGAGGGGACGGTCCTGTCTGAGGGTCTGAGGGGACGGTCCTGTCTGAGGGCCTGAGGGGACGGTCCTGTCTGAAGGTCTGAGGGGACGGTCCTGTCTGAGGGGACGGTCCTGTCTGAGGGTCTGAGGGGACGGTCCTGTCTGAAGGTCTGAGGGGACGGTCCTGTCTGAGGGGACGGTCCTGTCTGAGGGCCTGAGGGGACGGTCCTGTCTGAGGGCCTGAGGGGACGGTCCTGTCTGAAGGTCTGAGGGGACGGTCCTGTCTGAGGGGACGGTCCTGTCTGAGGGTCTGAGGGGACGGTCCTGTCTGAAGGTCTGAGGGGACGGTCCTGTCTGAAGGTCTGAGGGGACGGTCCTGTCTGAAGGTCTGAGGGGACGGTCCTGTCTGAGGGGACGGTCCTGTCTGAGGGTCTGAGGGGACGGTCCTGTCTGAAGGTCTGAGGGGACGGTCCTGTCTGAGGGTCTGAGGGGACGGTCCTGTCTGAGGGTCAGAGGGGACGGTCCTGTCTGAGGGTCTGAGGGGACGGTCCTGTCTGAGGGTCTGAGGGGACGGTCCTGTCTGAGGGCCTGAGGGGACGGTCCTGTCTGAAGGTCTGAGGGGACGGTCCTGTCTGAGGGGACGGTCCTGTCTGAGGGTCTGAGGGGACGGTCCTGTCTGAAGGTCTGAGGGGACGGTCCTGTCTGAGGGTCTGAGGGGACGGTCCTGTCTGAGGGCCTGAGGGGACGGTCCTGTCTGAAGGTCTGAGGGGACGGTCCTGTCTGAGGGGACGGTCCTGTCTGAGGGCCTGAGGGGACGGTCCTGTCTGAGGGCCTGAGGGGACGGTTGAGTCTTACCTTGCTGGGTTTGCCCAGTTTGCCCTGAGCTCCTTTAACGTTGGCGCTCGTCGGGTTCTGTCCCTGACCCCAGATCTGGGCCATGAGCGTGTTCTGAGCCGCCGTCAGCAGAATGGGGCCCCCAGACTGAAGGTTCAGCGGAGGGCCGAGGTGCAGCAGGATTGGGACCTGAACCTGGGACTGGATCGGGACCTGAACCTGGGACTGGATCGGAGTCTGGATTTGTACTTGAGTCTGCAGCTGGGGCTGGACTGGACACTGGACTGGACTCTGGACTGGACTCTGGACTGGAGTCTGGTTTTTGAGGTTGGGCTGCTGGACTTGAGTTCCTGCTCGAGTTTGGACTTGGTTCTGGGACTGGTCAGACGTCTGGGTTTGGACCATGGACCGGACTTGGACTGGCTTTTGTGGTTTCACCTTTTGCACCTGAATCACAAGCAAAAGTGAAAGATTTACCAAAATATCCACCACAAAAACACGGGACGAAGACGGTTACGTCTGTCTCGATGTTATGAAAACATATTTTAGTCTCATTTTGATCCCCGTAATCTGGACTCAACAGACTCTAAAACACACACAAAAAGACCTTTTATAGCAAAGACAGCGGCATTATTCAATCCAAAATTTCAAAAAAGAATAAAACATTTTTGGTTTTCATCAATAAATCACCTTAAACTGTCAACGTATTTCAACCTCGCTCGACTCTAAACTCACCTTGATCTCGTCACTTTCTTGTTGGTTGCTGAAGTTGTCGTTTTCCTCTGAATCACTGAGTGTCCTAAAAGCACATTTACACATGCAGAACAATGAAATAAAACCTCTTAAAGCCCTCCTTGAAGTCCTCTTAAAGCCCTCCTTGAAGTCCTCTTGAAGTCCTCTTAAAGCCCTCCTTGAAGTCCTCTTGAAGTCCTCTTAAAGCCCTCCTTGAAGTCCTCTTGAAGTCCTCTTAAAGTCTTCTTAAAGTCCACGTGAGGACACAGAAAAGTCTCCACATTCGTACCTTTGTGTGTCACGCTGAGGTCTTTGCTTCTTCTCTGCGTCTCGTTTGGGTGCTGGAGGGTTTTTGGGTTTGTTCTTCAGTTGACACACGAGACATTTACTGATCCAGAGCGTGATGTCCGAGCGCATCGTCCGCCAGTTACACCTGCCACAGAGGAGACAACGCCACGCCTCAGACACTTAGGACATGAGTGTTAGGACAGTGTTTTGGGGCCTCAGACACTTATGTCACAAGTGTTAGGACAGTGTTTTGGGACCTCAGACCCTTAGGACATGAGTGTTAGGACAGTGTTTTGGGACCTCAGACCCTTAGGACATGAGTGTTAGGACAGTGTTTTGGGACCTCAGACCCTTAGGACATGAGTGTTAGGACAGTGTTTTGGGACCTCAGACCCTTAGGACATGAGTGTTAGGACAGTGTTTTGGGACCTCAGACCCTTAGGACATGAGTGTTAGGACAGTGTTTTGGGACCTCAGACCCTTAGGACATGAGTGTTAGGACAGTGTTTTGGGACCTCAGACCCTTAGGACATGAGTGTTAGGACAGTGTTTTGGGACCTCAGACCCTTAGGACATGAGTGTTAGGACAGTGTTTTGGGACCTCAGACCCTTAGGACATGAGTGTTAGGACAGTGTTTTGGGACCTCAGACCCTTAGGACATGAGTGTTAGGACAGTGTTTTGGGACCTCAGACCCTTAGGACATGAGTGTTAGGACAGTGTTTTGGGACCTCAGACCCTTAGGACATGAGTGTTAGGACAGTGTTTTGGGACCTCAGACCCTTAGGACATGAGTGTTAGGACAGTGTTTTGGGACCTCAGACCCTTAGGACATGA
Organism: Eucyclogobius newberryi; assembly: GCA_026437355.1. Lineage (NCBI taxonomy): Eukaryota > Metazoa > Chordata > Actinopteri > Gobiiformes > Gobiidae > Eucyclogobius > Eucyclogobius newberryi. The sequence continues at coordinate 31,676,620 of JAPEHP010000019.1, read as the reverse complement.
GTGTTAGGACAGTGTTTTGGGACCTCAGACCCTTAGGACATGAGTGTTAGGACAGTGTTTTGGGACCTCAGACCCTTAGGACATGAGTGTTAGGACAGTGTTTTGGGACCTCAGACCCTTAGGACATGAGTGTTAGGACAGTGTTTTGGGACCTCAGACCCTTAGGACATGAGTGTTAGGACAGTGTTTTGGGACCTCTCGTTGAGCAGCCTCAGGCACTTCTTGAACTCCAGGTGGTTGAGCTCGTCGTGGTACTCCTTCAGAGCCTCGTTCACCTGCTGCCGGTTCCTGAGCACCGGCACGGCTCGCTCCCTCACCCGGATGTGCAGCACGCCGTCTGGAAGCACACCACACGCCTCAGGGTCAGAGGTCAGAGGTCAGATATGTGACCACGCCTTCTCTGTCGCCACAAATAAACTAAAGTGATTTGTTTTCCCTTCACAATGACCTAAGAGCCGTTATTCCACTCGGAAGATGCGACGTCGTCAGTTACATCTGGAGCTCAGAATAATCATGTTTAATTCTGACCCAATTTCACCAAAATAGGCCGTTTTCAATTTAAAAAAAAAAAATTAAATACAGTGTCATCATTTTAGCATTACATTTTGATCCCCAACTCATGCCTCGCGGCCCCCACTTTGGGAACCACTGAGTTAAAGGACTTTAAAAAATTGGTTTTGGTGAAATAAGTGAATATGTTTGTGGAGCCAAACCCAAACTAATAATGAGAACAAACATTTGTTGTTTTCGCCGTTGATGTCATTGTTTAAGCCCCGCCCACCATCTGAGATTATGACATGATCCAATTCTGGAAGGATCGGGCGAGGAGCTCGGAGTAGAGCCAATGCTGGAATATTGGAGCACCATTAGTTCCTTTTGTTGCGTTTTACTCTTTTTCTTGTTGGTGTTTGTCATCGCGCTGGAGACGGTTCTGTTCATAAACGAGCTTTACACTGTCACTAAAGTGGGTTTGGAAGAGGAGGAAGTGAAGTCTGGATGAGACGTCCTGATTGGTCCAAACCTTTGACAAAGTACTTCTTGCAGAAGCGTCTGAAGGTGTTTTTCTCCACGTAGGTGAATCCTGGAGGGTAAGTCCTGGTGGAGATGTACAGCTCCACCGCATCGTACTTAGCAAAGAACGCATCCTTCAGAAAACACACAAGCAGAAGAGAGAACGAGATGTTTGTGACAGAACGAGATGTTTGTGACAGAACGAGATGTTTGTGACAGAACGTGATGTTTGTGACAGAACGAGATGTTTGTGACAGAACAAGATGTTTGTGACAGAACGTGATGTTTGTGACAGAACGAGATGTTTGTGACAGAACGAGATGTTTGTGACAGAACGTGATGTTTGTGACAGAACGAGATGTTTGTGACAGAACGAGATGTTTGTGACAGAACGAGATGTTTGTGACAGAACGAGATGTTTGTGACAGAACGTGATGTTTGTGACAGAACGTGATGTTTGTGACAGAACGAGATGTTTGTGACAGAACGAGATGTTTGTGACAGAACGTGATGTTTGTGACAGAACGAGATGTTTGTGACAGAACGAGATGTTTGTGACAGAACGAGATGTTTGTGACAGAACGAGATGTTTGTGACAGAACGAGATGTTTGTGACAGAACGAGATGTTTGTGACAGAACGTGATGTTTGTGACAGAACGTGATGTTTGTGACAGAACGTGATGTTTGTGACAGAACGAGATGTTTGTGACAGAACGTGATGTTTGTGACAGAACGAGATGTTTGTGACAGAACGTGATGTTTGTGACAGAACGAGATGTTTGTGACAGAACGAGATGTTTGTGACAGAACGTGATGTTTGTGACAGAACGAGATGTTTGTGACAGAACGTGATGTTTGTGACAGAACGAGATGTTTGTGACAGAACGAGATGTTTGTGACAGAACGAGATGTTTGTGACAGAACGAGATGTTTGTGACAGAACGTGATGTTTGTGACAGAACGTGATGTTTGTGACAGAACGAGATGTTTGTGACAGAACGTGATGTTTGTGACAGAACGAGATGTTTGTGACAGAACGAGATGTTTGTGACAGAACGAGATGTTTGTGACAGAACGTGATGTTCGTAACGTCATGATGTTTGTAACTCCACACATCAGAGTTTACCTCTTGATCGTCGTCCGCCTCGGCAGAAGTTTGACCCTCGTTCAGGTTCTGGATCTGATCACAAATCACAACAACAACAACTTACACACGACATAACAAGAGTGAGATTTAGTGCTCTGAATTTAGGCCAAGAATTTATCCAAAAATGTTCTAATCCATAATTCCACCTGAACAACTGCGACTGAACTCTGAAGTTACCTCCACAATCCACTAATCCAGCTTTGTGCCGGTCTGTCCCTGGTTTAGTTCCTGGATCTCTCCTGTTCTAGCTCAGTCAGTCCCTGGTTCTGTCCCAGGTTCAGTGCCTGGTTCTGTCCTTGTTCAGTCCCTTGTTCAGTCCCTGGTTCTCTCCTTGTTTAGTCCCTGGTTTACTTCCTGGTTCAGTCCCTGATTTTCTCCTTGTTCAGTTCCTGGTTCTCTCCTTGTTTAGTCCCTGGTTTACTTCCTGGTTCGGTCCCTGGTTCGGTCCCTGGTTCAGTCCCTGGTTCAGTCCCTGGTTCGGTCCCTGGTTCGGTCCCTGGTTCGGTCCCTGGTTCGGTCCCTGGTTCGGTCCCTGGTTCCTCACCGCCTCGTCCCCGTGCGTCTTGACGGTGGGCACGGCGTCGGCCTTGAGCACTTCTCGGCCCCCGGAGCGATCGAAGCAGTCGTCAGTGAAGTGCACGGAGCAGACGGAGGACCAGAGGTGAGGGTACCAGTTTGGACGTCCAGCCGCCTTCAGCCAGCGGGCCAGCAGAGACGGACTGTCCATGGGGAAGCTAGGACAGAGAGAGAAGATCAGAAGAACTGCAGAGACGGACTGTCCTGATAATAAATTAATATAAAATGGCACAAATTTTTGAAGCTATTGTCAAGAATACGTGCGCAGACCCTTTAACACGCTCAGACCCTTTAAGAGCTTCATCTCCACGGGCCCTTTAAGACCGTTTAACCTCTGTTGTCGTACTTGTGGAAGGTGAGCCTGAGCTTCCTCTCCACGGACCCTTTAAGACCCTTTAAGACCCTTTAAGACACACTCTAGATCTCATAATTACAAAGGGGGTAAATATTTCAAATGTTAATGTGATCGATGTTGCTCTGTCTGATCATTTCTGTGTCTTCTTTGACCTGTCTGTTTCTCCCAAACCTCCGGTTGGTCCTGCAGTTGTTCAGAGGAGACACATAAGTGATGGCACAGGTGCACTGTTTATGGAAATGATAAACTTTGAAAATGTCTCATGTTCTAATGTAAATGATTTGTTGAACTCTGTTACATCTAGTGTTTTGAATGTTCTGGACACCATCGCCCCTATAAAGGCTAAAATGGTTAAAAATAAGCAGAAGGCGCCGTGGAGAAATGATGATTGGGTCAGGGCACAGAAAAGGGAGTGCCGCAGGGCCGAACGGAAATGGCGCAAGTCAAAGTTCCAGGTTCAAAAAGAGATTTACAAAGAAAAACTGAACATGTACAACCTAATCTTATGTAGAACTAGGGAAAGATATTTTTCTGAAATAATTGGAAGCTGCAGTAACAACTCGCGTGTCCTGTTTGCCACAGTAAACAGATTAACAAACCCTCCAGCTCAGCTGCCGTTAGAACTCATTTCCACATCCAAGTGTAATGAGTTTGCATTATTCTTTAATGACAAAGTTCAGGGCATTAAAAATGCTATAAATCCCACAATGCAAAAAATTACCCTAAAACCACCAAGACACTTAGAGCTAACTCACTTTGCACCAGTAACTGACAAAACTGTCCATGAGATCATCACCAGTCTGAGTTCATCTACATGCTGCCTTGATGTGTTACCCACCAAATTTCTAAAGTCTGTGCTGAACAGTTTGTTAGCACCATTCACTCACATAGTTAACATGTCGCTTCAATCTGGAACATTCCCAATGTCTTTGAAAACTGCGGTCATAAAGCCTCTCCTAAAGAAGAGCAGTCTTGATGCCGCAGTACTGAGTCATTACCGGCCCATCTCTAATCTACCATTTTGGGGCAAAGTCCTTGAAAAGGTTGTTTACCAACAGCTCACAGATTTCCTCTTAATAAACAACTCATTTGATGTTTTTCAGTCAGGTTTTAGACCTCATCACAGCACTGAGACTGCTCTTGTCAAGGTGACAAATGACATCCGCCTGAACACTGACACGGGCAAAGCCTCAGTCTTAATTCTGTTAGATCTGAGTGCTGCTTTTGACACTGTCGATCATGGGATCCTCTTAGAGACTAGAGGACTGGGTGGGCATCACTGGCACTGCCCTAAACTGGTTAAGGTCCTATCTGGAAGACAGGAAGTACTTTGTTGAAATTGGTAGCTGTGTCTCAGACCACATGACCCTGACCTGTGGAGTGCCCCAAGGGTCAGTCCTGGGTCCCCTTCTGTTCAACCTCTACATGCTGCCGTTAGGTCAGTTGATACGCAGTGAAAATGTGTCCTATCACAATGATGCAGACGACACTCAGATCTATGTTTCACTGTCGGCAGGTGACTATGGACCAGTAGATTCACTCTGTCACTGCATCCAACAGATCAGTTTGTGGATGCAAAACAACTTTCTCCAGCTGAACTCAGACAAGACTGAAATAATCGTTTTTGGCCCACAGAAACAAAGAGAAAGTGTTAGCGGTCACCTCCAGAGTCTCGCTCTAAAACCTACAAACCAAATTAGAAATCTGGGGGTAATAATGGACTCAGACTTGAACTTTAATAGCCACGTCAAATCAATAACATCAGCAGCTTTTTACCATCTAAAAAACATTGCCAAAATCAAAAACATAATGTCTAAACCAGATTTGGAGAGACTTATCCATGCGTTTGTCTCCAGTAGATTAGACTACTGTAACGGCCTGCTCACTGGCCTCTCCAAACGAGCTGTAAAACAGCTGCAGTACATCCAGAACGCTGCTGCTCGGGTCCTGACTAGAACCAGGAAGTATGAGCACATTAGTCCTGTTCTCAGGTCTCTGCACTGCCCCCTGTGGCTCAGAGAATAGACTTTAAAGCAGCTCTGCTTGTGTACAAGTCTCTCCATGGCCTAGCACCAAAGTACATCTTGGATATGTTAGTGCCATATGAACCATCTCGGACTCTGAGGACCTCAGGGACCAGCCTCCTGCTGGTGCCAGAGTCAGGACTAAACATGGAGCGGCCTCCTGCTGGTGCCAGAGTCAGGACTAAACATGGACCGGCCTCCTGCTGGTGCCAGAGTCAGGACTAAACATGGACCGGCCTCCTGCTGGTGCCAGAGTCAGGACTAAACATGGACCGGCCTCCTGCTGGTGCCCAGAGTCAGGACAAAACATGGGGAATCTGCGTTTCAGTTTTATGCAGCTAAAATCTGGAACATTCTTCCTGAAGATGTGAGACAGGTTCTACTCTGACAATGTTCAAATCTAAGCTAAAAACAGTTTTGTTTAGCTGCGCATATGACTGAAGGGATTTTTTCTTTGCACTCTTCTCTTTTGTTTGTGATTTTATTAGTTTAGAAAATCAGTTGGATTGATAATTTTTAAGTTAGTTAATTTTATTGTATTTCTGTTTCTGTAATTTCTTTGTGATTTGAATGCATTTTTCCTGCTGTGAAGCACTTTGAATTGCCTTGTGTATGAAATGTGCTCTACAAATAAACTTGCCTTGCCTTGCCTTGCCTTAAGACCCTTTAAGACCCTTTAACCCCTGTGGTCGTACTTGTGGAAGGTGAGCCCGAGCTTCCTGTCCACGGGCCCTTTAAGACCCTTTAAGACCCTTTAAGCCCCTGGGGTCGTACTTATGGAAGGTGAGCCTGAGCTTCCTCTCCACGGGCCCTTTAAGACCCTTTAAGCCCCTGGGGTCGTACTTATGGAAGGTGAGCCTGAGCTTCCTCTCCACGGGCCCTTTAAGACCCTTTAAACCCTGTGGTCGTACTTGTGGAAGGTGAGTCCGAGCTTCCTCTCCACGGGCCCTTTAAGACCCTTTAACCCCTGTGGTCGTACTTGTGGAAGGTGAGCCAGAGCTTCCTCTCCACGGGCCCTTTAAGGCCCTTTAAGACCCTTTAAGACCCTTTAACCCCTGTGGTCGTACTTGAGGAAGGTGAGCCCGAGCTTCCTCTCCACGGGCCCTTTAAGACCCTTTAAGACCCTTTAACCCCTGTGGTCGTACTTGTGGAAGGTGAGCCCGAGCTTCCTCTCCACGGGCCCTTTAAGACCCTTTAAGACCCTTTAACCCCTGTGGTCGTACTTGTGGAAGGTGAGCCCAAGCTTCCTCTCCACGGGGCCGCAGCAGTTTGTGCAGGTCATGATGCTGCAGCGGAGCCACTTCCTCTTGGAGCGGTTGGCGCAGGTAGGACAGCGGGAGATCCAGCAGGACAGGTCCCGGCTCATGGAGTACCAGTAATAGTGCCGCACCATGGCCTTGAAGCAGGCGCTGTGCCCGTAGTGCCCGGCGTTATCGTGGAACTGCTGCAGGACGGCGTTCACCTGAAACGGGACATCACAGCTGAGGAGACGGCCTCACAGAAGGATGGCTCAAACAGAAACAGAAACAATATCATAGCAGACAAACTTAAAAATAGACTCATTTAAAAATCAATAAACAAAATGGGACAATTATTCAGAACTTTATTATTATTATTATCATCTATTTTCATTTAATTTATTTGATTTATTGAATTTATTGAATTTATTTAATTTTATTTTACTCCTTTACTTGCCTTATGTTCTACCGGGTCAAGCTTGTTCTTTGTGGGGTTTTTTTGCATTCTTTAGCCTTCCCCCTTTGTTGTTGTTGTTTATGTTGATCCATATTCTAATAAGTAAACTAGCAAAAAACGAGGGGGCAAACCTTATGGTGACGTAAACTAGAGTTCTAACGACGTGAAGTGGAATGGTGTTGATTTTGTGTGTGAACAAGCGCGTGGAAACACGAGGGGAGAACTCCGGGCTTCAGACCTCGAGTAACCGTGGGCAACATGAACGAAGGCCGTGGTTTTCGGCGGGACATTTAATCGAGGGATCGAGAGTCGGTCGTTTAAAATCACCAACAGCGATACGGTTAAATTGAGGTCCACGGCCAAACGTGGGTAAAAACACGCGAGTTCAGACTTTGCAGGAAGAAATGGGACGATTTTATGTGTTAAATAGAAAATCTGTAATGTTTACGTTCAGAGAACTAAAGATAAAAATGTTTTTGTCTTGATACGATCATGGTAACGGTCAGCGGGAGTGTTTGACCTCTGACCTCTTCTCTGCTGCGGGGCACTCTGACCGGAGGAGAGCGCAGGCTGTAGAACAGAACGCCGTCTGAAACACAAACCAGCTGAAGTGAGGACGCTGGAGGCGGAGACAAAGAGCGTGGCGGACCAATGAGAGCAGAGCGTCTGGCCGTCCTCCTCAGAAGGCCATGTGACGTGACTGACCAATGAGAGTGAAGCGTTTGGCCATCCTCCTCAGAGAGCCTTTCCTCTTCTTGGTCTGTTGAGGCAGAATCCTGTGGCTCAGGTATCTGTGGAGGATTAGAGTTTATTAGAGTTTATCATGTTTAATTTAGAGTTTATTAGAGTTTATCATGTTTAATTTAGAGTTTATTAGAGTTTATCATGTTTAATTTAGAGTTTATTAGACTTCAATATGTTTAATTTAGAGTTTATTAGACTTCAATATGTTTAATTTAGAGTTTATTAGACTTCAATATGTTTAGTTTAGAGTTTATTAGACTTCAATATGTTTAATTTGGAGTTTATTAGACTTCAATATGTTTAATTTGGAGTTTATTAGACTTCAATATGTTTAATTTAGAGTTTTAGACTTCAATATGTTTAATTTGGAGTTTATTAGACTTCAATATGTTTAGTTTAGAGTTTATTAGACTTCAATGTTTAATTTGGAGTTTATTAGACTTCAATGTTTAATTTGGAGTTTATTAGACTTCAATATGTTTAATTTAGAGTTTATTAGACTTCAATGTTTAATTTGGAGTTTATTAGACTTCAATATGTTTAATTTGGAGTTTTAGACTTCAATATGTTTAATTTAGAGTTTATTAGACTTCAATATGTTTAATTTGGAGTTTATTAGACTTCAATGTTTAATTTGGAGTTTATTAGACTTCAATATGTTTAATTTGGAGTTTTAGACTTCAATATGTTTAATTTGGAGTTTATTAGACTTCAATATGTTTAATTTGGAGTTTATTAGACTTCAATATGTTTAGTTTAGAGTTTATTAGACTTCAATGTTTAATTTGGAGTTTATTAGACTTCAATATGTTTAATTTGGAGTTTATTAGACTTCAATGTTTAATTTGGAGTTTATTAGACTTCAATATGTTTAATTTGGAGTTTATTAGACTTCAATGTTTAATTTGGAGTTTATTAGACTTCAATGTTTAATTTGGAGTTTATTAGACTTCAATATGTTTAATTTGGAGTTTATTAGACTTCAATATGTTTAATTTGGAGTTTATTAGACTTCAATGTTTAATTTGGAGTTTATTAGACTTCGATATGTTTAATTTGGAGTTTATTAGACTTCAATATGTTTAATTTGGAGTTTATTAGACTTCAATATGTTTAATTTGGAGTTTATTAGACTTCAATATGTTTAATTTGGAGTTTATTAGACTTCAATATGTTTAATTTAGAGTTTTAGACTTCAATATGTTTAATTTAGAGTTTATTAGACTTCATTATGTTAAGTTTAGAGTTTATTAGACTTTATTATGTTTAATTTAGAATTTATTAGACATTGTGCTTAATTTAGTTTATTAGACTTCATTATATTTAATTTAGAGTTTATTAGAGTTTATAATGTTTCATTTAGAGTTAATTAGTTTAGTCCTGGTTTAGTCCTGGTTTAGTTCCGGTTTAGTTCCGGTTTAGTCCCGGTTTAGCCCCGGTTTAGCCCCGGTTTAGTCCCGGTTAAGTCCCGGTTTAGTCCCGGTTTAGTCCCGGTTTAGTCCCGGTTTAGTCCCGGTTTAGTCCCGGTTTAATCCCGGTTTAGTTCTGGTTTAGTCCTCGTTTAGCCCTGGTGTAGTCCTGGTGTAGCCCTGGTTTAGCCCTGGTTTAGCCCTGGTTTAGTCCTGGTTTAGTCCTGGTTTAGTCCTGGTTTAGTCCTGGTTTAGCCCTGGTTTAGCCCTGGTGTAGCCCTGGTGTAGCCCTGGTTTAGCCCTGGTTTAGCCCTGGTTTAGTCCTGGTTTAGTCCTGGTTTAGTCCTGGTTTAGCCCTGGTTTAGCCCTGGTTTAGCCCTGGTTTAGCCCTGGTGTAGCCCTGGTGTAGCCCTGGTTTAGCCCTGGTTTAGCCCTGGTGTAGCCCTGGTGTAGTCCTGGTGTAGCCCTGGTGTAGCCCTGGTTTAGCCCTGGTTTAGCCCTGGTTTAGCCCTGGATCAGTCCTGGATCAGTCCTGGATCAGTCCTGGTTTAGCCCTGGTTTAGTCCTGGTGTAGTCCTGGTGTAGCCCTGGTGTAGCCCTGGTTTAGACCTGGTTTAGTCCTGGTGTAGTCCTGGTGTAGCCCTGGTGTAGCCCTGGTTTAGACCTGGTTTAGTCCTGGTGTAGTCCTGGTGTAGCCCTGGTGTAGCCCTGGTTTAGTCCTGGTTTAGCCCTGGTGTAGCCCTGGTTTAGCCCCGTTGCCTCACACCTGGCGATGTGGCTGTAGGTGCTGAAGGAGGCGCTCTGCCGTGTCTCCTGCAGAGGGGCCGGGGCCTCCCTCGGGTGTCGGTCAGGTACTCGCAGGCTGTACTGGTGCTCGTGGAGGGACGGGTCACTCTGCTCCGAGCTGAAGTCCACCTGAGGACAGACGTCTGCTGTGGCGGCGGCGCAGGTCAGCAGGTCCTCCAGAGACGACGGGTGGAACAGCGGCTCCTCCGAGTCCGACGGCTGAGGGACCACAGTGTTATATTTATACTGTGTATCTAAAGTACTGCAGTACTTTCCACACATAAGTACAACTTCAGCTCTGTGTGTGTAAATACAACAGCGTCACTTATGCATATCCTCATTTCTCCCACAGCAGCTTCATTCTCGTCTCTGATTGGTCAAAGAGTCGTTGTCTTATCTTATTCTGGAACTTCACCTGGTCTGGAGCCGGTAACGGGCTCAGGGCCTGTTGCCATAGAGATCTGCCGAGGTGACACGCTCGTTGCTACTGCCATCTTGAGGACAAAAGCTGCATGTTCACTGTGAGCTGTGCCAACAAAAGTCTGAAAACAAAGGATTCTTTCTCTTCTGTCACGCCCACAAAGACTGAGGTCAGGAGGGACCAGTGGACTTACAGAGGTCACTCCAGACTGAGCTGTTTGTATCAGGTCGTTAGCAGCTAATGCTAATGCTACTAGCTATGCTAACAAGCTATGCTCTACCTCCTCAGGAGACTCAGGTCTTCAGGAGTGACAGGGCCACTCCTGAAGACCTTCTCTGACTCTGTGGTGCATCAGCTCCTGTAGGTGTGGTCTGCTGGAGCAGCAGCATCACAGAGAGGGAGAGGAAGAGACTGGACAAAGTCATCAAGAAGTCCAGCTCCGTCCTGGGCTGTGCTCTGGACTCGGTGCAGGAGGTGGGGGACAGATGGGTCCTGGCTAGATTCACATCTATGCTTGATCATGAGTCCCACCCCCTGCAGGACACTCTGTCCCCTGCAGGACACTCTGTCCCCTGCAGGACACTCTGTCCACTATGGAGAGCAGCTTCAGTGAGAGACTGATCCACCCTCGCTGTGTGAAGGAGACGTTTCGTAGGTCTTTCCTTCTACTGCTGTCAGACTTTATAACAAACACTGTTAGTCCTGAACACTCGCAATACTGACCTAACCATGTGCAATTCCGTCATATGTGCAATTACTGTCGTGATTCATGTGCAATTACTGTGAAATTCATGTGCAATCCATGTGCCGTCGTGATACATATTCATGTGCAATTACTGTCGTGATCACATGCAATGGTATTTATGTATTTATGTATTTGTCTATGGGAGTTTTTGTTTATAGGAGATCTTCTACTGAAAGTGTTTTTCAAACTTCCTATAAGTGATCTGTTCTTTTCTTCTGGATCTGCCTCTGTATCTTCCTGCGTTGCACCAATGAAATTTCCCCATGTGGGACAATAAAGGAATATCTTATCTTATCTTAACAAACGCAGTCCATTCACCTTCACCAGACAAGATGATTAGTATTAGTATTAGTAGCAGTAGCAGCAGCAGCAGTAGCAGCAGCAGCAGTAGCAGCAGCAGCAGCATCAGCAGCAGCAGCAGCAGCAGTAGCAGCAGTAGCGGTAGTAGTAGCAGTGGTGGCTGCGCACGAGTCCGAAGGTTCACTGGTCCGAAGGTGTGTCTCCGTGCAGCGGGCTCTCCTTGCCTCCCTTTGTCCTACACACTGGCTTTTTCTAGTGTTGATGCACTTTTTATGATTAAACTCATGTATTTTCCATAACCAACTTGTTTCTGTGCATAGCCTGAGCTCCTTATCGTACTATTAATGAATGAATTAACTCAAATAGCCCAGCAGTTTGGGCCGCGCGCCGCGGCTCTGTAGACATTCCCGTCTTGGCGATCTGAATTTCCTTTTTGACTACCAATCCTACGGTGATCGGATCACGCGTATTTCTATACTTATAATCAAATGAGGGCGTAAAGCGGAGGATTCTATATGTTCTCTTGTTTATTTCACATACACAGTACAACATGGTGACTCCTGTGAGCAGCTGGAGCACTAAACGTGACGAGCCCCAGTGCGCGTCTTCGTGCTTCGTGCGCATTTTACAGACTGACTACATCCCGATGCCGTCTGCACCTTCACTTTAGCCTATGAGGAACTTTCGGACTAGCGAACCGTCGGACTAGCGAACCTTCGGACTAGCGAACTTTCGGACTAGCGAACCTTCGGACTAGCGAACCTTCGGACTAGCGAACTTTCGGACTAGCGAACCTTCGGACTAGCGAACCTTCGGACTAGCGAACCTTCGGACTAGCGAACCTTCGGACTAGCGAACCTTCGGACCAGTGAACCTTTAAAACCTTCGGACTAGCGAACCTTCGGACTCGTGGGGGGTAACTGTAGCAGAAGCAGCAGTAGAAGTAGCAGTAGCAGTAGCAGCAGTAGCAGCATTAGTAGCAGTAGCAGCAGTAGTAGCAGTAGTAGTAGAAGCAGAAGCAGTAGCAGTAGCAGCAGTAGTAGCAGTAGTAGTAGTAGTAGTAGTAGTAGTAGTAGTAGCAGCAGTAGTAGCAGTAGCAGCAGCAGCAGCAGCAGCAGCAGCAGCAGCAGTAGCAGCAGTAGCAGCGGTAGTAGCAGCAGCAGCAGCAGCAGCAGCAGCAGCAGTAGCGCAGTAGCAGCAGTAGCGCAGTAGCAGCAGTAGCAGTGGCAGCGGTAGCGGTAGCAGTACTAGCAGTAGCAGCAGTAGTGGCAGTAGCAGCAGTAGTGGCAGTAGCAGCAGTAGCAGCAGTAGCAGCAGCAGTAGCAGTAGCAGTAGCAGCAGCAGCAGTAGTAGTAGCAGTAGCAGTAGCAGTAGCAGCAGTAGCAGTAGCAGTAGCAGTAGCAGTAGCAGCAGCAGCAGTAGTAGTAGCAGTAGCAGTAGCAGTAGCAGTAGCAGTAGCAGCAATAGCAGCAGCAGCAGTAGCAGCAGCAGCAGCAGCAGTAGCAACAGCAGCTGCAGTAGCAGTAGCAGTAGCAGTAGCAGTAGCAGTAGCAGCAATAGCAGCAGCAGCAGTAGCAGCAGCAGCAGCAGCAGTAGCAACAGCAGCTGCAGTAGCAGTAGCAGCAGTAGCAGCAGTAGTGGCAGTGGCAGTAGCAGCAGTAGCAGCAGTAGCAGCAGCAGCAGTAGCAGTAGCAGCAGTAGCAGCAGTAGCAGCAGCAGCAGCAGTAGCAGCAGTAGCAGCAGTAGTAGCAGTAGTAGTAGCAGTAGTAGTAGCAGTAGCAGCAGCAGCAGTAGCAGTAGTAGTAGCAGTAGCAGTAGCAGTAGCAGTAGCAGCAGCAGCAGCAGTAGCAACAGCAGCAGCAGTAGCAGTAGCAGTAGCGGTAGTAGCAGCAGCAGCAGTAGCAGTAGCAGTAGCAGCAGTAGCAGTAGCAGTAGTAGTAGTAGTAGTAGCAGTAGCAGCAGTAGCAGTAGCAGTAGTAGCAGTAGTAGTAGTAGTAGTAGTAGTAGTAGCAGTAGCAGCAGTAGCAGCCTCAGAGTTTGTAGCCGTGACACACCTCCTTGGAGACCCCGATGATGGTGGGCACCGCGTCCGCCCTCAGCTCCTTGGCTCCGCCCTCGTTCAGGAGGAAACAGTCAGGTTGGAAATGTCTGGAGCAGAGTTTGGAGCCTTTTCGCACGGATCCCTCGTCGCGCTGAGCCACCACCAGCCAGCGCTGCCTCTGCTCGCCGGACTTAGGGAACCTGACCACACAGAGTCATTTAAGATCTTAATTGTGAAGGAAATAAAGCCAAAGTTACATAAGTTACATAAGCCAAATCACATCAAATAAATCCAATGCTTTTTCTGTCCGTTTATGTTCAGGGAGTTTGATTTCCTGAAGTATCAGTAGTATTAGTATCAGCAATATTAGTATCAGCAATATTAGTATAGTAGTATTAGTATCAGCAGTATTAGCAGTATTTGCAGTATTAGCAGTATTTGCAGTATTAGCAGTATTAATAGTATCAGTACTATTAGTAGTATTAGCAGTATTAGCAGTATTAGGAGTATCAGCAGTATTAGTATCTGTAGTATTAGCAGTATTAGCATCAGCAGTATCAGCAGTATTAGCAGTATCAGCAGTATCAGTATCTGTAGTATTAGCAGTATTAGCATCAGCAGTATCAGCAGTATTAGCAGTATCAGCAGTATTAGTATCCGTAGTATTAGCAGTATCAGCAGTATCAGCAGTATTAGTATCTGTAGTATTAGCAGTATTAGCATCAGCAGTATCAGCAGCATTAGCAGTATCAGCAGTATTAGTATCCGTAGTATCCGTAGTATTCGTAGTATTAGCAGTATTAGCAGTATTAGCAGTATTAGCAGTATTAGCAATTAGCAGTATTAGCAGTATTAGCAGTATTAGTGTTAGCATTATTAGCATCAGCATTGATAGCAGTATTAGCAGTATCAGCATCAGTAGTATTAGCAGTATTAAGATAAGATAATCATTTAGCAGTAGCAGCAGTATTAGCAGTTTTAGCAGTATTAGTATTAGCAGTATTAGCAGTATTAGCAGTATTAGCAGTATTAGCAGTATTAGTAGTATTAGTAGTATTAGCAGTATTAGCAGTATTAGCAGTAATAGTGTCAGTAGTATCAGCAGTATTAGCATCAGCAGTATTAGCAGTTTTAGCAGTATTAGTAGTATTAGCAGTATTAGTAGTATTAGCAGTAATAGTATCAGTAGTATCAGCAGTATTAGTATTAGCATCAGCAGCATCAGCAGTATTAGCAGTATTAGCAGTATTAGTGTATTAGCATCAGTAGTATCAGCAGTATTACCAATATTAGCAGTATTAGCATCAGTAGTATCAGCAGTATCAGCAGTATTAGTAGTATTAGCAGTATTAGCAGTATTAGCATCAGTAGTATCAGCAGTATCAGCAGTATTAGCAGTATTAGCAGTATTAGCAGTATTAGCAGTATTAGCAGTATTAGCAGTAATAGTATCAGTAGTATCAGCAGTATTAGCATCAGCAGTATTAGCAGTTTTAGCAGTATTAGTAGTATTAGCAGTATTAGTAGTATTAGCAGTAATAGTATCAGTAGTATCAGCAGTATTAGCAGAATTAGCAGAATTAGCATCAGCAGTATTAGCATCAGCAGTATTAGCAGTATTAGTGTATTAGCATCAGTAGTATCAGCAGTATTACCAATATTAGCAGTATTAGCATCAGTAGTATCAGCAGTATCAGCAGTATTAGTAGTATTAGCAGTATTAGCAGTATTAGCAGTATTAGCATCAGTAGTATCAGCAGTATTAGTAGTATTAGTAGTATTAGCAGTATTAGCAGTATTAGCATCAGTAGTATCAGCAGTATTAGTAGTATTAGTAGTATTAGCAGTATTAGCATCAGTAGTATCAGTAGTATTATCAATATTAGCAGTATTGGCAGTATAGCAGTATTAGCAGCATTAGCAGCATTAGCATCACCTGTGGAAGGAGAGCTCTGGGTAGAGGAAGCTGGAGCCGTCGCAGCCATAGGCCAAACAGCTCTGCACCATCTCAGACGGTTCCTTCGCTTTACGGTCTTTGCACTGATCACAGCGCTTTATGTAGGCCTTCACCATGTCGGTCACGCCCACCCAGTAGTACATGGACTGAGGGAGACGAGAAACACGGTCATACATCGAGTGAGGAAGACGAGAAACACGGTCATACATCGAGTGGAGAGGACGAGAGACACGGTCATACATCGAGTGGAGAGGACAAGAAACACGGTCATACATCGAGTGGAGAGGACGAGAAACACGGTCATACATCGAGTGGAGAGGACGAGAAACACGGTCATACATCGAGCGAGGAAGACGAGAAACACGGTCATACATCGAGTGAGGAAGACGAGAAACACGGTCATACATTGAGTGGAGAGGACGAGCCACTTTACATGACCTCTGAGCCCACATTACCCTCAGCGTGACCTCTGAGCCCACTTTACATGACCTCTGAGCCCAGATTACCCTCACTATGACCTCTGAGCCCACTTTACATGACCTCTAAGCCCACATGACCCTCACCGTGACCTCTGAGCCCACTTTACATGACCTCTGAGCCCACATTACCCTCACTATGACCTCTGAGCCCACTTTACATGACCTCCGAGCCCAGATTACCCTCAGCGTGACCTCTGAGCCCACTTTACATGACCTCTGAGCCCACTTTTCCCTCAGCGTGACCTCTGAGCCCACTTTACATGACTTCTGAGCCCACTTTACCCTCAGCGTGACCTCTGAGCCCACTTTACATGACCTCTGAGCCCACTTTACCCTCAGCGTGACCTCTGAGCCCACTTTACATGACCTCTGAGCCCACATTACCCTCACTATGACCTCTGAGCCCACTTTACCCTCAGCGTGACCTCTGAGCCCACTTTACATGACCTCTGAGCCCACTTTACCCTCACTATGACCTCTGAGCCCACTTTACCCTCAGCGTGACCTCTGAGCCCACTTTACATGACCTCTGAGCCCACTTTACATGACCTCTGAGCCCACTTTACCCTCACTATGACCTCTGAGCCCACTTTACCCTCAGCGTGACCTCTGAGCCCACTTTACATGACCTCTGAGCCCACTTTACCCTCACTATGACCTCTGAGCCCACTTTACCCTCAGCGTGACCTCTGAGCCCACTTTACATGACCTCTGAGCCCACTTTACCCTCACTATGACCTCTGAGCCCACTTTACCCTCAGCGTGACCTCTGAGCCCACATTACCATGATCTCGCGGACCATGCGCTCTCGGCCCGCGTGGTTGTTGTTGTCGTGGAACTGGACCATGATCTCGCGCACCTGCTCCTCGCTCGTCACGGCCTGCAGGAGGCGCCCTCTGTACTTGCGCAGGAGGCACCCGTCTGAAACGCAAGAGCGGCAGAGTGGTTAGCGCGGGCCGCCGCTCAGCGAGGAGGTGGCGGGTTCGACTCCCCGGCGGCTCGGACCTTTGTACAGGAAGTGCTTGCTGGCTTTGCGGGCCACATATCGCTGGCCTGTCGTCGTGTCGGGGTGAAACTTCCTTTTCTGTAAATAATACTCCACGCGGTTCAAAATGTCGAAGGACGGCATCTGAAACACGACAAACACAAGAAACACAAGAAACTAAAGTCAGGAAAAACCAAAGGTAAAGGTGTATTATTCAGTTATATTAGTATTTCTTGATTTGTATAAATTATTCAGATTTTTTATTTATTTTTAGAATTACTTTATTATTATAATTTTTGTATTATTATTATTTATTATGATTATTATTTTATGATTATTATTTTTCATTTTTTTATTGATTTTATTGATTTTCATTTTGAAATTATTATTTTTTATTGTTTGTTTATTTTTTTATGTATTATTTTTATGTATTATTTGTATGCATTATTATTATTATTATTTTATTATATGTTGCACTTATATAGTTGCTTCATGTTGCACCTTTTCAGTTCCTCGGCTTTAGATGTTAGTTTAATTCTTCTTTGTGAACGTTAAACACTCATTATTTATCCCTCCATACTTCCCGTCGCTATAGTTACCATGTCAACAACTTCTTCTGTCGTGCTGAAGTGAAACCTACTGCCATCTTTGGGTTTATATATAATTCCAGCTCTGGAGGTTGAATACATAACATATAAAACTGATAAATGACACTGACACATGTAAACACTGCGAGCGGGCTTGCATCTCCACAAACCCGACTCGTACTTGAGGAAACGCTGTGCTTTTGGCTGTAATGACCCACACGTAAGATGTAAAACTATCGCCATGGAGACTGAGCAGAACTTTAGACAGGTTTGAATTTTCTATCTTTGTGGGATTTACAGTTTCTCTGCGACGTTCCACCTGCAGAAAGTTCCGCACTGTCACTTTAATCCTCACGTTTGTGTTGAGCGTCAATAACGTTCTGATTCGTTGCCAGGGCGACCGTTTGGTTTCTGTGTCCTCTGTGTTTTTGTTACGCGTTTAGTTTATTTAATATATTGTAGTTTAAACCGCATTGGAACCGTGTGCAAAGAGCTCAGACTGAACTGTAACATTACAAACAAACAAACAAACAAACAAACAAACAAACACTGGACGTGAGTTACAAACCGCCAAAGTAAAAGTGCATGTTATTCTATGTAGTTTTAATTTGTTTGGAAATAAAATCCACCGATATTGAAAGTGCAAGGTGGTGGACACGATTAAAATCACACTGTGGAATATTCCAGACCCGCTTACGGCATCACCATGGAGACGAGCGCAGAGGTTCCGCACTGGACCTTTAAATGTTTTGGAAAAAGATGGATTTACTGCGACATTTCGCCTTCTCTTTAACTACAAACACCTGGATTTGGAAAATGCACACGCTTTTTAATTCGTATTTAGGAGCATATTTTGAATCGATAAACGTGTTTAGACTGAAAATATTGTTGTAAAATATTGCGTTCCCACCGTCAGAACATGATCGACTGGTCCACACAAATCTTCGTAACACCGTCGCCAACTTTCCCCTAAAACGGCACTTCTTTTGCGCAATTCTCAAGCCGAACTATTCACAAAATCAATTTAATGTCGTTTACGTAAACTTTGCGCCGCTAAAAACCCCGTAAAGTCGTATTTATAGCGTGAAATTCGAGGCTAAATCGCGCTTTAAGTTGATCAAGCTAAACTCCCTTTGAAGCTAACAGCCGTCAACACGTAGCAACCGGAAGTCACTGTTTTAAGATAAGATAAAGATACGCTTTCAAGCCAAACGAAATCAATCGCAATCTTTAGTTTCTTGTTTTATTTCCGTTTCGTGTTCGTCTTAGTGACGATTTAACGCGTTTGAAAAGGAGATTTAACGCCTCATAGTCCGTTTTCGTGCTTTTGTTGTGGTACAAGCGAGGCAAACCGGAAGTTGGCCTGGTGCGACACGCTGTTTTCGCTGGAGTCGTGTTTGGTGCAGGTTAAAGAAGCTCAAGTAAAACCCGAACACGCCGAGCTCCGTCCGCGCACTTCCGCCGACTAAAGCGGGGCTGGCGCCACCTGCAGGCGCGGAGGAACTATCCGCACGACAGCCGAACTTTGTGTTTATTTCTCATTCTTTCAGTACCTAATATATACATTTACTATGTTTTTTTGATCAGTACACCGAGCCCCGCCCCCTTATACGTGTCTGTCATGATTTATTTAAAATTCTCTGAAGGTGAAAAGAAGAAATAAAATGTTAAAGATAGAAAATAAATGTGTTTGGATCCCATTCATGCTGTTATAAGTTATATGCAACATGTGATGACTCTTCCACATTCAAAAGATATAGTTTTAGGGTTTTAAATTGTTGCTATGCTAATTTTCCATTATTCTGATGACTAATTTTTCAGTGAATTGCCTTTTAGTTATTTTTTCAACCAAATAAATTCTAAATTACTGTGAATTTACGTAATCCAAACATCAATTTAAACCCAAAACGCACACAAGACAAGAGTGTGCAAGTTTAATCCACTTTACGTGCAGTAAAGTGCGAGAAACTGCATTTGTCACATAAACGGATCAGTCTCACTCACTTTCCGCATAAAAGTGTGTAATCTCCAAAACAAAGAGTAAAAAGGGACATTTCTGCACTTTTGTGGTTTATTTTACGGTGTGTACAAGTTTTTCAGCTCATTCCACGTTACGTCCGGCGTAAAACACTTTCACAAACAAACAAACAAACAAACACGTAAGCGTTATTATCACGACAAGCGCGTCTCAAAAGTCCACGAGGTGCGTGTACGGCCCGTTGGTGTCCAGCCCGAGCACCTGCCGGTTGCCGTATGTCCCGTGTTTGACCGCCGCGTCGCCGAGCTCGTTTTGGCAGAGCCGCACGAACGCCTCGTACAGCCGCCGCCCGTCGTCCTTGGCGATGTTGTCGTGGTACTGCATGGACTTGCCCTTGGCTTTCCCGCCCAGCGTCGCCTGGGGAACGATCAGCAAACTCCCGGGAAGATCCAGAACGGACGCCGTCTTCCCCGACGACGACTCGCAGAGGCGAAGGTTCAGCAGCGTCGAGACTGAGAAAAAGAACGAGAATGTGATGTGTAAAAGAGATTCATGCTTCACCAGGACCGTACTGAAAACCACTTTAAACCACTTTAATCCACTTTAATTCACTTTCATTCACTTTAATTTCACTTTCATTTCCCTTTAATTCATTTTATTTCACTTTAATTTAACTTAATTTCACTTTAATTTCCCTTTAATTCACTTTAATTTCACTTTCATTTCCCTTTAATTCATTTTATTTCACCTCAATTTAACTTTAATTTCACTTTAATTCAGTTTATTTCACTTTAATTTCACTTTATTTCACTTTTATTTCACTTAAATTAATTTTATTTAACTTTAATTCACTTTATTTCACTTAAATCGATTTTAACTTGATTTTAAGTTATTACTAACGAGCGAAGTGACCCTTTTAATGCCGTTTAGGTCAATTTAATGTCATAGTACCATCTCGCTGTAGAAAAAGTACATTTAAAAATAAACACTAACACAGTTTATGCAGTGATAAATGCTCAAGCAAAACTCTGTAAATACATAAAAACATAAAATAAAGACAAGTTTTCACGTGGACACTGTTTAAAACAAATCTAAACTAAACTTCTATCCGGAAGTCATTTTCAATCTGCAGAACCGATCAGATAAACTGCTCAGAGCCGGATTCTCAGATTCTTTTCAGTGGAAGGTGAAACGTCTCGACTCAAGTATATTTATATCCATCCATCCATCCATTTTCTACCGCTTGTTCCCTTTCAGGGTCGCGGGTGACTGGAGCCTATCCCAGTGACTTCGGGCCTTAGGCGGGGTACATCCTGGACAGTGGCCAACTTGTCGCAGGTATATTTATATGTAAAAGGAAATAAAGATGATTTGAAGCTTGTGTACGATGGATTTAATCATGGAATATAAATATAAAAACACATTCTGACTGATATAACGTCTCTGTGCCGTGACCTTTGCCGTGACCTTTTAAGAAGCAAAGTTAAGTTATTGTAATATAATCTATGCTCTGAATAAATAACCCTGAATGTGAAACATGTTTATATCAAACTGTTTATGTGACGTTAAGTTGAATTCCTCATTTAGAACGTTTGAGGTCAGAAACGCCACGTTCTGGAGCCGACTCGTGAATCAAACGACTCAAACGAGAGAAAAAGAAGGATTTTACCGCCGTTTAGTAGCGACGAGGCCGTGTCAGAACCGACATATTCACGTTTGACGGGTAAAAGTCAGATTCTAAAGCGCTGAATCGTGATCTCCGGCTCGTTTGAAACCATAAACCCTGTGAATGTCCCGTGGCGCCGCCCTGCTGGTGAGGAGACGTCACTGACCCATCTGTGGCAGGATCTCCTCTGTGGCTCCTCTGAAGAAACAGACGTAGATGACCATCCCTCTGTCCATCTGAGGAAAGACACGTTTCATCATAATGTCGGGATTCGTCTTTGCTCCGTTTTGTTTGGGTCAAAGTGAAAGAATCTTTGGAATGTAAACCTATTATTTTTATTGTATTCATATTTGAACAGGATTTCTCTTCTGATCTTTAGGTATTTGACTTACATCGATGCATAAATATTAAAATAACCACACGCAACGAGGCTGAATTCACTTTAAGTCGATTAATTGTATATTTTCCATGAATCCAGTGAATATAAATGTATTTAAACTGTGAGTATTTTCATGGTACAACAGCAATAAGAGAGTTAAACTGCCTTTTCTTATAAATACATTGCTGTGATCACAGTCTTGTGGGCGGGGACAGGGGGTAGGTGTATTCCGTGAGCTCTGGATTACTCAAACATGCACGAATCAGAGGTCAAGATGATTCAAGTCACAATATAACCGTGTGTTGGGTCAAAAGTCTTGTTCTGATTGGTCCGTGGGGGTCGCGCGCGGCTCTGACCTGCACGTACTCCGCCTCTGACCCTTCTTCCGCGGGTTTGACCATCAGCGAGGCCCGGAGACACTGCTGCAGCACCGTGCGAGCCACGGGAGCCACCGGAGCCACGGGAGCCACGGGAGCCACGGGAGCCACCGGAGCCACGGGAGCCACGGGAGCCACCGGAGCCACGGGAGCCACCGGAGCCACGGGAGCCACGGGAGCCACGGGAGCCACCGGAGCCACCGGAGCCACGGGAGCCACGGGAGCCACCGGAGCCACGGGAGCCACGGGAGCCACCGGAGCCACGGGAGCCACGGGAGCCACGGGAGCCTCCTTCCCCGACATGAGCGCGCTCTGTCCGGGTCTGACCGGGTCTGACCGGGGGGTGATCGCGGGGGACGGAAGACGCACGTGAGGCGGAGACCGGAGGCGAACGAGCCGCGTTTACTTCCGCGTTACGTTCAAAACAAACCTACGTCACGAAATGCGATGTGTTATTATTATTTTTTTTTAAATATATAATTTTATTAGCGTGCAACGTGTATTTATACAGCGCAATACAAAGTGCTTTATAATTATCAAAACACATAAAAAACATTTAAATAATCCGTTTGAAATTTATAAAAGAGATAAGCGTGACTAAACAATAAAAGCATTTTTTGAGCCTAGATTTGTATGAAGGTTATTTTGTTTTTCTTACTTTTTTTTTCATCGAATCTAGTAAAAATATTCATTGTATATAATTACGATTTTTTTTTTTATTTGATGTAAAAAAAAATTTAATTCGATGTCAAAACAATTAAATAAAAAAAATAAAACTTCATATATTTGGCCAATATTATTATGGGACGCGCGTTACACCGCTGCGTCCAGTCGATACGATGCCAGGTCAGAAAGAGAGGAGTGACAGGGCCACTCCTGACAGGGCCACTCCTGAAGACCTTCTCTGACTCTGTGGTGGCATCAGCTCCTGTAGGTGTGGCCTGCTGGAGCAGCAGCATCACAGAGAGGGAGAGGAAGAGGCTGGACAGAGTCATCAAGAAGTCCAGCTCCGTCCTGGGCTGTGCTCTGGACTCGGTGCAGGAGGTGGGGGACAGGAGGGTCCTGGTTAGATTCACATCTATGCTTGATCATGAGTCCCACCCCCTGCAGGACACTCTGTCCCCTGCAGGACACTCTGTCCCCTGCAGGACACTCTGTCCACTATGGAGAGCAGCTTCAGTGAGAGACTGATCCACCCTCGCTGTGTGAAGGAGACGTTTCGTAGGTCTTTCCTTCTGCTGCTGTCAGACTTTATAACAAACACTGTCATATTCATGTGCAATACCGTCATATTCATGTGCAATACTGACATATTCATGTGCAATACTGACATATTCATGTGCAATACGTCATATTCATGTGCAATACTGACATATTCATGTGCAATACTGACATATTCATGTGCAATACCGTCATATTCATGTGCAATACTGACATATTCATGTGCAATACGTCATATTCATGTGCAATACTGACATATTCATGTGCAATACCGTCATATTCATGTGCAATACCGTCATATTCATGTGCAATACTGACATATTCATGTGCAATACTGACATATTCATGTGTAATACCGTCATATTCATGTGCAATACTGACATATTCATGTACAATACTGACATATTCATGTGCAATACCGTCATATTCATGTGCAATACTGACATATTCATGTGCAATACTGACATATTCATGTGCAATACTGTCATATTCATGTGCAATACCGTCATATTCATGTGCAATACTGACATATTCATGTACAATACTGACATATTCATGTGCAATACTGTCATATTCATGTGCAATACTGACATATTCATGTGCAATACTGACATATTCATGTGCAATACTGTCATATTCATGTGCAATACTGACATATTCATGTGCAATACTGACATATTCATGTGCAATACTGTCATATTCATGTGCAATACTGACATATTCATGTGCAATACCGTCATATTCATGTGCAATACTGTCATATTCATGTGCAATACCGTCATATTCATGTGCAATACCGTCATATTCATGTGCAATTACTGTCGAACTAGTGTTAGTGTTTTATTTACTTTCCATTAGTATTAGTATTATTTAGGCTTATGCTTGCTATTTTTACTTTACTTTATTTTATTATTGTTATTTTATTTTATTATTATTTTATTTTTGTCTTTATCTTTTAATTTTTTTTATTTTTTCCTCCATTCCCTATTAAGATATGAGAGGAGTTTTGTTAGTAAGAGTTTTTTTGTTTAGTTTATAAGAGTTCTTCTATTAAGAGTGTTTTTTTGAAACTTCCTATAAGTTATCTGTTCTTTCCCTCTGGATCTATTGCAGTGCAACAACGAAATTTCCCCATGTGTGGACAATAAAGGAATATATTATCTTATTATTATGAGTGAGGTTCTTCCAGCGATTATAGTTAAATTATTATACTTGCATTAAATAAAAGGTGTTTTATTGTGATTATTAGTAGTAGTAGTATTTTCTCTTCTATGTTATCTTTCGTTTAGTTTATTTTTGGACTGAAATGATTAATTACGTTTGTCACATTTCTCGCGCATGCGCAGTGCACGGCCCTCGTGAGTCACAAACATGGCGCAGTTCACGTACAGCAGACTGTCGCATTTCCTGAGATTATCTGTGAATAACGCGTCGGTTTCACGCGCTGCGGCGGACGTCACGCGCGTCCCGGGCCGCTGCGTCCAGTCGATACGATGGCAGGTCAGAAAAGTGCACGAGACGGGTCAAAATCACAGCTTTACGGCACAGTCAGAGCAAAGTTAGCGGTTAGCATTAGCCACAGTCAAACAGGAAGTGTCATTTCAGAATAAAAGTTGGAATTTCGCCAAATCTAGCAAATTAATCCGTAATTATTAATTTTCAGGATTAAAACATGATGTGAACGACAGGATTAAGCTAATGTTAGAGGTTAAATCTGACTTTTCACTCACGATGTGTTGTTTCCTTCTGTTTACATAGTTGTTTTGTACGAGATTGTTTATTTGATATTTAATTTGGGATGTTAAGATATCAAATGTTAGCGTCTGTATTATTGTGTCTGACGCGTGATGTTACTGTCCCTTGTGACCAGCTTTAGTGGTTTATGTGACAAAAACAACCAGATAAAAACGTACTTTACATTAGGTCTATTTTCTGGTCTGTGGATTGAACTAAAATACTTAATTTTGCTTCTAAAATGGTCACGATTATTGGCATGTTTTGGTTCTTGATTACATTGTGACCCGATGAATCCCGATTATGGCTTATTCTAATAACCGTGACATCGTGTTCCGTTGTGTTGAAGCGCTCCGTGGACAGTAAGAGCCTCCAGGAGCGGCAGAAGCAGCAGATGGCCCGAGGTCTCCCCAAACAGAAGCCCATCCCCGGGGTCAAACAGGTCATCGTCGTGGCGTCGGGAAAAGGAGGCGTGGGAAAGTCCACCACTGCAGGTAAACACGGGTACTGCAGGTAAACACGGGTAAACACGGGTACTGCAGTTAAACACGGGTACTGTAGGTAAACACGGGTAAACACGGGTACTGCAGTTAAACACGGGTACTGCAGGTAAACACGGGTACTGCAGGTAAACACGGGTAAACACGGGTACTGCAGGTAAACACAGGTACTGCGGGTAAACACGGGTACTGCAGGTAAACACGGGTAAACACGGGTACTGCAGGTAAACACGGGTACTGCAGGTAAACACGCGTACTGCAGGTAAATGCTGGTACTGCAGGTAAACACGGGTAAACACGGGTACTGCAGGTAAACACGGGTAAACGCGGGTACTGCAGGTTAACGCGGGTAAACGCGGGTACTGCAGGTAAACGCGGGTACTGCAGGTAAACACGGGTACTGCAGGTAAACACGGGTAAACGCAGGTACTGCAGGTAAACACGGGTACTGCAGGTAAACACGGGTAAACCCGGGTACTGCAGGTAAACGCGGGTACTGCAGGTAAACGCGGGTACTACGGGTAAACGCGGGTACTGCAGGTAAACGCGGGTACTGCAGGTAAACGCGGGTACTGCAGGTAAATACGGGTACTGCAGGTAAACACGGGTACTGCAGGTAAACACGGGTAAACGCAGGTACTGCAGGTAAACACGGGTACTGCAGGTAAACACGGGTAAACCCGGGTACTGCAGGTAAACGCGGGTACTGCAGGTAAACGCGGGTACTACGGGTAAACGCGGGTACTGCAGGTAAACGCGGGTACTGCAGGTAAACGCGGGTACTGCAGGTAAATACGGGTACTGCAGGTAAACACGGGTACTGCAGGTAAACACGGGTACTGCAGGTAAACGCGGGTACTGCAGGTAAACACGGGTAAACACGGGTACTGCAGGTAAACACGGGTACTGCAGGTAAACACGGGTAAACACGGGTACTGCAGGTAAACACGGGTACTGCAGGTAAACACGGGTACTGCAGGTAAACGCGGGTACTGCAGGTAAACACGGGTAAACACGGGTACTGCAGGTAAACACGGGTACTGCAGGTAAACACGGGTACACAATTATATTTCAGATTTGACTAAACATTCTGCCCATTTGTGTAAAGTTTATAATTGTACTTCCTGGTTGGACACGAGCACAAATATGACACAGGTAGAGGTCAGAGGTCGTTCCACAGCTGTTACCATAGCAACCAGACTGTAAACAAGAGCCAAACTCCACATAAATGACACAACAATTCTGACCTGACACACAATAACACCATAAAACACCTTTATTTAGTCCAATCATGGTTTAAACTGTCTCTGTGTCGCACACTGATGACATCACAGAGGGACTCGGCTCCACTTCCTGTCACTTTAAACTCTTATTTTTCTTCACAAACTGCAACTTAACCGAAGTGAAACTATAATAAATATGTACCACAGGTTCTTTACCACCAAACCCATAATTAGTTAAGTTTATACGAGTTTGTCGTGGTAGTTTTGGTGCTGATTGATTTAAAAAAGGTATAAAGTATGGCCGTGGCTGCAGAACAGTCAAATAGCCCAGCAGTTTCAGGAGCCGCGGCACAAAAAACCCATGCAATTTCTCTGTAGACATTCCCATAAAGTATTCATTTACGACCCCGACATGAACGCACATCTGCACTTTTACAAACGCCAAACTCATCTACAGTTCGTTTGCATCGTTTCGTGACAAGTCTTTTATTTTAACCACGTTCTCGTTTGACTGAATGTGTTTTTAACCTTTGTTTGTCTGTTTTGTAGTGAATCTGGCTCTGGGACTGGCTGAAAACGACCCAGTGAGTGTCACATAAGAGCTGCTATTATTTTATGTATTTTTATTTATTCATTTTTATTTCATTTAATTTAATATTTAATTTTGTTATTTATTTTTATATTTTTATTTTGTTATTTATTAATTTTAATTTTGTTCTATTTAATTTACTTTTTTATTAATTTATTTTATTGATTTATTTTATTTATATATTTTTATGTTTATTCTTTTAATTCATCAAATGTTTTTAAATTAATTTTATTATTTTTATATATATTTTCACTTGATGACAGAAAAATCAAAGCAATATTTAATATTTACTTCACTGATTAGATCTATTTGATCCAAACAGGAAAAGAAACAAAAAGCAGTGTTATTGTTGTTATTGAGATTAAAATGTCATGTTTTTCCTCCATAATAAAGTGTCTAAACGCTTCATGTCTGCCCCCTCTTCAGTCCAGATCGGTGGGTTTGCTGGACGCTGACGTTTACGGGCCGTCCATCCCCAAACTCATGAACCTGAAGGGAAGTCCCGAGCTCTCCGACAGTAAAACACGTTAACACTTTTAAATCATTCACACATTCAACATAAACATAATCAACATCATCAAATGGTGTTTTCCAGACAATCTGATGATCCCGCTCCGGAACTACGGCGTTCCCTGGTGAATAAGCATTATTCTAGAGCTCCACGCTCAAATCATCATTTCTACTGAACGTTTAGACTTTATACTTTCATTTTTAACCAAATAAAGGTGTAAATATGTGACTGAAGGCTTTAGATTGATAATATTTATGATCAAAGTGAATTATCATTTCATACTATGTCAAAATCATAATGTAAGAAGTGTTATAGTTTCCTCTGTCTCCTGGTGTGTGTTGTGTAGTGTGTGTAACGTGTGTTGTGTTGTGTGCAGCATGTCCATGGGCTTCCTGGTGTGTGTTGTGTAGTGTGTGTAACGTGTGTTGTGTTGTGTGCAGCATGTCCATGGGCTTCCTGGTGTGTGTTGTGTAGTGTGTGTAACGTGTGTTGTGTTGTGTGCAGCATGTCCATGGGCTTCCTGGTGTGTGTTGTGTAGTGTGTGTAACGTGTGTTGTGTTGTGTGCAGCATGTCCATGGGCTTCCTGGTGTGTGTTGTGTAGTGTGTGTAACGTGTGTTGTGTTGTGTGCAGCATGTCCATGGGCTTCCTCGTGGGCGACGCCGCGCCCATCGTGTGGCGAGGGCTCATGGTGATGTCGGCGGTGGAGAAGCTGCTGCGACAGGTGAAAACGCCGTTACATCGTCGAGATATTTACCACGTATTTTATACACAAAGTAGTTTTAGTGAATATCATACTTCAATATTCAGATGTTTCTTCTTGCAGGTGGACTGGGGATCTTGTCTTTAACAGTGTTTCTTCTTGCAGGTGGACTGGGGATCGGGTCTTTAACAGTGTTTCTTCTTGCAGGTGGACTGGGGATCTTGTCTTCTTACAGTGTTTCTTCTTGCAGGTGGACTGGGGATCTTGTCTTCTTACAGTGTTTCTTCTTGCAGGTGGACTGGGGATCTTCTATTTAACAGTGTTTCTTCTTGCAGGTGGACTGGGGATCGGGTCTTTAACAGTGTTTCTTCTTGCAGGTGGACTGGGGATCTTGTCTGCTTACAGTGTTTCTTCTTGCAGGTGGATTGGGGATCTTGTCCTTAACAGTGTTTCTTCTTGCAGGTGGACTGGGGATCGGGTCTTTAACAGTGTTTCTTCTTGCAGGTGGACTGGGGATCTTGTCTGCTTACAGTGTTTCTTCTTGCAGGTGGATTGGGGATCTTGTCCTTAACAGTGTTTCTTCTTGCAGGTGGACTGGGGATCTTGTCTTCTAACAGTGTTTCCTCTTGCAGGTGGACTGGGGATCTTGTCTGCTTACAGTGTTTCTTCTTGCAGGTGGACTGGGGATCTTGTCTTCTTACAGTGTTTCTTCTTGCAGGTGGACTGGGGATCTTGTCTTCTTACAGTGTTTCTTCTTGCAGGTGGACTGGGGATCTTCTCTTTAACAGTGTTTCTTCTTGCAGGTGGACTGGGGATCTTCTCTTTAACAGTGTTTCTTCTTGCAGGTGGACTGGGGATCTTGTCTTTAACAGTGTTTCTTCTTGCAGGTGGACTGGGGATCGGGTCTTTAACAGTGTTTCTTCTTGCAGGTGGACTGGGGATCTTGTCTTTAACAGTGTTGCCTCTTGCAGGTGGACTGGGGATCTTGTCTTTAACAGTGTTTCTTCTTGCAGGTGGACTGGGGATCTTGTCTTTAACAGTGTTTCTTCTTGCAGGTGGATTGGGGATATTGTCTTCTTACAGTGTTTCTTCTTGCAGGTGGATTGGGGATCTTGTCTTCTTACAGTGTTTCTTCTTGCAGGTGGATTGGGGATCTTGTCTTCTTACAGTGTTTCTTCTTGCAGGTGGACTGGGGATCTTGTCTTCTTACAGTGTTTCTTCTTGCAGGTGGACTGGGGATCGGGTCTTTAACAGTGTTTCTTCTTGCAGGTGGACTGGGGATCTTGTCTTTAACAGTGTTTCCTCTTGCAGGTGGACTGGGGATCTTGTCTTCTAACAGTGTTTCTTCTTGCAGGTGGATTGGGGATCTTGTCCTTAACAGTGTTTCTTCTTGCAGGTGGATTGGGGATCTTGTCTTTAACAGTGTTTCTTCTTGCAGGTGGACTGGGGATCTTGTCTTCTAACAGTGTTTCTTCTTGCAGGTGGACTGGGGATCTTGTCCTTAACAGTGTTTCTTCTTGCAGGTGGACTGGGGATCGGGTCTTTAACAGTGTTTCTTCTTGCAGGTGGACTGGGGATCAAGTCTTTAACAGTGTTTCTTCTTGCAGGTGGACTGGGGATCTTGTCTTTAACAGTGTTTCTTCTTGCAGGTGGACTGGGGATCTTGTCTTTAACAGTGTTTCCTCTTGCAGGTGGACTGGGGATCTTGTCTTTAACAGTGTTTCTTCTTGCAGGTGGACTGGGGATCTTGTCTTTAACAGTGTTTCTTCTTGCAGGTGGACTGGGGATCTTGTCTTTAACAGTGTTTCTTCTTACAGGTGGACTGGGGATCGGGTCTTTAACAGTGTTTCTTCTTGCAGGTGGACTGGGGATCTTGTCTTTAACAGTGTTTCCTCTTGCAGGTGGACTGGGGATCTTGTCTTCTAACAGTGTTTCTTCTTGCAGGTGGACTGGGGATCTTGTCTTCTAACAGTGTTTCTTCTTGCAGGTGGACTGGGGATCTTGTCTTTAACAGTGTTTCTTCTTGCAGGTGGACTGGGGATCTTGTCTTCTTACAGTGTTTCTTCTTGCAGGTGGATTGGGGATCTTGTCTTCTTACAGTGTTTCTTCTTGCAGGTGGACTGAGGATCTTGTCTTTAACAGTGTTTCTTCTTGCAGGTGGACTGGGGATCTTGTCTTTAACAGTGTTTCCTCTTGCAGGTGGACTGGGGATCTTGTCCTTAACAGTGTTTCTTCTTGCAGGTGGACTGGGGATCTTGTCTTTAACAGTGTTTCTTCTTGCAGGTGGACTGGGGATCGGGTCTTTAACAGTGTTTCTTCTTGCAGGTGGACTGGGGATCTTGTCTTTAACAGTGTTTCTTCTTGCAGGTGGACTGGGGATCTTGTCTTCTTACAGTGTTTCTTCTTGCAGGTGGATTGGGGATCTTGTCTTTAACAGTGTTTCTTCTTGCAGGTGGACTGGGGGATCTTGTCTTCTTACAGTGTTTCTTCTTGCAGGTGGACTGGGGATCTTCTCTTTAACAGTGTTTCTTCTTGCAGGTGGACTGGGGATCGGGTCTTTAACAGTGTTTCTTCTTGCAGGTGGACTGGGGATCTTGTCTTCTAACAGTGTTTCTTCTTGCAGGTGGATTGGGGATCTTGTCCTTAACAGTGTTTCTTCTTGCAGGTGGACTGGGGATCGGGTCTTTAACAGTGTTTCTTCTTGCAGGTGGACTGGGGATCAAGTCTTTAACAGTGTTTCTTCTTGCAGGTGGACTGGGGATCTTGTCTTTAACAGTGTTTCTTCTTGCAGGTGGACTGGGGATCTTGTCTTTAACAGTGTTTCCTCTTGCAGGTGGACTGGGGATCTTGTCTTTAACAGTGTTTCTTCTTGCAGGTGGACTGGGGATCGGGTCTTTAACAGTGTTTCTTCTTGCAGGTGGACTGGGGATCTTGTCTTTAAAAGTGTTTCTTCTTGCAGGTGGACTGGGGGTCTTGTCTTTAAAAGTGTTTCTTCTTGCAGGTGGATTGGGGGTCTTGTCTTTAACAGTGTTTCTTCTTGCAGGTGGACTGGGGATCTTGTCTTTAACAGTGTTTCTTCTTGCAGGTGGACTGGGGATCTTGTCTTTAACAGTGTTTCCTCTTGCAGGTGGACTGGGGACAGCTGGACCTCCTAGTGGTGGACATGCCTCCAGGAACAGGAGACGTGCAGCTCTCTATCTCGCAGAACGTGCCCGTCGCAGGTCCGTCTCCCGCTCGGATGTCGTTCCTTTATCGTGGCGTCTGGTCATTTGTTTCCTTCGCTTGTTCTTCAGGAGCGGTCATCGTGTCCACTCCTCAGGACATCGCGCTGCTGGACGCTCGACGAGGAGCGGAAATGTTCAACAAAGTTCACGTTCCGGTCAGATTTAATGTGCAGCTGTTTTTAGAGAACAGGGACCAGAAGAACGGGGACCAGAAGAACGGGGACCAGAAGGACGGGGACCAGGAGAACGGGGACCAGGAGAACGGGGACCAGGAGAACGGGGACCAGGAGAACGGGGACCAGGAGAACAGGGACCAGAACTCTCCTTTTGTTTTCCCATCTGTGTGATGTGACTACAGAAATAGTTTGATGGTTTGATTTCTATTATGATTAAGTCCTAAGACTTTCAAGATGGTTGGACAGGACTAGAACAAGGACTAAATGAGGTCTTAACTATATTTTAACCAGGACTAAAACAGGTCGAGGAATGATACATTTTGTTCTGAACGTTAGAGAACGTTCTAATGTTCAGAACAAAACTTCTGCATTTTAGAGACACAAACGAGAGGCTTTGTTTGGGCCGAGAGGTTTATGATGTCCAGATTCTTCTGCATTTGAGGAAGTGTAAGTTGAGTTGTTCTCTGCAGGTTCTCGGGCTGGTGCAGAACATGAGTGTGTTCCAGTGTCCAAACTGTCAACATCAGACGCACATCTTCGGTTCAGATGGAGCCAAGAATCTGGCTCTGACTTTGGGAGTGCCCTTCCTCGGTAAAACTACTCGTGTTTCATGATTCTAGAGTGTACTGCAGTCTGCGCCGCGCTCTGCGCCGCGCTGTATCATATGACGAGTCGGATCTGTGTTGTGTTGCCATAGGTGACGTTCCTCTCCATCTCAGCATCAGAGAGACGTCAGACAGTGGTAAACCTGTGGTGGTTTCAGCACCGGACAGCGCCGAGGTTTGCCCCGTTCTCTTGCAGCTCACGTTCTTTTCACTCAAGCGTTTTTCAGATGCCGTTTTGTGTTTCAGGCCGACGCCTACAGGAAGCTGGCGGCCGCAGTCCTGCGGAGGCTCGACGCGCTGCAGTCGTGACACTCGTTTAACTTATTTACACGTTTATTATTTATCTGTTTGAACCAACACGCCGCAAAACCACAAAACCACCGAGTCACGCCGAGCGCCTCCTTCTGACGGAAATGTGAACCACGTGGAAAGAGTCTTAATCAACCTCCGTTTAGTCTGTTTTATTTTGACAGTTCGGCTGATACTTTTAGGCATGAAAATGTTTTAAAATGATTGTGTGGAAAAGTACACAAAGTGAAAATATGTGACCCACAAACTCTGTTCACTGCATGTGTGAGGATTAAATCTGCATGAATATGTCCACTTTCTTAATGAATGACTCAGATCTTGTCTTTATCTTATGTTTGTTCATGTTTTTTCCAATGACTGAGCCGTGTTTGCTGCGGTGCAATCCCAAACTCTCCAGCAGAGGGCGCAGTGGCCCAGTATATGAAGTGGAATGCTGTTTTTACTTTGACAAAGATAAAGTTACTCAAATAAAATGTTGAAGTAAAACTTGTCCTGGTCAGAGGTGGAGGTTTAAGAGGGATGAAAACTAGGATTGTTTCTAGAGCAGTTTACAAAAGTAAATATTGTGTCGTTTTAACGGTGAAGAGCAGTCAAAACGGGACCTTTGGTATGGATCCTTTAAAGGTTTGAACAAATCCTTTGTAGGAGGCAAAAGTTTTAAGTAGAACCTGATGTGACTTCTGGGATTCACCTCAATGTCACAAAATAAAACACATTTAACTTTGGATTTTATATTATCTGGAGATTATGATCATTTTTTACAACTATAAAAAAGACCTTTAAGTGAAAAGATTGAAACTATAAAAAGGAATGTTTTGCCCAGATTTCTCTCTCTGTTGCATATTTCCAGTCCCCATGCGCCCTCTGGCACCAGCAGGAGGCCCTCTGGCACCAGCAGGAGGCCTCTGGCACCAGCAGGAGGCCCTCTAGAGGGCCTCCTGCTGGTGCCAGAGGAGGCCCTCTGGCACCAGCAGGAGGCCCTCTGGCACCAGCAGGAGGCCTCTGGCACCAGCAGGAGGCCCTCTGGCACCAGCAGGAGGCCCTCTGGCACCAGCAGGAGGCCTCTGGCACCAGCAGGAGGCCTCTGGCACCAGCAGGAGGCCCTCTGGCACCAGCAGGAGGCCTCTGGCACCAGCAGGAGGCCTCTGGCACCAGCAGGAGGCCCTCTGGCACCAGCAGGAGGCCCTCTGGCACCAGCAGGAGGCCCTCTGGCACCAGCAGGAGGCCGCTCCACACACTGACCTGATGCAGTGACAGAGACAATCCACTGGTCCAGATTCACCTGTGACACTGAAACATAGATCTGACTCGTCTGCATCATTGTGATTGGACACATGTTCACTGCGTGTCATGTGACCTACGGCAGCATGTAGAGGTTGAACAGAAGGGGTCCCAGGACTGACCCTTGTGGCCCCCCCACAGGTCAGGGGCATGTGGTCTGAGACATAAAGTACTTCCTGTCTTCCAGATAAGACCTTAACCAGTTTAGGGCGGGGCCAGTGATGCCCCCCAGTCCTCTAGTCTCTGTAAGAGTGTCCCACCCTGTCCTCTAGTCTCTGTAAGAGTGTCCCACCCAGTCCTCTAGTCTCTGTAAGAGTGTCCCACCCTGTCCTCTAGTCTCTGTAAGAGTGTCCCACCCAGTCCTCTAGTCTCTGTAAGAGGGTCCCACCCTGTCCTCTAGTCTCTGTAAGAGTGTCCCACCCAGTTCTCTAGTCTCTGTAAGAGGGTCCCACCCTGTCCTCTAGTCTCTGTAAGAGTGTCCCACCCAGTCCTCTAGTCTCTGTAAGTGTCCCACCCTGTCCTCTAGTCTCTGTAAGAGTGTCCCACCCTGTCCTCTAGTCTCTGTAAGAGTGTCCCACCCAGTCCTCTAGTCTCTGTAAGAGTGTCCCACCCAGTCCTCTAGTCTCTGTAAGAGGGTCCCACCCTGTCCTCTAGTCTCTGTAAGAGGGTCCCACCCTGTCCTCTAGTCTCTGTAAGAGTGTCCCACCCAGTCCTCTAGTCTCTGTAAGAGGGTCCCACCCTGTCCTCTAGTCTCTGTAAGAGTGTCCCACCCAGTCCTCTAGTCTCTGTAAGAGGGTCCCACCCTGTCCTCTAGTCTCTGTAAGAGGGTCCCACCCAGTCCTCTAGTCTCTGTAAGTGTCCCACCCTGTCCTCTAGTCTCTGTAAGAGTGTCCCACCCTGTCCTCTAGTCTCTGTAAGAGTGTCCCACCCAGTCCTCTAGTCTCTGTAAGAGTGTCCCACCCTGTCCTCTAGTCTCTGTAAGAGTGTCCCACCCTGTCCTCTAGTCTCTGTAAGAGTGTCCCACCCAGTCCTCTAGTCTCTGTAAGAGTGTCCCACCCTGTCCTCTAGTCTCTGTAAGAGTGTCCCACCCTGTCCTCTAGTCTCTGTAAGAGTGTCCCACCCAGTCCTCTAGTCTCTGTAAGAGTGTCCCACCCTGTCCTCTAGTCTCTGTAAGAGTGTCCCACCCAGTCCTCTAGTCTCTGTAAGAGGGTCCCACCCTGTCCTCTAGTCTCTGTAAGAGTGTCCCACCCAGTCCTCTAGTCTCTGTAAGAGGGTCCCACCCTGTCCTCTAGTCTCTGTAAGAGTGTCCCACCCAGTCCTCTAGTCTCTGTAAGAGTGTCCCACCCAGTCCTCTAGTCTCTGTAAGAGGGTCCCACCCTGTCCTCTAGTCTCTGTAAGAGGGTCCCACCCTGTCCTCTAGTCTCTGTAAGAGTGTCCCACCCTGTCCTCTAGTCTCTGTAAGAGTGTCCCACCCAGTCCTCTAGTCTCTGTAAGAGGGTCCCACCCTGTCCTCTAGTCTCTGTAAGAGTGTCCCACCCAGTCCTCTAGTCTCTGTAAGAGGGTCCCACCCTGTCCTCTAGTCTCTGTAAGAGGGTCCCACCCTGTCCTCTAGTCTCTGTAAGAGTGTCCCACCCTGTCCTCTAGTCTCTGTAAGAGGGTCCCACCCTGTCCTCTAGTCTCTGTAAGAGTGTCCCACCCAGTCCTCTAGTCTCTGTAAGAGGGTCCCACCCTGTCCTCTAGTCTCTGTAAGAGGGTCCCACCCAGTCCTCTAGTCTCTGTAAGTGTCCCACCCTGTCCTCTAGTCTCTGTAAGAGTGTCCCACCCTGTCCTCTAGTCTCTGTAAGAGTGTCCCACCCAGTCCTCTAGTCTCTGTAAGAGTGTCCCACCCTGTCCTCTAGTCTCTGTAAGAGTGTCCCACCCAGTCCTCTAGTCTCTGTAAGAGGGTCCCACCCTGTCCTCTAGTCTCTGTAAGAGGGTCCCACCCTGTCCTCTAGTCTCTGTAAGAGTGTCCCACCCAGTCCTCTAGTCTCTGTAAGAGGGTCCCACCCTGTCCTCTAGTCTCTGTAAGAGTGTCCCACCCAGTCCTCTAGTCTCTGTAAGAGGGTCCCACCCTGTCCTCTAGTCTCTGTAAGAGTGTCCCACCCTGTCCTCTAGTCTCTGTAAGAGTGTCCCACCCTGTCCTCTAGTCTCTGTAAGAGTGTCCCACCCAGTCCTCTAGTCTCTGTAAGAGTGTCCCACCCTGTCCTCTAGTCTCTGTAAGAGTGTCCCACCCTGTCCTCTAGTCTCTGTAAGAGTGTCCCACCCAGTCCTCTAGTCTCTGTAAGAGTGTCCCACCCTGTCCTCTAGTCTCTGTAAGAGTGTCCCACCCAGTCCTCTAGTCTCTGTAAGAGGGTCCCACCCTGTCCTCTAGTCTCTGTAAGAGTGTCCCACCCTGTCCTCTAGTCTCTGTAAGAGTGTCCCACCCAGTCCTCTAGTCTCTGTAAGAGTGTCCCACCCTGTCCTCTAGTCTCTGTAAGAATGTCCCACCCAGTCCTCTAGTCTCTGTAAGAGTGTCCCACCCTGTCCTCTAGTCTCTGTAAGAGTGTCCCACCCAGTCCTCTAGTCTCTGTAAGAGTGTCCCACCCTGTCCTCTAGTCTATGTAAGAGTGTCCCACCCTGTCCTCTAGTCTCTGTAAGAGTGTCCCACCCAGTCCTCTAGTCTCTGTAAGAGTGTCCCACCCTGTCCTCTAGTCTCTGTAAGAGTGTCCCACCCTGTCCTCTAGTCTCTGTAAGAGTGTCCCACCCAGTCCTCTAGTCTCTGTAAGAGTGTCCCACCCTGTCCTCTAGTCTCTGTAAGAGTGTCCCACCCTGTCCTCTAGTCTCTGTAAGAGTGTCCCACCCTGTCCTCTAGTCTCTGTAAGAGTGTCCCACCCAGTCCTCTAGTCTCTGTAAGAGTGTCCCACCCTGTCCTCTAGTCTCTGTAAGAGTGTCCCACCCTGTCCTCTAGTCTCTGTAAGAGGGTCCCACCCTGTCCTCTAGTCTATGTAAGAGTGTCCCACCCTGTCCTCTAGTCTCTGTAAGAGTGTCCCACCCTGTCCTCTAGTCTCTGTAAGAGTGTCCCATGATGGACAGTGTCAAAAGCAGCATCAGATCAACAGAATTAAGACTGAGGCTTTGCCCGTGTCAGTGTTCAGGAGGATGTCATATGTCACTTTTGGAATGTTCCAGATTGAAGCGACATGTTAGCGACTCACTATGTGAGTGAGTGGTGCTAACAGACTTTATAAATCTGGAGGTTCACACATGTAGATGAACTCAGGCGATGATCTCATGGACAGTTCTGACTGAGCTTCATTTAAAACGAAATGAAAAAACATAAAAGGTTCGGTTCTGGGACGAGCAGGTGCCACAAGGGGGCAGCAGTGACTCTTCTCTTCTGACCAGTGTGAATGTGGTGTGGGAGGGGCTGATGGTGGGAGGGGCTTATGGCGCAGATTGGCAGCCTCACGTCCGTCAGTCTGCCCCAGGACAGGAAGCAGAAGGAATAATCCAGAATAAAAGCCTTTTAAAAATCCAGTGTGTTATTATAATTCCTGCTGCTGTTTTACATTTGGACTCTTCTTGGACACATTTGGACACATTTGGACTCTTGGACACATTTGGACTCTTCTTGGACACATTTGGACTCTTCTTGGACACATTTAGACTCTTCTTGGACACATTTGGACTCTTCTTGGACACATTTGGACTCTTCTTGGACACATTTAGACTCTTCTTGGACACATTTGGACTCTTGGACACATTTGGACACATTTGGTCTCTTCTTGGACACATATGGACTCTTCTTGGACACATATGGACTCTTCTTGGACACATTTGGACTCTTGGACACATTTGGACTCTTGGACACATTTGGACACATTTGGTCTCTTCTTGGACACATATGGACTCTTCTTGGACACATTTGGACTCTTGGACACATTTGGACTCTTCTTGGACACATTTGGACTCTTCTTGGATACATTTGGACTCTTCTTGGACACATTTAGACTCTTGGACACATTTGGACTCTTCTTGGACACATATGGACTCTTCTTGGACACATATGGACTCTTCTTGGACACATTTGGACTCTTGGACACATTTGGACTCTTGGACACATTTGGTCTCTTCTTGGACAC
>JAPEHP010000019.1:31529146-31638622 GCA_026437355.1 Eucyclogobius newberryi | reverse complement strand
TTAACTGTAGTTCCGGTTTGTTTTATTGTGGTAATCGTCATAAGTATAAGATGTAACACGTGCTATAAAAGCATTTATTACAACGTTTAAGGCGAGACAAATACAATAAATCAGAATTTCATCAATAATACACTACACAAGACCTTTATTTTATTAAACATGTTTAAACATGTCAATAACTGTTTGGTAAGAAGTAAAAATACATAAAGAAACACAAACCGAACAATCACAGAAACAAAGTCACGACAGTCGAGTCCAAAGTCATGTTATTATATTATTATTATATTATTATTTTACCATCGTTCACACGTGTGTTCTGTACAATGTACCAGTACTACAGTAATACTACAGCTGAAAGTACACTACAGTAATACTGCAGCTGAAAGTACACTACAGTAATACTGCAGCTGAAAGTACACTAGAGTAATACTACAGTAATACTGCAGCTGAAAGTACACTAGAGTAATACTACAGTAATACTACAGCTGAAAGTACACTACACTTATACTACAGTAATACTACAGCTGAAAGTACACTAGAGTAATACTACAGTAATACTGCAGCTGAAAGTACACTAGAGTAATACTACAGTAATACTACAGCTGAAAGTACACTACACTTATACTACAGTAATACTACAGCTGAAAGTACACTAGAGTAATACTACAGTAATACTACAGCTGAAAGTACACTAGAGTAATACAGTAATACTACAGCTGAAAGTACACTAGAGTAATACTACAGTAATACTACAGCTGAAAGTACACTAGAGTAATACTACAGTAATACTACAGCTGAAAGTACACTAGAGTAATACAGTAATACTACAGCTGAAAGTAAACTAGAGTAATACTACAGTAATACTACAGCTGAAAGTACACTACACTAATACTACAGTAATACTACAGCTGAAAGTACACTAGAGTAATACAGTAATACTACAGCTGAAAGTACACTAGAGTAATACTACAGTAATACTACAGCTGAAAGTACACTAGAGTAATACTACAGTAATACTACAGCTGAAAGTACACTAGAGTAATACTACAGTAATACTACAGCTGAAAGTACACTAGTGTAATACTACAGTAATACTGCAGCTGAAAGTACACTAGAGTAATACTACAGTAATACTACAGCTGAAAGTACACTAGAGTAATACTACAGTAATACTGCAGCTGAAAGTACACTAGAGTAATACTACAGTAATACTACAGCTGAAAGTACACTACACTTATACTACAGTAATACTACAGCTGAAAGTACACTAGAGTAATACTACAGTAATACTACAGCTGAAAGTACACTAGAGTAATACTACAGTAATACTACAGCTGAAAGTACACTAGAGTAATACAGTAATACTACAGCTGAAAGTACACTAGAGTAATACTACAGTAATACTACAGCTGAAAGTACACTACACTAATACTACAGTAATACTACAGCTGAAAGTACACTAGAGTAATACAGTAATACTACAGCTGAAAGTACACTAGAGTAATACTACAGTAATACTACAGCTGAAAGTACACTAGAGTAATACTACAGTAATACTACAGCTGAAAGTACACTAGAGTAATACTACAGTAATACTACAGCTGAAAGTACACTAGTGTAATACTACAGTAATACTGCAGCTGAAAGTACACTAGAGTAATACTACAGTAATACTACAGCTGAAAGTACACTAGAGTAATACAGTAATACTACAGCTGAAAGTACACTAGAGTAATACTACAGTAATACTGCAGCTGAAAGTACACTACACTAATACTACAGTAATACTGCAGCTGAAAGTACACTAGAGCAATACTACAGTAATACTACAGCTGAAAGTACACTAGAGTAATACTACAGTAATACTACAGCTGAAAGTACACTAGAGTAATACTACAGTAATACTGCAGCTGAAAGTACACTAGAGTAATACTACAGTAATACTGCAACTGAAAGTACACTACACTAATACTACAGTAATACTACAGCTGAAAGTACACTAGTGTAATACTACAGTAATACTACAGCTGAAAGTACACTAGAGTAATACAACAGTAATACTGCAGCTGAAAGTACACTAGTGTAATACTACAGTAATACTGCAGCTTAAAGTACACTAGAGTAATACAGTAATACTACAGCTGAAAGTACACTAGAGTAATACTACAGTAATACTACAGCTGAAAGTACACTACACTAATACTACAGTAATACTGCAGCTGGAAGTACACTAGAGTAATACAACAGTAATACTGCAGCTGAAAGTACACTAGAGTAATACAACAGTAATACTGCAGCTGAAAGTACACTAGAGTAATACTACAGTAATACTACAGCTGAAAGTACACTAGAGTAATACTACAGTAATACTGCAGCTGAAAGTACACTAGAGTAATACTACAGTAATACTACAGCTGAAAGTACACTAGAGTAATAATACAGTAATACTGCAGCTGAAAGTACACTAGAGTAATACTACAGTAATACTGCAGCTGAAAGTACACTAGAGTAATACTACAGTAATACTGCAGCTGAAAGTACACTAGAGTAATACTACAGTAATACTGCAGCTGAAAGTACACTAGAGTAATACTACAGTAATACTGCAGCTGAAAGTACACTACACTAATACTACAGTAATACTACAGCTGAAAGTACACTAGAGTAATACAACAGTAATACTGCAGCTGAAAGTACACTACACTAATACTACAGTAATACTGCAGCTGAAAGTACACTAGAGTAATACAACAGTAATACTGCAGCTGAAAGTACACTAGAGTAATACTACAGTAATACTGCAGCTGAAAGTACACTAGAGTAATACTACAGTAATACTACAGCTGAAAGTACACTAGAGTAATACAGTAATACTGCAGCTGAAAGTACACTAGAGTAATACTACAGTAATACTACAGCTGAAAGTACACTAGAGTAATACTACAGTAATACTACAGCTGAAAGTACACTAGAGTAATACTACAGTAATACTGCAGCTGAAAGTACACTACACTAATACTACAGTAATACTACAGCTGAAAGTACACTAGAGTAATACAACAGTAATACTGCAGCTGAAAGTACACTAGAGTAATACTACAGTAATACTACAGCTGAAAGTACACTAGAGTAATACAGTAATACTGCAGCTGAAAGTACACTAGAGTAATACTACAGTAATACTACAGCTGAAAGTACACTAGTGTAATACTACAGTAATACTGCAGCTGAAAGTACACTAGAGTAATACTACAGTAATACTGCAGCTGAAAGTACACTAGAGTAATACTACAGTAATACTGCAGCTGAAAGTACACTAGTGTAATACTACAGTAATACTGCAGCTGAAAGTACACTAGAGTAATACTACAGTAATACTGCAGCTGAAAGTACACTAGAGTAATACTACAGTAATACTGCAGCTGAAAGTACACTAGAGTAATACTACAGTAATACTGCAGCTGAAAGTACACTAGAGTAATACTACAGTAATACTGCAGCTGAAAGTACACTAGAGTAATACTACAGTAATACTACAGCTGAAAGTACACTAGAGTAATACTACAGTAATACTACAGCTGAAAGTACACTAGAGTAATACTACAGTAATACTGCAGCTGAAAGTACACTAGAGTAATACTACAGTAATACTGCAGCTGAAAGTACACTAGTGTAATACTACAGTAATACTGCAGCTGAAAGTACACTAGAGTAATA
This sequence comes from Eucyclogobius newberryi, assembly GCA_026437355.1. NCBI lineage: Eukaryota > Metazoa > Chordata > Actinopteri > Gobiiformes > Gobiidae > Eucyclogobius > Eucyclogobius newberryi. The sequence goes on along the minus strand of JAPEHP010000019.1, from coordinate 31,634,905 downwards.
CTACAGTAATACTGCAGCTGAAAGTACACTAGAGTAATACTACAGTAATACTGCAGCTGAAAGTACACTAGAGTAATACAGTAATACTGCAGCTGAAAGTACACTAGAGTAATACAGTAATACTGCAGCTGAAAGTACACTAGAGTAATACTACAGTAATACTGCAGCTGAAAGTACACTAGAGTAATACAGTAATACTGCAGCTGAAAGTACACTAGAGTAATACTACAGTAATACTGCAGCTGAAAGTACACTAGAGTAATACTACAGTAATACTACAGCTGAAAGTACACTAGAGTAATACTACAGTAATACTGCAGCTGAAAGTACACTAGTGTAATACTACAGTAATACTACAGCTGAAAGTACACTAGAGTAATACTACAGTAATACTACAGCTGAAAGTACACTAGAGTAATACTACAGTAATACTGCAGCTGAAAGTACACTACAGTAATACTGCAGCTGAAAGTACACTAGAGTAATACTACAGTAATACTACAGCTGAAAGTACACTACACTAATACTACAGTAATACTACAGCTGAAAGTACACTACACTAATACTACAGTAATACTGCAGCTGAAAGTACACTAGAGTAATACTACAGTAATACTACAGCTGAAAGTACACTAGAGTAATACTACAGTAATACTACAGCTGAAAGTACACTAGAGTAATACTACAGTAATACTGCAGCTGAAAGTACACTAGAGTAATACTACAGTAATACTGCAACTGAAAGTACACTACACTAATACTACAGTAATACTACAGCTGAAAGTACACTAGTGTAATACTACAGCTGAAAGTACACTAGAGTAATACAACAGTAATACTGCAGCTGAAAGTACACTAGTGTAATACTACAGTAATACTGCAGCTTAAAGTACACTAGAGTAATACAGTAATACTACAGCTGAAAGTACACTAGAGTAATACTACAGTAATACTACAGCTGAAAGTACACTAGAGTAATACAGTAATACTGCAGCTGAAAGTACACTAGAGTAATACAACAGTAATACTGCAGCTGAAAGTACACTACACTAATACTACAGTAATACTGCAGCTGGAAGTACACTAGAGTAATACAACAGTAATACTGCAGCTGAAAGTACACTAGAGTAATACAACAGTAATACTGCAGCTGAAAGTACACTAGAGTAATACTACAGTAATACTACAGCTGAAAGTACACTAGAGTAATACTACAGTAATACTGCAGCTGAAAGTACACTAGAGTAATACTACAGTAATACTACAGCTGAAAGTACACTAGAGTAATAATACAGTAATACTGCAGCTGAAAGTACACTAGAGTAATACTACAGTAATACTGCAGCTGAAAGTACACTAGAGTAATACTACAGTAATACTGCAGCTGAAAGTACACTAGAGTAATACTACAGTAATACTGCAGCTGAAAGTACACTACACTAATACTACAGTAATACTACAGCTGAAAGTACACTAGAGTAATACAACAGTAATACTGCAGCTGAAAGTACACTACACTAATACTACAGTAATACTGCAGCTGAAAGTACACTAGAGTAATACAACAGTAATACTGCAGCTGAAAGTACACTAGAGTAATACTACAGTAATACTGCAGCTGAAAGTACACTAGAGTAATACTACAGTAATACTACAGCTGAAAGTACACTAGAGTAATACAGTAATACTGCAGCTGAAAGTACACTAGAGTAATACTACAGTAATACTACAGCTGAAAGTACACTAGAGTAATACTACAGTAATACTACAGCTGAAAGTACACTAGAGTAATACTACAGTAATACTACAGCTGAAAGTACACTAGAGTAATACAACAGTAATACTGCAGCTGAAAGTACACTAGAGTAATACTACAGTAATACTACAGCTGAAAGTACACTAGAGTAATACTACAGTAATACTGCAGCTGAAAGTACACTAGAGTAATACTACAGTAATACTACAGCTGAAAGTACACTAGAGTAATACTACAGTAATACTGCAGCTGAAAGTACACTAGTGTAATACTACAGTAATACTGCAGCTGAAAGTACACTAGAGTAATACTACAGTAATACTGCAGCTGAAAGTACACTAGAGTAATACTACAGTAATACTGCAGCTGAAAGTACACTAGAGTAATACTACAGTAATACTGCAGCTGAAAGTACACTAGAGTAATACTACAGTAATACTACAGCTGAAAGTACACTAGAGTAAAACTACAGTAATACTACAGCTGAAAGTACACTAGTGTAATACTACAGTAATACTGCAGCTGAAAGTACACTAGAGTAATACTACAGTAATACTGCAGCTGAAAGTACACTAGTGTAATACTACAGTAATACTGCAGCTGAAAGTACACTAGAGTAATACTACAGTAATACTGCAGCTGAAAGTACACTAGAGTAATACTACAGTAATACTACAGCTGAAAGTACACTAGTGTAATACTACAGTAATACTACAGCTGAAAGTACACTAGAGTAATACAGTAATACTGCAGCTGAAAGTACACTAGAGTAATACAGTAATACTGCAGCTGAAAGTACACTAGAGTAATACTACAGTAATACTACAGCTGAAAGTACACTAGAGTAATACTACAGTAATACTGCAGCTGAAAGTACACTAGAGTAATACTACAGTAATACTGCAGCTGAAAGTACACTAGAGTAATACAGTAATACTACAGCTGAAAGTACACTAGAGTAATACTACAGTAATACTACAGCTGAAAGTACACTAGAGTAATACTACAGTAATACTGCAGCTGAAAGTACACTAGAGTAATACTACAGTAATACTGCAGCTGAAAGTACACTAGAGTAATACTACAGTAATACTGCAGCTGAAAGTACACTAGAGTAATACTACAGTAATACTGCAGCTGAAAGTACACTAGAGTAATACAGTAATACTGCAGCTGAAAGTACACTAGAGTAATACTACAGTAATACTGCAGCTGAAAGTACACTAGAGTAATACAGTAATACTGCAGCTGAAAGTACACTAGAGTAATACAGTAATACTGCAGCTGAAAGTACACTAGAGTAATACTACAGTAATACTGCAGCTGAAAGTACACTAGAGTAATACTACAGTAATACTGCAGCTGAAAGTACACTAGAGTAATACTACAGTAATACTGCAGCTGAAAGTACACTAGAGTAATACTACAGTAATACTACAGCTGAAAGTACACTAGAGTAATACAGTAATACTGCAGCTGAAAGTACACTAGAGTAATACTACAGTAATACTACAGCTGAAAGTACACTAGAGTAATACTACAGTAATACTGCAGCTGAAAGTACACTAGAGTAATACTACAGTAATACTGCAGCTGAAAGTACACTAGAGTAATACTACAGTAATACTGCAGCTGAAAGTACACTAGAGTAATACAGTAATACTGCAGCTGAAAGTACACTAGAGTAATACTACAGTAATACTACAGCTGAAAGTACACTAGAGTAATACTACAGTAATACTGCAGCTGAAAGTACACTAGAGTAATACTACAGTAATACTGCAGCTGAAAGTACACTAGAGTAATACTACAGTAATACTGCAGCTGAAAGTACACTAGAGTAATACTACAGTAATACTGCAGCTGAAAGTACACTAGAGTAATACTACAGTAATACTGCAGCTGAAAGTACTGTTACTCATGTAAATGTGTAGATCTGTCAGGATGACACTTTTGTCATTTTTACTTATTAATATTATAGTTTTGGCGCTGGACGTGACTCTTTTCTAAATGGTTTTGTACATTTACATTATTGGGCCAAATTACCTTAAAATAATAAATATAAACTTATATTTTGCTGGTATTTATAGTATTTATTGTATTTATATTTGCAGCTCATGTTTTATCGGTGTGTTCTTTTGTAAAAGAGTTAACTGTGATTTTAAATGTGTTTTGTGGATGAAGTCTCATTTATATTGTCATTTATCGCGACGTTTTATGCATTGTATTTTTGAATTTTTTTTTTTATAAATATGTGAGCGGATCACAAACTAGAATAAACCACAAAGTTTGAGAAATATCACTTTATTCCATGCTCGTTTTCACGTTCTAAAGGATTTATCATGACTGAGAATGAAATGAAGGTGTTGCCTCTCTCTTCTTCAGAGTTGTCACGGTAACTCATTCAGACCTGTCTAATTATAGTTGCAGCTTTAGACCTTGATTCAATCTTGGGTTTAGTTCATGAATTCCCCTGACCGCTCCTGACCCACTGACCTGATTATGTCCAGAGAAACGTCCACTTCTGCTTCAACAGTTAATTTTCCGTCAGATTTGATTCAGTTTGTCACGTTTATGTTCAGTTTATGTTCCATTTATGTTCCGTACGTGTCCATAATCCTCGTTTATACGTCTGAAATAATCATAAATCACAGTTCGAACGCTCGTAACGTCGTTATAAGTTAATTACAACGTGGTGTTTGTCTCTGACGCTCTCGGAACGTTTCAAATCACTTCATGACTAAATAAGTTCGTTAGAGAAAAGTCCAGTTTTACTCCTGGTTTTTAGGTGTTAAAGTTACTTTTTGTGCTGAAGTGTATTTTAAATAATGTCAAATGCAAAATTTGCTAAAGATTCAATTTGTCATTCTACAAATAGAACACTGTCAGGTTGTTTGTGGCCCCGGCCCTCAGTGAAAAGAGTTTGGCCCCTGGATCAGGTGAACACTTCAGTCTCGACTTCCCTTTGTCGTTTTAAACTCAAACTTTTCCACGTCTTCTTGTGTTTTGCCTGGAATGTTCCACAGTTTGGCTTTAAACGTATCCGACATTTATTCAATTCCAGATGTTTTTTGTCTTTTGTCTGTTTAATGTGCAGTAAATCGACTCCTTCAAAGTAAAAGCTGCAACAATATCTCTTGATGTGAGGAATGTTTAATGTGAAATCATTTCATAATATCATTTTTAATCTATTTTCTGGACACATATGGACCATGCGCCGTTAAGTATCCACGACCCATCTCCATCGCAGGAGTCCCACAGCCGAGAGGCACCGTTCTAAGGTCAAATGGGACGGACTCGTTGAGCTCAGACAAAGCATCTCGGACCCTCCACCAGAAAAGTCACGCCTTTGGATGGACGACTCCGATATCGTCACGCTTTCACCGCACATCGACAGGGACTAAACAGCCGCTCGGGGCCCCCTGAAAGCCCCCTGAAGGCTTGGGGCCGGCCCTGCACATCGACCACGTTCGTCCTCTCTGTAGCGCGGAGGTCGTGGCGTCGTTGGCTGCGTCACGTTGGCTCCCGACGCGCCGCACGTGATGCACAGCTCGACGCAGCGATTCTCGAGCCGTGCTGTCGGTTTGTCGTTCACGAGTCATAAATAACGGCACAAACGGGACAAAATTGGACTTTTCCTGAACATGTTTTTGAACGATCTCGAAGACGTCAGTACGAGTAAAAGACCACGTGAAACAGAAAGGAACTGCTATGAAACTGGTGTTGGAAATAGTGTTTACGTTTATTAAATACTCCTTTTTTTTATTGCTTTGACAAAGATAGAAACGAGCGAGTGAAAAGAACAATCAACAAATGCAAATGTTGTGAAATTTGTCCTTTTACGTTCAAAGAAATGACTTGAAAACAACGACAGAAATGATTAACTCCTTTATATTTTTGCATAATTCGATAACGATATTAACACAACGCTTCAGAATGTGCACAAAAGTGTCATAAGTGCAGAAATATGACTTTATCTTCTTGTTTGCAATCTCGCACATGCCTTGCACTTCCTCAATATTCTGATGTCGCAACAATTACGCAATATTCTACATATTTAGATCGGAAATGGATGTGATGATTCCATACGAGCTCGTGAACGCGGTCGTCGTGGAGATTCGGTCTCATAAACGCCGTGTAAACACAGCTCCATGGAAACGGGCCCGTCCTGTACATTCACCGTCGTGTCAAATACAAATACAGTCCTGATTTCGTACCTGATTTTGCCCTGGTTTAATACCTGATTTGTCTTCGTTTAGTACCTTTTGTCCGAGTTTAGTACCTGATTTTGTTCGAGTTTAGTACCTTTTTATCCTAGTTTAGTACCTGATTTTGTTCGAGTTTAGTACCTGATTTTCTTCGAGTTTAGTACCTGATTTTGTCCAAGATTAGTACGTGATTTTGTCCTGGTTTAATACCTGATTTGTCTTTGTTTAGTACCTTTTTGTCCGAGTTTAGTACCTGATTTTGTCCGAGTTTAGTTTTTCCCATAGATTTGTTTAAAACAATTTTACATTTTTACAAAAGTCTGTTTATGTTAGCATGCTCGCTAGCTCACGTGTCTCGAGGCTAATGCTAACTTTTATTAAGCGTAAAATATAAAATAAACAACCAATTCACATTTAAAATAACAACATGCCCAATGGTTTTTATTTGTAGATTACGTCAGTTTGTTTATTTTAACATTTATCATGCCTCAAATTAGCATTAGCATTAGCGTTAGCATTGAGCCACAAAGTTCTTTCTAACCCACTACGCAATATTCAACATATTTAGATCGGAAATGGATGTGATGATTCCATACGAGCTCGTGAACGCGGTCGTCGTGGAGATTCAGTCTCATAAACGCCGTGTAAACACAGCTCCATGGAAACGGGCCCGTCCTGTACATTCACCGTCGTGTCAGATGCAAACAGAACTTTATTTACAGTAACGTCATAAACTTAAATGTTCATCACGAGTTTGTATTTCAGAAACGGCAAAAACCAAAAGCGCTTTTCAAACAGTTTTCACTTCTGTCTTTTCCTCTTTTCTCGGCCGAAGCGACACGAGACGCAACAGGAAGTGAAGAACCACGTCCCGATCGATTTGTCGCACTCTTTTGCGATTCCTGAAAGTCCGTTAGCGTTTCCCGTGTAAAACCCCCGCGATCGTGGCGTTTGTGGGAACGGTCCGTGCGATTAGAGTCCGAGGTCAGATCTCTGCGTGAAGCAACTCTAATCCACGACGCTGCGGCAGCGGCTCGCGCTAAAATTAGGACGTTTTAGCCGTTAGCTTTATGCGGGTTTATGGCTTTATACAGATGAAATTAGCATCGTGGCTTTAAAAGATAATCTGGAGCGCGCGGATGTTTAGTCTTCGAACATGATGTGTTTGAAGCAGGAAATGGATGCGAGATTTAACCTGCATTGGACCTGGTCTAGACCTGGTTTAATCCTGGTTTAATCCTGGTTTAGACCTGGTTTAGACCTGGTTTAGTCCTGATTTAGTCCTGGTTTAGACCTGGTTTAGTCCTGGTTTAGACCTGGTTTAGACCTGGTTTAGTCCTGGTTTAATCCTGGTTTAGACCTGGTTTAGTCCTGGTTTAATCCTGGTTTAATCCTGGTTTAGACCTGGTTTAGACCTGGTTTAGACCTGGTTTAGTCCTGGTTTAGTCCTGGTTTAGTCCTGGTTTAGTCTTGATTTAGTCCTGGTTTAATCCTGGTTTAGACCTGGTTTAGTCCTGATTTAGTCCTGGTTTAATCCTGGTTTAGACCTGGTTTAGTCCTGGTTTAGACCTGGTTTAGACCTGGTTTAGTCCTGGTTTAGTCCTGGTTTAATCCTGGTTTAGTCCTGGTTTAGACCTGGTTTAGACCTGGTTTAGTCCTGGTTTAGTCCTGGTTTAGTCCTGGTTTAGTCCTGGTTTAGTCCTGGTTTAGACCTGGTTTAGACCTGGTTTAGACCTGGTTTAGTCCTGGTTTAGACCTGGTTTAGACCTGGTTTAGTCCTGGTTTAGACCTGGTTTAGTCCTGGTTTAGTCCTGGTTTAGACCTGGTTTAGACCTGGTTTAGACCTGGTTTAGTCCTGGTTTAGTCCTGGTTTAGACATGGTTTAGTCCTGGTTTAGTCCTGGTTTAGGCCTGGTTTAGGCCTGGTTTAGTCCTGGTTTAGAGCTGGTTTAGGCCTGGTTTAGGCCTGGTTTAGTCCTGGTTTAGAGCTGGTTTAGGCCTGGTTTAGGCCTGGTTTAGTCCAGGTTTAGAGCTGGTTTAGAGCTGGTTTAGTCTCCTGGAGCGTTGTCGTTCTTTTGTCGTCTTTTATGACTTTGCTCTTGTGATTTTCCGATCTGTCTGAACTTGTCGTTTTAGGAGCGGCTCAGACTGATCCGACCTGATGTTTGCTGTGTGTGTCGTGTGTCAGATGCCCTCCCAGTGTGTGTCAGATGCCCTCCCAGTGTGTGTCAGATGCCCTCCCAGTGTGTGTCAGATGCCCTCCCAGTGTGTGTCAGATGCCCTCCCAGTGTGTCAGATGCCCTCCCAGTGTGTCAGATGCCCTCCCAGTGTGTCAGATGCCCTCCCAGTGTGTGTCAGATGCCCTCCCAGTGTGTCAGATGCCCTCCCAGTGTGTCAGATGCCCTCCCAGTGTGTGTCAGATGCCCTCCCAGTGTGTCAGATGCCCTCCCAGTGTGTGTGGAGGGCATCTGACATATTACACTTTAGTCATAAATATTCTCTCTAGAAGTCTCCAGTTTGCCCGTTTGTGTAAAGTTTATAGTTGTACTTCCTGGTTGGACGTGAGATATGACACAGGTAGAGGTCAGAGGTCGTTCCACAGCTGTTTCCATAGCAACCAGACTGTAAACAAGAGCCAAACTCCACATAAATGACACAACATGATCTGATCTGACACACAATAAGACCATAAAACACCTTTTATTTAGTCCAATCATGGTTTAAACTGTGTCTGTGTCGCACACTGATGACATCACAGAGGGACTCAACTCCACTTCCTGTCATTTTAAAGTCTGATTTTTACACAAACTGTACTGCTGTGTACTGCTGTGTACTGCGTGTGTACTGCGTGTGTACTGCGCTCTGTCGTTGACTTAATTTATGCAAGTATTTGAAGCATTTCTCCTCCTCGAGTGAATAAGTATTTGTCCCATTCAGACCCTCGATCGCCCCAAACACCAGCTCCATCACCGTCTGCCGTCAAAACAAACGCCTGTGACGGGCGAAGAATCCTGATGTCACGCTCTGTTCAGGGTCGTGATGGGGGGATACTGAGGTGTTGAGGGTCGTGAAGAGGGGATACTGGGGTGTTCAGGGTCGTGATGGGGGATACTGAGGTGTTCAGGGTCGTGAAAGGGGGGATACTGGGGTGTTTAGGGTCGTGATGGGGGGATACTGAGGTGTTGAGGGGGGATACTGAGGTGTTCAGGGTCGTGAAAGGGGGATACTGAGGTGTTCAGGGTCGTGATGGGGGATACTGAGGTGTTCAGGGTCGTGAAAGGGGGGATACTGGGGTGTTTAGGGTCGTGATGGGGGGATACTGAGGTGTTGAGGGGGGATACTGAGGTGTTCAGGGTCGTGAAAGGGGGATACTGAGGTGTTCAGGGTCGTGAAGGGGGGATAATGGGGTGTTCAGGGTCGTGAAGGGGGGATAATGGGGTGTTCAGGGTCGTGAAGGGGGGATACTGAGGTGTTCAGGGTCGTGAAAGGGGGGATACTGAGGTGTTCAGGGTCATGAAAGGGGGGATACTGAGGTGTTCAGGGTCATGATGGGGGATACTGAGGTGTTCAGGGTCATGATGGGGGGATACTGAGGTGTTGAGGGTCGTGAAGAGGGGATACTGGGGTGTTCAGGGTCGTGAAGAGGGGATACTGGGGTGTTTAGGGTCGTGAAAGGGGGGATACTGGGGTGTTTAGGGTCGTGATGGGGGGATACTGAGGTGTTGAGGGGGGATACTGAGGTGTTCAGGGTCGTGAAAGGGGGGATACTGGGGTGTTTAGGGTCGTGATGGGGGGATACTGAGGTGTTGAGGGGGGATACTGAGGTGTTCAGGGTCGTGAAAGGGGGATACTGAGGTGTTCAGGGTCGTGAAAGGGGGATAATGGGGTGTTCAGGGTCGTGAAGGGGGGATACTGAGGTGTTCAGGGTCGTGAAAGGGGGATACTGAGGTGTTCAGGGTCATGAAAGGGGGATACTGAGGTGTTCAGGGTCGTGAAAGGGGGATACTGAGGTGTTCAGGGTCGTGATGGGGGATACTGAGGTGTTCAGGGTCGTGATGGGGGATACTGAGGTGTTCAGGGTCATGATGGGGGATACTGAGGTGTTCAGGGTCGTGATGGGGGATACTGAGGTGTTCAGGGTCATGAAAGGGGGATACTGAGGTGTTCAGGGTCGTGATGGGGGATACTGAGGTGTTCAGGGTCGTGATGGGGGATACTGAGGTGTTCAGGGTCGTGATGGGGGATACTGAGGTGTTCAGGGTCATGAAAGGGGGATACTGAGGTGTTCAGGGTCGTGAAAGGGGGATACTGAGGTGTTCAGGGTTGTGAAAGGGGGATACTGAGGTGTTCAGGGTTGTGATGGGGGATACTGAGGTGTTCAGGGTCGTGATGGGGGATACTGAGGTGTTCAGGGTCATGAAAGGGGGATACTGAGGTGTTCAGGGTCGTGATGGGGGATACTGAGGTGTTCAGGGTCATGATTCAGGTCCATATTTAGTCCTGGCTTAGTCTCGGGTTTGACCCTGTAATAAAAGCACATTTGTCCTCCTGTAGCTCTTGATAAAGTGTTGAAACGTCTCGGACTGAAACAGACGGCGAACACTATGTTGCATCAGAGATGAAACGTCTTCATCCGTCTGCGTCTTTATTCAAATGTGTTTCTTCCTCCGAGGCCCTGATTCATTATGCAAACGTTTAATATTTTAAAAGCGTGCGTTTTCTGCATCAAGAGCTTTTTATTCAGGCTTTTTGTCGCTGCCTTTTAAACAAATTAATTCAAATGGAACAAAATAAAGGCTAATGTTGACGGAGAGTGAAAACAGCGTTTGTGACTGGCAGAACACAAACATCTAGAGCACTTTAGAGGGAAATGATTGTGTATTTACATTTAAAATCATGATTTAAAAAAAGTGATTTTGAATGTTTTGATTTTAGTTACTTTTTCATCAATAATTTGGCACATTTAAGCTTGGTTTGTAGTGGTTAATACACACTTCTGTTATATATATATATTAAATTGCTTTTAAAAAAATAAATGATGACAGATTATGTGAAATGTTCCAGGATGAACCACTTTTTTAGGGGGAAAATGTTTGTATATTTACATTTAAAGTGATTAAAAATCATTTTAAATTTGGTTTTATTTTTTTGTTTGTTTTGATTTTAGTTACTTTTTCAATAATTATTTGGCACATTTTAATTGGTTACTAGCGTTTAATACACAGTTCTTTTATTATATATATATATATATTAAATTGTGTGTTTTTATTGAAATGTGCCAGGATAAACCACTTTTTATCTTAAATATAAATTGGCAGAACTTCGCTTGCTCTCAATCGGACGTTCCAGTTTAAACGTGTTCATTTCCTTGTTCTTCCTGTTCTTACCTGGCTTCTGTCTCTGTTTCAGGAAGGTGATACCGAGAGGTCCATCCCAGCTCCTCTGGACAGAAGCACAAAACGGCAAAACAGGACAAAAAAACAAACCCTTACCATGATCCTCTAACGACATGAGTGCGGCGAAATAATGGCCAAAAACAAGGATGCCCGACCACCGACGTTCGCCGTCAGCGTGGTCGGCCTATCGGGGACGGAGAAGGACAAAGGGAACTGCGGCGTGGGGAAATCGTGCCTCTGCAACCGCTACGTGCGCCCGGACGCCGACAACTACTACTCGGAACACACCTCCGTCCTCAGCACGATAGACTTCGGCGGCCGGGTGGTCAACAACGATCACTTCCTGTACTGGGGGGACGTCTGTCACCGGGGAGACGACGGGCTGGACTGCAGGATCCAGATCATCGAGCAGACGGAGTTCATCGACGACCAGACCTTCCTGCCGCACCGGAGCACCAACCTGCAGCCGTACACGAAGCGGGCGGCGTCCACCAAGCTGCAGTCGGCGGAGAAGCTCATGTACATTTGCACGGATCAGCTGGGTCTGGAGCAGGACTTTGACCAGAAGCAAATGCCCGACGGGAAGCTCAACATCGACGGGTTCGTCCTGTGCATAGACGTGAGCAAAGGCTGCAACCGCAAGTTCGACGACCAGATGAAGTTCGTGAACAGCCTGTACTCGCACGTCGCCAAAACCAAGAAGCCCATCGTCGTCGCCGCCACCAAATGCGACGAGTGCGTGGACCAGCATCTGAGGGACCTGCAGGCGTACGTGGCGAGCAAGAAGAACCTGCTCCTCGTCGAGACGTCGTCGAGGACCAACGTCAACGTCGAGCTGTGCTTCAACTCGCTGCTGCAGCAGTTGGACAAGTCGCGGGGGAAACCCAAAACGGTACCGTACCTCGAGTCGTACAAAGTCCAGCGCCAGGCGGTCGCGTCGGTCACGGATCGATTCGAGAAGCTGATGGTGCAGACCGTGCGGGATTACCACACCACGTGGAAAGCGGTGACCAATAATCTCAGAGGGCAGTCGGATTACGAGGAGTTCATAACGCTGGAGGGGACGCGGAAAGCACGGAACACGTTCTCCAAGCACATTGCACAACTGAAGCACGAGCACATCCGGAAAAGAAGGGAAGAGTACCTGACCACGCTGCCCAAAACCTTGAACAACATGTTGAATAATTTGGACGAAGTGGAGCATTTGTCGTGGCACGAAGCGCAGAGCGTCATCCGAAACAGGCACGACTTTCAATTCTGGTTCATCATCCTGGATCAGACTCCTTGGGACGAATCGGACCACGTCGACAACAGCGACAGAAGGATACCATTCGATTTACTGGACACGCCCGAAGCGGAAAGGATATACCGCAATCACGTTCAGCATCTGTTGACGGAGAAACGTAGAGGCGAAATGAAAGAGCGATTCAAGAAGACGCTCGAGAGGGTCCATTTCATCGGCGCCGGTCAACCCTGGGAGGAAGTGATGTGCTTCGTCATGGAGGACGAGGCTTACAAGTACATCACGGAAATGGACCGGCGGGACGTCTACGCACGGCACCAGCAGGAGATAGTCGAGCGCGCCAAAGAGGAGTTTCAGGAAATGCTTTTCGAACACGCCGAGCTGTTCTACGACCTGGACCTCAACGCCACGCCGAGTTACGACAAAATGACGGAGATCCACAGCGTCTTGAGCGAAGAGCCGAGGTACCGGGCGCTGCAGAAGCTGGCGCCCGACAGGGAATCGCTCTTGCTCAAACACATCGGATTTGTCTACCATCCGACCAAGGAGACGTGCCTGAGCGGTCAAAACTGCGTCGATCTTAAAGTCGAGCAGGTTTTGGCGAACAGGTTGGTTCAGCTGGACCACGGTCGCTCGAACTTGTACTACAACAATCCCGGTGTGGATAAACTCAACTTGTGTCTCTTAGGAAAGGAGGGACTCGCGCAAGAACTGGCCAACGAGATCCGAGCGCAATCCACGGACGACGAGTACACTCTGGACGGCAAAATCTACGAACTCGAACTGCTCCCCGTTGACGTGAATTCGACTTTGCTTTTCAGCCACACGTGGGTCTCAACGTTCAAACCCCACGGATGTTTTTGCGTTTTTAGTTCGATTGAAAGCCTGAATTCCATCGGGGATTGTATCGGGAGGATTCGTGCTGAGATTGCAGGGAGTCGGAGAGATCGTTTCGCCCAACCTCTGCCGTTCATCCTGATTCTCGCCAATCAAAGGGACAGCATATGCAAAAACATCCCAATTTTGCGTCACCAGGGTCAGCAGCTCGCCAACAAACTCCAGTGCACGTTTGTCGACATCCCGTCCGGGGCATTTCCCAGGAAATTTACGGAGTTCCAAATCAAACAAGGACTGAGAGCGGTTCTAGACAATATGAAACACAACTTTGACTTCTTGGCACCTCTTCCGTCGATAAAAGACATGTCCGACGCTGATCTCCGGATCGTGATGTGCGCCATGTGTTGGGATCCCTTCAGCGTCGACCTGATTTTGTCCCCGTTTTTGGACTCTCATTGCTGTAGCGCCGGCCCGACCGGCCAAAGCAACACGCTCATCCTCGACAAAATCCTCGGCGACACAAGGAGAAGGATCCAAGTCACCGTTTTGTCCTACCATTCTGCCATCGGCGTGCGAAAAGACGAACTCGTCCACGGATACATCTTGGTGTATTCGGCAAAACGCAAAGCTTCCATGGCGACGTTGCGAGCGTTTTTAGCCGAAGTTCAGGACGTCATTCCGGTACAAATGGTCGCCATAACTGACAGCCAGGCGGACTTTTTTGAAAACGACGCGATCAAAGAGCTGATGACGGAAGGAGAGCACATCGCGACGGAGATCGTAGCCAAGTTCACAGCGTTGTACTCTTTGTCGCAGTATCACAGACAGACCGAAGTCTTCACACCGTTTTTCAACGAAGTCTACGAGAAAAGGCAAAGTATCGAAAGTTCCTTCCTGTTTGACAACTCGTCCAGAGAGTGCACGACCGGAGCCAGCGAAGACGTGTTCCCGACCTCGCCGCACAGCCACTCCCCCGCCTACAACACATACTATCCCGATTCGGACGACGACAACGAAGCCCCGCCCCCCTACAGCCCAATCGGGGACGACGTGCAACTTTTACCGACTCCGAGCGAAAGGGCGAAATACCGGATCGACTTGGAAGGGAACGAGTATCCCGTCCATAGCACTCCTGTCGGCGAACACGAGCGCAACCACAAAGTGCCTCCTCCGGTCCGGCCCAAACCCGTCCTGACCAAACCCAACGTACGGAAACTCGATCCGAACTTGCTCAAAACGATAGAGGCGGGAATGAGGAGCAACCGGCGAATGCCCCGATCGCCGCTCGCGCACGCCGACGACGTGGAAACTTCGGAGAACTACGCCGATCCGGTCGACAAGCTGCGATCGAGGGGCTACCTCAACGACGACATTTACGCCGTCCCGGAGGATTCACACGGTCGTCTGATTAAGATCCGTAACCTGGGCGGTCTGCATCACGGCGGACCGGAGGAGGAGAACGGGTACGAGCGGAAGGCCAACTCCACGGCGCGCCGGCCTTCTAAGTACAAGCACCGCTCGAAAATACTCTTCAGCAAAACGAAAATGTACCAGAGGCGGTTCCAGTCGGACAGCGACGGCGAGGAGAGCGGGCCGGCGACGCAGAAGAAGAAGAAGGGACGAGCTCACCGGGGGAGCGAGGAGGACCCGCTGCTGTCGCCCGCCGATCCGTGGAAGCAGGGGATCGATAACCCGGCCATAACCTCTGACCCCGAGCAAGACGAGAAGAAGATGAAGAAGAAGAAGGGAGGAAAGCCGCCCAAAGAGCCTAAGAAGGTGAGGGACGTGTTTGTTTGTTGTGACATTAACTGTGCAAAGAGGGCGTAAAATGAGCAAAAGCCTCGACCAACTGTGTTGAAAGAAAGAGGATGATATTGCGATGGTTGTTCTGGAGATGTGCACATGATAATATGGAGCGTATGAGCTACATTCAAACGATTAAAAGTTAGCGATAAAAGAGACAGAAACGTCTCATTAGGACATAAAGAGATGTTTCTGCACACTATATGTTTTATGCCGTACTTGAACCTCAACAAGACATTGACAGGCACAATTTAGCACATTCTTGATGGATTGTGAAGATATCAAGAATATTGTTATCAAATTTATGCCAAAAATTACCGAGATATTGTTTTTTCTTAGAATCGTTCAGCTCAACTTAATAATTCCAATAAAATTAGTCGACTAATAAAATTTAAAGCTTTACAGTCCAACCTGGAACATGGAATGAGTTATAGGTGTTTGTATCCTGAAAAGTATCTCGAAAAACATGACTTGAGATCTGTGTTATTAGTGATTAAATGTAAATACACTGTAAAATGTGTCACACCCACACAGAGACACGCCCACTGTAAAATGTGTCACACCCACACAGAGACACGCCCACTGTAAAATGTGTCACTCCCACAGAGACACGCCCACTGTAAAATGTGTCACTCCCACACAGAGACACGCCCACTGTAAAATGTGTCACACCCACAGAGACACGCCCACTGTAAAATGTGTCACACCCACAGAGACACGCCCACTGTAAAATGTGTCACTCCCACACAGAGACACGCCCACTGTAAAATGTGTCACTCACACAGAGACACGCCCACTGTAAAATGTCACTCCCACACAGAGACACGCCCACTGTAAAATGTGTCACACCCACGGAGACACGCCCACTGTAAAATGTGTCACACCCACAGAGACACGCCCACTGTAAAATGTGTCACACCCACAGAGACACGCCCACTGTAAAATGTGTCACACCCACAGAGACACGCCCACTGTAAAATGTGTCACTCCCACACAGAGACACGCCCACTGTAAAATGTGTCACTCCCACACAGAGACACGCCCACTGTAAAATGTGTCACTCCCACACAGAGACACGCCCACTGTAAAATGTGTCACACCCACAGAGACACGCCCACTGTAAAATGTGTCACTCCCACACAGAGACACGCCCACTGTAAAATGTGTCACACCCACAGAGACACGCCCACTGTAAAATGTGTCACTCCCACACAGAGACACGCCCACTGTAAAATGTGTCACTCCCACACAGAGACACGCCCACTGTAAAATGTGTCACTCCCACACAGAGACACGCCCACTGTAAAATGTGTCACACCCACAGAGACACGCCCACTGTAAAATGTGTCACTCCCACACAGAGACACGCCCACTGTAAAATGTGTCACTCCCACACAGAGACACGCCCACTGTAAAATGTGTCACTCCACACAGAGACACGCCCACTGTAAAATGTGTCACCCACACAGAGACACGCCCACTGTAAAATGTGTCACTCCCACACAGAGACACGCCCACTGTAAAATGTGTCACACCCACAGAGACACGCCCACTGTAAAATGTGTCACACCCACAGAGACACGCCCACTGTAAAATGTGTCACTCCCACACAGAGACACGCCCACTGTAAAATGTGTCACTCCCACACAGAGACACGCCCACTGTAAAATGTGTCACTCCCACACAGAGACACGCCCACTGTAAAATGTGTCACACCCACACAGAGACACGCCCACTGTAAAATGTGTCACTCCCACAGAGACACGCCCACTGTAAAATGTGTCACTCCCACAGAGACACGCCCACTGTAAAATGTGTCACCCACACAGAGACACGCCCACTGTAAAATGTGTCACTCCCACACAGAGACACGCCCACTGTAAAATGTGTCACTCCCACACAGAGACACGCCCACTGTAAAATGTGTCACACCCACAGAGACACGCCCACTGTAAAATGTGTCACTCCCACACAGAGACACGCCCACTGTAAAATGTGTCACACCCACAGAGACACGCCCACTGTAAAATGTGTCACACCCACAGAGACACGCCCACTGTAAAATGTGTCACTCCCACACAGAGACACGCCCACTGTAAAATGTGTCACTCACACAGAGACACGCCCACTGTAAAATGTGTCACACCCACGGAGACACGCCCACTGTAAAATGTGTCACACCCACAGAGACACGCCCACTGTAAAATGTGTCACACCCACAGAGACACGCCCACTGTAAAATGTGTCACTCCCACACAGAGACACGCCCACTGTAAAATGTGTCACTCACACAGAGACACGCCCACTGTAAAATGTGTCACACCCACAGAGACACGCCCACTGTAAAATGTGTCACACCCACAGACACGCCCACTGTAAAATGTGTCACACCCACAGAGACACGCCCACTGTAAAATGTGTCACTCCCACACAGACACGCCCACTGTAAAATGTGTCACTCACACAGAGACACGCCCACTGTAAAATGTGTCACACCCACACAGAGACACGCCCACTGTAAAATGTGTCACACCCACAGAGACACGCCCACTGTAAAATGTGTCACACCCACACAGAGACATGCCCACTGTAAAATGTGTCACTCCCACACAGAGACACGCCCACTGTAAAATGTGTCACTCACACAGAGACACGCCCACTGTAAAATGTGTCACACCCACAGAGACACGCCCACTGTAAAATGTGTCACACCCACACAGAGACACGCCCACTGTAAAATGTGTCACACCCACACAGAGACATGCCCACTGTAAAATGTGTCACACCCACAGAGACACGCCCACTGTAAAACGTGTCACACCCACACAGAGACATGCCCACTGTAAAATGTGTCACACCCACAGAGACACGCCCACTGTAAAACGTGTCACACCCACACAGAGACACGCCCACTGTAAAATGTGTCACACCCACAGAGACACGCCCACTGTAAAATGTGTCACACCCACAGAGACACGCCCACTGTAAAATATGTCACACCCACAGAGACACGCCCACTGTAAAATGTGTCACACCCACAGAGACACGCCCACTGTAAAATGTGTCACTCCCACACAGAGACACGCCCACTGTAAAATGTGTCACTCCCACACAGAGACACGCCCACTGTAAAATGTGTCACTCCCACACAGAGACACGCCCACTGTAAAATGTGTCACTCCCACACAGAGACACGCCCACTGTAAAATGTGTCACTCACACAGAGACACGCCCACTGTAAAATGTGTCACTCCCACACAGAGACACGCCCACTGTAAAATGTGTCACTCCCACACAGAGACACGCCCACTGTAAAATGTGTCACTCCCACACAGAGACACGCCCACTGTAAAATGTGTCACTCCCACACAGAGATGTGACTGTGACACGAGTTTAATCCAGACCGACTGAAGAACAGAGGAAATATTTGTGCCGAGAACAGTGCTAAACCGGGGCTAAACCGGGGCTAAAACAGAAACAAATCGGAGCTAAACTGGGGCTAAACCTGAGTTAAACCTGAGCTGAACCGGGTTCAAACCAGGACTAAACCAGGTCTGAAGCAGATGGTATAAAGTCTTTGCAGCTCATTAAATAAAAGCTCAGGATGTTTGAACAGGCGCTTTAGTCAAACAGACGATGCAGACGACGAATCGCCCGCGGCTCCTTCAGAAACGCTCTCGTCTTCTCTCCCCTGACGCTTTGAGGCCGTCATCGGGGACAATCAGAGCAGACAAACCCGTCGTCGGGGATAATCGGAGAGGACAGACTCGACGTGTTCGCCGCGATCGTCCCGACAACGCGCCGAAGAGCCAATGACTCACGACGGCTCGGGGAAACTTTTGCATCGAGTCCGACCGCGGCTAAAGTTCAATCGCATCGTTCAACGAAAGCGGTATTAATATTAATTATTATTATTAATGCTTCATTTATGGAGCAATAAGTGGTCTTCCTGCCGTCCACACGCGCCACGGACACGTCAAAAGACCGTCACGTGATGTGTTTAGTTGTGTTTAAGCAAGTTCATTTAATTTGATGATTTGTGATGCTTTTAACTTACTTTAGACTTGGTTTGATCCGCCTGGAGTGAGAAGCGACATGCAAAAGACACAAATGATTAAAAAGTCTATATTTATAATGCCATAAAGGAGAGCGAGGTGTGGAGAAGATGATCCTGTGACTCACGAGTTTAAAAACACACAGTTCTGTCCTGGTTTGACCAAAGATGATGTTTCTGATGCGTCAGGTCCAAACAGAGCTGGGCAAAAGTGCGTCGAAAAGAATTATTCATCTATTTCCTTTGTTGTGATTGATTTAGATTCTTTTAAATTACATTTTCCTTTTCAAAAGCAAAATAAAAATGTCTTGAATTGATTTCATGATCGTAAGAAATACAGACTTTTTACACAAAAATATTCCAGTTTCTTCCAACAAAGTCTGACTTCTGCTTCAAACTGCATTAAAATGACAATAAATATAGATTATCCACCGAGCTATAAGATGAATCCTCATATTCTAGATGTTTCGAACGTTTAAAGGTTAAATATTGAACTAAAACATAAGTAAATCACCATCTTCAATTTTGATCAAAAACGAGCCTGTTCCGAACGACCGAGCTGTTGATAAGCCCCGCCCCCTCACAGCAACAAGCCCCGCCTCCTCACAGCAACAAGCCCTGCCTCCCCACAGCGACAGGCCCCGCCTCTTTCACCGCAACAAGCGGCAGACAGGTT
Organism: Eucyclogobius newberryi; assembly: GCA_026437355.1. Taxonomy (NCBI): domain Eukaryota; kingdom Metazoa; phylum Chordata; class Actinopteri; order Gobiiformes; family Gobiidae; genus Eucyclogobius; species Eucyclogobius newberryi. Next base: position 31,614,933 of record JAPEHP010000019.1, on the reverse strand, counting down.
TATTTTTTTTTTGGAACACTCGAACGATCGCCTTGAGTACAGCGATGTGGGCGGGGCTAGAGGGTAGGTGAAAACGGGGCTTTTCTGTTCAGTCGCAGGACAAATGAAGTGAAAAATAGAACTCTGAGTGAGCTCGCCCTGGGGTCAAAGCTCGTTAACGTCTTTAACGCTCTCCGTTTCAGCCCAAGTCGTCGAAGCCGGCCAAGCCCCTGTACCCGCCCACCCGCAGGACCTGGGACAGCAACTACTTTGGCGTCCCACTGGAGAACCTCGTGACCCAGGACCGGCCCATCCCGCTCTTCATCGAGAAGTGCGTGGACTACATCGAGAAGACCGGTGAGTCTGAGAGGGAAACCAGGCTTTAAACGACGAGTCTTTGGTCTGTGGTCCTGGTTTGGTCTGTGGTCCTGGTTTGGTCCGTGGTCCTGGTTTGGTCTGTGGTCTGTGGTCCTGGTTTGGTCTGTGGTCCTGGTTTGGTCTGTGGTCCTGGTTTGGTCTGTGGTCCTGGTTTGGTCTGTGGTCTGTGGTCCTGGTTTGGTCTGTGGTCCTGGTTTGGTCTGTGGTCCTGGTTTGGTCTGTGGTCTGTGGTCCTGGTTTGGTCTGTGGTCCTGGTTTGGTCTGTGGTCCTGGTTTGGTCTGTGGTCTGTGGTCCTGGTTTGGTCTGTGGTCTGTGGTCCTGGTTTGGTCCGTGGTCCTGGTTTGGTCTGTGGTCCGTGGTCCTGGTTTGGTCTGTGGTCTGTGGTCCTGGTTTGGTCTGTGGTCTGTGGTCCTGGTTTGGTCTGTGGTCCTGGTTTGGTCTGTGGTCCTGGTTTGGTCTGTGGTCTGTGGTCCTGGTTTGGTCTGTGGTCCTGGTTTGGTCTGTGGTCCTGGTTTGGTCTGTGGTCCTGGTTTGGTCTGTGGTCCTGGTTTGGTCTGTGGTCCTGGTTTGGTCTGTGGTCCGTGGTCCTGGTTTGGTCTGTGGTCTGTGGTCCTGGTTTGGTCTGTGGTCTGTGGTCCTGGTTTGGTCTGTGGTCCTGGTTTGGTCTGTGGTCCTGGTTTGGTCTGTGGTCCTGGTTTGGTCTGTGGTCCTGGTTTGGTCCGTGGTCCTGGTTTGGTCTGTGGTCCGTGGTCCTGGTTTGGTCTGTGGTCTGTGGTCCTGGTTTGGTCTGTGGTCTGTGGTCCTGGTTTGGTCTGTGGTCCTGGTTTGGTCTGTGGTCCTGGTTTGGTCTGTGGTCTGTGGTCCTGGTTTGGTCTGTGGTCCTGGTTTGGTCTGTGGTCTGTGGTCCTGGTTTGGTCTGTGGTCTGTGGTCCTGGTTTGGTCTGTGGTCCTGGTTTGGTCTGTGGTCTGTGTTCCTGGTTTGGTCTGTGGTCCTGGTTTGGTCTGTGGTCCTGGTTTGGTCTGTGGTCTGTGGTCCTGGTTTGGTCTGTGGTCCTGGTTTGGTCTGTGGTCTGTGGTCCTGGTTTGGTCTGTGGTCCTGGTTTGGTCTGTGGTCTGTGGTCCTGGTTTGGTCTGTGGTCTGTGGTCCTGGTTTGGTCTGTGGTCCTGGTTTGGTCTGTGGTCCTGGTTTGGTCTGTGGTCCTGGTTTGGTCTGTGGTCTGTGGTCCTGGTTTGGTCTGTGGTCCTGGTTTGGTCTGTGGTCCTGGTTTGGTCTGTGGTCCTGGTTTGGTCTGTGGTCTGTGGTCCTGGTTTGGTCTGTGGTCCTGGTTTGGTCTGTGGTCCTGGTTTGGTCTGTGGTCCTGGTTTGGTCTGTGGTCCTGGTTTGGTCTGTGGTCTGTGGTCCTGGTTTGGTCTGTGGTCCTGGTTTGGTCTGTGGTCCTGGTTTGGTCTGTGGTCCTGGTTTGGTCTGTGGTCTGTGGTCCTGGTTTGGTCTGTGGTCTGTGGTCCTGGTTTGGTCTGTGGTCCTGGTTTGGTCTGTGGTCCTGGTTTGGTCTGTGGTCCTGGTTTGGTCTGTGGTCTGTGGTCCTGGTTTGGTCTGTGGTCCTGGTTTGGTCTGTGGTCCTGGTTTGGTCTGTGGTCCTGGTTTGGTCTGTGGTCTGTGGTCCTGGTTTGGTCTGTGGTCCTGGTTTGGTCTGTGGTCTGTGGTCCTGGTTTGGTCTGTGGTCCTGGTTTGGTCTGTGGTCCTGGTTTGGTCTGTGGTCCTGGTTTGGTCTGTGGTCCTGGTTTGGTCTGTGGTCCTGGTTTGGTCTGTGGTCCTGGTTTGGTCTGTGGTCCTGGTTTGGTCTGTGGTCCTGGTTTGGTCTGTGGTCCTGGTTTGGTCTGTGGTCCTGGTTTGGTCTGTGGTCTGTGGTCCTGGTTTGGTCTGTGGTCCTGGTTTGGTCTGTGGTCTGTGGTCCTGGTTTGGTCTGTGGTCCTGGTTTGGTCTGTGGGCGGCGTCAGGAGAGCTAGAGTCCAGGTTCTAAAAGTTGCTTGAGCCAGTGTGTTCTGGTCCAGGTCCAGGTCCCTTTTGGGTCAGGTCTGGCTCCAAACGTTGGTGATCTTCTCCTTCTTGAACGTTCCTTCGGTGGATGAATAATTTGAAGAGTTGAATATTTGAGTTTGTTGCATAATGTTCCGTCTGTGGCTCATGTTTTTATCCTGTGTTTCTCACATTTAGAGTCTTGAACTTGTGGAACACATCATCTCACGTTTGTTTCATCAGAGTGTTGTGCTGATAGACCGACGTGTCTGACAGACTTAGACCTGGTCCTGGTTTAGTCCTGGTTTAGTCCTGGTTTAGTCCTGGTTTAGTCCTGATTTAGTCCTGGTTTAGACCTGGTTTAGTCCTGGTTTAGACCTGGTTTAGTCCTGGTTTGGACCTGGTTTAGTCCTGGTTTGGACCTGGTTTAGACCTGGTTTGGACTAAAGCACGTCTAAAGCAGGACTAAACCAGGACTAAAGCAGGTCTAAACCAGGACTAAACCAGGACTAAAGCAGGACTAAAGCAGGACTAAAGCAGGTCTAAAGCAGGTCTAAAGCAGGTCTAAACCAGGACTAAAGCAGGACTAAAGCAGGACTAAAGCAGGACTAAAGCAGGACTAAACCAGGACTAAAGCAGGTCTAAAGCAGGTCTAAACCAGGTCTAAACCAGGACTAAACCAGGACTAAACCAGGACTAAAGCAGGACTAAAGCAGGACTAAAGCAGGACTAAAGCAGGACTAAAGCAGGTCTAAACCAGGACTAAAGCAGGACTAAAGCAGGACTAAAGCAGGACTAAAGCAGGACTAAACCAGGACTAAAGCAGGACTAAAGCAGGTCTAAACCAGGACTAAACCAGGACTAAAGCAGGTCTAAACCAGGACTAAAGCAGGACTAAAGCAGGACTAAAGCAGGACTAAACCAGGACTAAAGCAGGACTAAAGCAGGACTAAAGCAGGACTAAACCAGGACTAAAGCAGGACTAAAGCAGGACTAAAGCAGGACTAAAGCAGGACTAAACCAGGACTAAAGCAGGACTAAAGCAGGACTAAACCAGGACTAAACCAGGACTAAAGCAGGACTAAAGCAGGTCTAAACCAGGACTAAAGCAGGACTAAAGCAGGACTAAAGCAGGACTAAACCAGGACTAAACCAGGACTAAAGCAGGACTAAAGCAGGTCTAAACCAGGACTAAACCAGGACTAAAGCAGGTCTAAACCAGGACTAAACCAGGACTAAACCAGGACTAAACCCGGTTTCAGACCTGACCACAGCTCATGAGGCGTGTGGTCTGTGGTTTCGTTTCAAAGTTCAAACCGTTTAAAAGAACCACAAACATGAGTCAGACTTAATGACTTTATCCACTGAAGCTCAGAGCGGCTAAAGTGGGCCGGGACAGGTCTAAAGTGGGCCGGGACAGAACTAAAGTGGTCATAAACGACAGGATGTGGTCATAAACGACAGGATGTGGTCATAAACGACAGGATGTGGTCATAAACGACAGGACGTGGTCATAAACGACAGGACGTGGTCATAAACGACAGGACGTGGTCATAAACGACAGGACGTGGTCATAAACGACAGGACGTGGTCATAAACGACAGGACGTGGTCATAAACGACAGGATGTGGTCATAAATAAGAGCGTTCTTGTCGCCTGCAGTGCTGGAGCTTAAACTCTTGAAGATGATTCTCGTCTTTTACACTTCACAGGATTTTGGACCAAACTCGTCACATTTATTTAAAAATAACCGTCTTTTCTGAGGAATGTTCCAGACTCATGATGATGTCACCGTTTGAACAAAGATCAATAAAATAACGATGGCTTAACCTGTTTAAATAAAGACTAATTGTCCAGTTGACTAAAGGATAACGGCTCCAGTTTGAGTCTTGTTTCTAAACCGGCCTAAACCAGGTTAAATCCCGCCCACACCAGGTTAAATCCCGCCCACACCAGGTTAAATCCCGCCCACACCAGGTTAAATCCCGCCCACACCAGGTTAAATCCCGCCCACACCAGGTTAAATCCCGCCCACACCAGGAAACATCTTCTACTTTCTCCTGGTTGTTTGTCAGTTTGTCAGGCGCTGCATTAGAGCATCAGGAGCTTTTAATCGGGCTCTCGCCTCCTCTCAGGCTCTCCTCGCTGCTTCTCGGGCTCTCCTCGCCTCCTCTCAGGCTCTCCTCGCTGCTTCTCGGGCTCTCCTCGCCTCCTCTCAGGCTCTCCTCGCTGCTTCTCGGGCTCTCGCCTCCTCTCGGGCTCTCCTCGCCTCCTCTCAGGCTCTCCTCGCTGCTTCTCGGGCTCTCGCCTCCTCTCGGGCTCTCCTCGCTGCTTCTCGGGCTCTCCTCGCTGCTTCTCGGGCTCTCCTCGCCTCCTCTCAGGCTCTCCTCGCTGCTTCTCGGGCTCTCCTCGCCTCCTCTCGGGCTCTCCTCGCCTCCTCTCGGGCTCTCCTCGCCTCCTCTCGGGCTCTCCTCGCCTCCTCTCGGGCTCTCCTCGCTGCTTCTCGGGCTCTCCTCGCTGCTTCTCGGGCTCTCCTCGCCTCCTCTCGGGCTCTCCTCGCTGCTTCTCGGGCTCTCCTCGCCTCCTCTCGGGCTCTCCTCGCTGCTTCTCGGGCTCTCCTCGCCTCCTCTCGGGCTCTCCTCGCTGCTTCTCGGGCTCTCCTCGCTGCTTCTCGGGCTCTCCTCGCCTCCTCTCGGGCTCTCCTCGCTGCTTCTCGGGCTCTCCTCGCCTCCTCTCGGGCTCTCCTCGCTGCTTCTCGGGCTCTCCTCGCTGCTTCTCGGGCTCTCCTCGCCTCCTCTTGGGCTCTCCTCGCCTCCTCTCAGGCTCTCCTTGCTGCTTCTCGGGCTCTCGCCTCCTCTCGGGCTCTCCTCGCCTCCTCTCGGGCTCTCCTCGCCTCCTCTCAGGCTCTCCTCGCTGCTTCTCGGGCTCTCCTCGCTGCTTCTCGGGCTCTCCTCGCCTCCTCTCGGGCTCTCCTCGCCTCCTCTCGGGCTCTCCTCGCCTCCTCTCGGGCTCTCCTCGCTGCTTCTCGGGCTCTCCTCGCTGCTTCTCGGGCTCTCCTCGCCTCCTCTCGGGCTCTCCTCGCTGCTTCTCGGGCTCTCCTCGCCTCCTCTCGGGCTCTCCTCGCCTCCTCTCGGGCTCTCCTCGCCTCCTCTCGGGCTCTCCTCGCCTCCTCTCGGGCTCTCCTCGCTGCTTCTCGGGCTCTCCTCGCCTCCTCTCGGGCTCTCCTCGCTGCTTCTCGGGCTCTCCTCGCCTCCTCTCGGGCTCTCCTCGCTGCTTCTCGGGCTCTCCTCGCTGCTTCTCGGGCTCTCCTCGCCTCCTCTCGGGCTCTCCTCGCTGCTTCTCGGGCTCTCCTCGCCTCCTCTCGGGCTCTCCTCGCTGCTTCTCGGGCTCTCCTCGCTGCTTCTCGGGCTCTCCTCGCCTCCTCTTGGGCTCTCCTCGCCTCCTCTCAGGCTCTCCTTGCTGCTTCTCGGGCTCTCGCCTCCTCTCGGGCTCTCCTCGCCTCCTCTCGGGCTCTCCTCGCCTCCTCTCACGCTCTCCTCGCTGCTTCTCGGGCTCTCCTCGCTGCTTCTCGGGCTCTCCTCGCCTCCTCTCGGGCTCTCCTCGCCTCCTCTCGGGCTCTCCTCGCCTCCTCTCGGGCTCTCCTCGCTGCTTCTCGGGCTCTCCTCGCTGCTTCTCGGGCTCTCCTCGCTGCTTCTCGGGCTCTCCTCGCCTCCTCTCGGGCTCTCCTCGCTGCTTCTCGGGCTCTCCTCGCCTCCTCTCGGGCTCTCCTCGCCTCCTCTCGGGCTCTCCTCGCCTCCTCTCGGGCTCTCCTCGCTGCTTCTCGGGCTCTCCTCGCTGCTTCTCGGGCTCTCCTTGCTGCTTCTCGGGCTCTCCTCGCTGCTTCTCGGGCTCTCCTCGCTGCTTCTCGGGCTCTCCTCGCCTCCTCTCGGGCTCTCCTCGCTGCTTCTCGGGCTCTCCTCGCCTCCTCTCGGGCTCTCCTCGCTGCTTCTCGGGCTCTCCTCGCTGCTTCTCGGGCTCTCCTCGCCTCCTCTCGGGCTCTCCTCGCTGCTTCTCGGGCTCTCCTCGCCTCCTCTCGGGCTCTCCTCGCTGCTTCTCGGGCTCTCCTCGCTCTCATCATCAGAACGAGTCCTTGGGGAAAAACACTTTATATTTCATGTGATGGATTGAGAGTCCGACAGACGAGAGCAGCACTTTAACTCTGACTCGATCCTGCTGTGGGACAACTTTAGCTCTGGTTTAGACACACATTAGTCCCAGTGTAGACCAAATATAGACCCAATTTAGATCCAGTTTAGTCCCAGTTTAGTCCAAATTTAGACCCAATTTAGACCCAGTTTAGTCCCAGTTTAGTCCAAATATAGACCCAGTTTAGTCCCAATTTAGACCCAGTTTAGTCCCAGTTTAGTGCAAATATAGACCCAGTTTAGTCCCAATTTAGACCCAGTTTAGTCCCAGTTTAGTGCAAATATAGACCCAATTCAGGCCTAGTTTAGTCCCAATTTAGAACCAGTTTTGTCCAAATATAGACCCAATTTTGACCAAGTTTAGTTCAAATATAGACCCAATGTAGACCCAGTTTAGTCCAAGTTTAGTCCAAATATAGACCCAATTTTGACCCAGTTTAGTCCAAATGTAGACCCAGTTTAGTCCAAATATAGACCCAATTTAGACCCAGTTTAGTCCCAGTTTAGTCCAAATATAGACCCAATTTAGACCCAGTTTAGTCCAATCATCGACCCAATTTAGACCCAGTTTAGTCCAAATATAGACCCAATTTAGACCCAGTTTAGTCCCAGTTTAATCCAAATATAGACCCAATTTAGGCCCAGTTTAGTCCTAGTTTAGTCCAACTATAGACCCAATTCAGGCCTAGTGTAGTCCCAATTTAGACCCAGTTTTGTCCAAATATAGACCCAATTTTGACCCAGTTTAGTCCAAATATAGACCCAATTTTGACCCAGTTTAGTCCAAATATAGACCCAAATATAGACCCAGTTTAGTCCAAATATAGACCCAATGTAGTCCCAGTTTAGTCCAAATATAGACCCAATTTAGACCCAGTTTAGTCCCAGTTTAGTCCAAATATTGACCCAATTTTGACCCAGTTTAGTCCAAATATAGACCCAATGTAGACCCAGTTTAGTCCAAATATAGACCCAATTTAGACCCAGTTTAGTCCCAGTTTAGTCCAAATATTGACCCAATTTTGACCCAGTGTAGACCAAATATAGACCCAATGTACACCCAGTTTAGTCCAAATATAGACCCAATTTAGACCCAGTTTAGTCCAATCATAGTCTCAATTTAGACCCAGTTTAGTCCAAATAGACCCAATTTAGACCCAGTTTAGTCCAAATATAGACCCAATTTAGACCCAGTTTAGTCCAAATATAGACCCAATTTAGACCCAGTTTAGTCCAATCATAGACCCAATTTAGACCCAGTTTAGTCCCAGTTTAATCCAAATATAGACCCAATTTAGGCCTAGTTTAGTCCCAGTTTAGTCCAAATATAGACCCAATTCAGGCCTAGTGTAGTCCTAATTTAGTCCAAATATAGACCCAATGTAGACCCAATTTTGACCCAGTTTAGTCCAAATATAGACCCAATGTAGACTCATTTTAGTCCAATCATAGACCCAATTTAGACCCAGTTTAGTCCCAGTATAGTCCCAATTTAGACCCAGTTTAGTCCCAGTATAGTCCCAATTTAGACCCAGTTTAGTCCCAATTTAGAACCAGTTTAGTCCCAGTTTAGTCCAAATATAGACCCAATGTAGACCCAGTTTAGTCCCAGTTTAGTCCAAATATAGACCCAGTTTAGTCCCAGTTTTGTCCCAATTTAGACCCAGTTTAGTCCCAGTTTTAGTCCAAATATAGACCCAATTTAGACCCAGTTTAGTCCAATCATCGACCCAATTTAGACCCAGTTTAGTCCAAATATAGACCCAATTTAGACCCAGTTTAGTCCCAGTTTTGTCCCAATTTAGACCCAGTTTAGTCCAAATATAGACCCAGTTTACTCCCAGTTTAGTCCAAATATAGACCCAATTTAGTCCCAGTTTAATCCCAGTTTAGTCCCAGTTTAGACCCAGTTTAGACCCAGTTTAGACCCAGTTTAGACCTGACCACTCTGCCACTCGTTCTCTGGAGCAGCAGCGACTCGTCTGTTTTGACCCTCGTGAGTCGCTCCATCTGCTCAAACCAGACGCTCCAATTCTGCACTTTATGATTATTATTATATTATATAATTATGTTTATTATATTGGGAAATAAAACACATTCAACCGTTATTGCTCCTCCCACTGAGAACACCATAAGAACCAGGACTAAACCAGGACTAAACCACTACTAAACCAGGTCTAATCCAGGTCTAATCCTGGTCTAATCCTGGTCTAATCCAGGACTAAACCAGGTCTAATCCAGGACTAAACCAAGACTAAACCAGGTCTAATCCAGGTCTAATCCAGGACTAATCCAGGACTAATCCAGGACTAAACCAGGTCTAAACCAGGACTAAACCAGGTCTAATCCAGGTCTAATCCTGGACTAAACCAGGTCTAATCCAGGACTAAACCAGGTCTAAACCAGGACTAAACCAGGTCTAATCCAGGTCTAATCAAGGTCTAATCCAGGTCTAATCCAGGACTAATCCAGGTCTAATCCAGGTCTAATCCAGGTCTAATCCAGGACTAATCCAGGACTAATCCAGGTCTAATCCAGGACTAAACCAGGTCTAATCCAGGTCTAATCCAGGACTAAACCAGGTCTAATCCAGGTCTAATCCAGGTCTAATCCAGGACTAAACCAGGTCTAAACCAGGACTAAACCAGGTCTAATCCAGGTCTAATCCAGGACTAAACCAGGACTAAACCAGGTCTAATCCAGGACTAATCCAGGACTAAACCAGGACTAAACCAGGTCTAATCCAGGTCTAATCCAGGTCTAATCCAGGACTAAACCAGGACTAAACCAGGTCTAATCCAGGACTAATCCAGGACTAAACCAGGACTAAACCAGGTCTAATCCAGGTCTAATCCAGGTCTAATCCAGGACTAAACCAGGTCTAAACCAGGTCTAATCCAGGTCTAATCCAGGTCTAATCCAGGTCTAATCCAGGACTAATCCAGGTCTAATCCAGGTCTAATCCAGGTCTAATCCAGGTCTAATCCAGGTCTAATCCAGGACTAATCCAGGTCTAATCCAGGACTAATCCAGGTCTAATCCAGGTCTAATCCAGGACTAATCCAGGTCTAATCCAGGTCTAATCCAGGACTAAACCAGGTCTAATCCAGGTCTAATCCAGGTCTAATCCAGGACTAATCCAGGTCTAATCCAGGACTAAACCAGGACTAAACCAGGTCTAATCCAGGTCTAATCCAGGACTAAACCAGGACTAATCCAGGTCTAATCCAGGACTAATCCAGGACTAAACCAGGACTAAACCAGGTCTAATCCAGGTCTAATCCAGGTCTAATCCAGGACTAAACCAGGTCTAATCCAGGACTAAACCAGGACTAAACCAGGTCTAAGCAGGTCTAACCAGGCCTCATTGTTGTTGTTTTTAAAGGTGCGTTAACCTTTGACTCCGTTCACCTGAGCCCACGTGGGAGGAGTCAAGGGGGTTTAATGAAGGAGGTTTGGGTTCCACGTCGAGGAACAGCAGCTGTGACGTTGCCGTGACGACATGGCCGGTCACAGAGGAACGAGCTGAAAGAGAAACGAGTTCAGGCTGAGTCACCGCGGCAACAAGACGAGTTCCTGGAAGAGTTTGAGAGACAAAAGATGAGAGACAAAAGATGAGAGACAAAAGATGAGAGACAAAAGATGAGAGACAAAAGATGAGAGACAAAAGATGAGAGACAAAAGATGAGAGACAAAAGATGAGACGAGACGAGAGGAGAGGGAGGAGAGAGCAAGAGGGAGGAGAGGAAGAGGGAGGAGAGAGGGTCACACGTGTCACCGGCCTCAGGATTCACACGTTGTTCATAATCAACAGTTGACCAAAGTCAACTCCGCACACCTGCCCCGAACACCTGCCCCGAACACCTGCCCCGAACACCTGCCCGCAAACACCTGCCCCGAACACCTGCCCCGAACACCTGCCCGCAAACACCTGCCCCGAACACCTGCCCCGAACACCTGCCCCGAACACCTGCCCCCGAACACCTGCCCCGAACACCTGCCCGCAAACACCTGCCCCGAACACCTGCCCCGAACACCTGCCCCGAACACCTGCCCCCGAACACCTGCCCCGAACACCTGCCCGCAAACACCTGCCCCGAACACCTGCCCCGAACACCTGCCCGCAAACACCTGCCCCGAACACCTGCCCCGAACACCTGCCCCTTATTTGCCCACTTACTTTTTCTTTTATTGTTTCATTGGCAGGTTTAGCTCTCGTTTATATCTTTGGTCTTGTTTTAGGTCAATTAGTTCTGGATTTGTCTTGACTTGTACTTGGTTTAGTCCTGCTTTAGCCCTGGTTTAGTCCTGCTTTACTCCTGCTTTAGTCCTGCTTTAGCCCTGGTTTAGTCCTGCTTTACTCCTGCTTTAGTCCTGTTTTAGTCCTGCTTTAGTTCTGCTTTAGTCCTGCTTTAGTCCTGCTTCAACCCTGGTTTAGTCCTGCTTTACTCCTGCTTTACTCCTGCTTTAGTTCTGCTTTAGTCCTGCTTTACTCCTGCTTTAGTCCTGCTTTAGTTCTGGTTTAGTCCTGCTTTAGTCCTGCTTTAGTCCTGGTTTAGTCCTGCTTTAGTCCTGCTTTAGTCCTGATTTAGTCCTGGTTTAGTCCTGCTTTAGTCCTGCTTTAGTCCTGCTTTACTCCTGCTTTAGTCCTGGTTTAGTGCTGCTTTAGTCCTGCTTTACTCCTGCTTTAGCCCTGGTTTAGTCCTGCTTTAGTCCTGCTTTAGTCCTGGTTTAGTCCTGCTTTACTCCTGCTTTAGTCCTGGTTTAGTCCTGCTTTAGCCCTGGTTTAGTCCTGCTTTACTCCTGCTTTAGTCCTGTTTTAGTCCTGCTTTAGTTCTGCTTTAGTCCTGTTTTAGTCCTGCTTTAGTTCTGCTTTAGTCCTGCTTTAGTCCTGCTTTAGCCCTGGTTTAGTCCTGGTTTAGTCCTGCTTTAGTCCTGCTTTAGTTCTGCTTTAGTTCTGCTTTAGTCCTGTTTTAGTCCTGCTTTAGTTCTGCTTTAGTCCTGGTTTAGTCCTGCTTTAGTTCTGCTTTAGTCCTGCTTTAGTCCTGCTTCAACGCTGGTTTAGTCCTGCTTTACTCCTGCTTTACTCCTGCTTTAGTTCTGCTTTAGTCCTGCTTTACTCCTGCTTTAGTCCTGCTTTAGTTCTGGTTTAGTCCTGCTTTAGTCCTGCTTTAGTCCTGGTTTAGTCCTGCTTTAGTCCTGCTTTAGTCCTGATTTAGTCCTGGTTTAGTCCTGCTTTAGTCCTGCTTTAGTCCTGCTTTACTCCTGCTTTAGTCCTGGTTTAGCGCTGCTTTAGTCCTGCTTTACTCCTGCTTTAGCCCTGGTTTAGTCCTGCTTTAGTCCTGCTTTAGTCCTGCTTTAGTCCTGGTTTAGTCCTGCTTTACTCCTGCTTTAGTCCTGGTTTAGTCCTGCTTTAGCCCTGGTTTAGTCCTGCTTTACTCCTGCTTTAGTCCTGTTTTAGTCCTGCTTTAGTTCTGCTTTAGTCCTGCTTTAGTCCTGCTTTAGCCCTGGTTTAGTCCTGGTTTAGTCCTGCTTTAGTCCTGCTTTAGTTCTGCTTTAGTTCTGCTTTAGTCCTGTTTTAGTCCTGCTTTAGTTCTGCTTTAGTCCTGGTTTAGTCCTGGTTTAGTCCTGCTTTAGTCCTGCTTTTGTCCTGCTTTAGTCCTGCTTTAGTCCTGATTTAGTCCTGCTTTAGTCCTGGTTTAGTCCTGGTTTAGTCCTGGTTTAGTCCTGATTTAGTCCTGGTTTAGTCCTGCTTTACTCCTGCTTTAGTCCTGGTTTAGTGCTGCTTTAGTCCTGCTTTACTCCTGCTTTAGCCCTGGTTTAGTCCTGCTTTACTCCTGCTTTAGTCCTGCTTTAGCCCTGGTTTAGTCCTGCTTTACTCCTGCTTTAGTCCTGTTTTAGTCCTGCTTTAGTTCTGCTTTAGTCCTGGTTTAGTCCTGCTTTAGTCCTGCTTTAGTTCTGCTTTAGTCCTGGTTTAGTCCTGCTTTACTCCTGCTTTAGTTCTGCTTTAGTCCTGCTTTAGTCCTGGTTTAGTCCTGCTTTACTCCTGGTTTAGTCCTGCTTTAGTCCTGCTTTAGTCCTGGTTTAGTCCTGCTTTAGTCCTGCTTTAGTCCTGGTTTAGTCCTGCTTTAGTCCTGCTTTAGTCCTGGTTTAGTGCTGCTTTACTCCTGCTTTAGTCCTGCTTTACTCCTGCTTTAGTCCTGGTTTAGTGCTGCTTTAGTCCTGCTTTACTCCTGCTTTAGCCCTGGTTTAGTCCTGCTTTACTCCTGCTTTAGTCCTGTTTTAGTCCTGCTTTAGTTCTGCTTTAGTCCTGGTTTAGTCCTGGTTTAGTCCTGCTTTACTCCTGCTTTAGTTCTGCTTTAGTCCTGCTTTAGTCCTGCTTTACTCCTGCTTTAGTCCTGGTTTAGTGCTGCTTTACTCCTGCTTTAGTCCTGGTTTAGTCCTGGTTTAGTCCTGCTTTAGTCCTGCTTTAGTCCTGGTTTAGTGCTGGTTTAGTCCTGGTTTAGTCCTAGTTTAGTCCTGCTTTAGTCCTGCTTTAGTCCTGCTTTAGTCCTGCTTTAGTCCTGCTTTAGTCCTGCTTTAGTCCTGCTTTAGTCCTGGTTTAGTCCTGCTTTACTCCTGCTTTAGTCCTGCTTTAGTCCTGGTTTAGTCCTGCTTTAGTCCTGGTTTAGTCCTGGTTTAGTCCTGGTTTAGTGCTGCTTTAGTCCTGCTTTAGTCCTGCTTTAGTCCTGCTTTAGTCCTGGTTTAGTCCTGCTTTAGTCCTGCTTTAGTCCTGGTTTAGTCCTGCTTTAGTCCTGCTTTAGTCCTGGTTTAGTCCTGCTTTAGTCCTGCTTTAGTCCTGGTTTAGTCCTGGTTTAGTCCTGCTTTAGTCCTGCTTTAGTCCTGCTTTAGTCCTGGTTTAGACCTGCTTTAGTCCTGGTTTAGTCCTGCTTTAGTCCTGCTTTAGTGCTGCTTTAGTCCTGCTTTAGTCCTGGTTTAGTTCTGCTTTAGTCCTGCTTTAGTCCTGCTTTAGTCCTGGTTTAGTCCTGGTTTAGTTCTGCTTTAGTCCTGCTTTAGTCCTGCTTTAGTCCTGCTTTAGTCCTGGTTTAGTGCTGCTTTAGTCCTGCTTTACTCCTGCTTTAGCCCTGGTTTAGTCCTGCTTTACTCCTGCTTTAGTCCTGCTTTAGCCCTGGTTTAGTCCTGCTTTACTCCTGCTTTAGTCCTGTTTTAGTCCTGCTTTAGTCCTGCTTTAGTCCTGGTTTAGTCCTGGTTTAGTTCTGGTTCAGTCCTGCTTTAGTCCTGCTTTAGTCCTGCTTTAGTCCTGGTTTAGTCCTGGTTTAGTCCTGCTTTAGTCCTGGTTTAGTCCTGCTTTACTCCTGCTTTAGTCCTGCTTTAGTCCTGCTTTAGTCCTGCTTTAGTCCTGGTTTAGTCCTGCTTTACTCCTGCTTTAGCCCTGGTTTAGTCCTGCTTTACTCCTGCTTTAGTCCTGCTTTAGCCCTGGTTTAGTCCTGCTTTACTCCTGCTTTAGTCCTGTTTTAGTCCTGCTTTAGTTCTGCTTTAGTCCTGGTTTAGTCCTGCTTTAGTCCTGCTTTAGTTCTGCTTTAGTCCTGGTTTAGTCCTGCTTTAGTCCTGCTTTAGTCCTGCTTTAGTCCTGGTTTAGTCCTGGTTTAGTCCTGGTTTAGTCCTGGTTTAGTCCTGCTTTAGTCCTGGTTTAGTCCTGCTTTACTCCTGCTTTAGTCCTGGTTTAGTGCTGCTTTAGTCCTGCTTTACTCCTGCTTTAGCCCTGGTTTAGTCCTGCTTTACTCCTGCTTTAGTCCTGCTTTAGCCCTGGTTTAGTCCTGCTTTACTCCTGCTTTAGTCCTGTTTTAGTCCTGCTTTAGTTCTGCTTTAGTCCTGGTTTAGTCCTGCTTTAGTCCTGCTTTAGTTCTGCTTTAGTCCTGGTTTAGTCCTGCTTTACTCCTGCTTTAGTTCTGCTTTAGTCCTGCTTTAGTCCTGGTTTAGTCCTGCTTTACTCCTGGTTTAGTCCTGCTTTAGTCCTGGTTTACTCCTGCTTTAGTCCTGCTTTAGTCCTGGTTTAGTCCTGCTTTAGTCCTGCTTTAGTCCTGCTTTAGTCCTGGTTTAGTCCTGCTTTAGTCCTGCTTTAGTCCTGGTTTAGTGCTGCTTTACTCCTGCTTTAGTCCTGCTTTACTCCTGCTTTAGTCCTGGTTTAGTGCTGCTTTAGTCCTGCTTTACTCCTGCTTTAGCCCTGGTTTAGTCCTGCTTTACTCCTGCTTTAGTCCTGTTTTAGTCCTGCTTTAGTTCTGCTTTAGTCCTGGTTTAGTCCTGGTTTAGTCCTGCTTTACTCCTGCTTTAGTTCTGCTTTAGTCCTGCTTTAGTCCTGCTTTACTCCTGCTTTAGTCCTGGTTTAGTCCTGGTTTAGTGCTGCTTTACTCCTGCTTTAGTCCTGGTTTAGTCCTGCTTTAGTCCTGCTTTAGTCCTGGTTTAGTCCTGCTTTAGTCCTGCTTTAGTCCTGGTTTAGTCCTAGTTTAGTCCTGCTTTACTCCTGCTTTAGTCCTGCTTTAGTCCTGCTTTAGTCCTGCTTTAGTCCTGGTTTAGTCCTGGTTTAGTGCTGCTTTAGTCCTGGTTTAGTCCTGCTTTACTCCTGCTTTAGTCCTGGTTTAGTCCTGCTTTAGTCCTGGTTTAGTCCTGGTTTAGTCCTGCTTTAGTCCTGGTTTAGTCCTGCTTTAGTCCTGGTTTAGTCCTGGTTTAGTCCTGCTTTAGTCCTGCTTTAGTCCTGGTTTAGTCCTGGTTTAGTGCTGCTTTAGTCCTGCTTTACTCCTGCTTTAGCCCTGGTTTAGTCCTGCTTTACTCCTGCTTTAGTCCTGTTTTAGTCCTGCTTTAGTCCTGGTTTAGTCCTGCTTTAGTCCTGCTTTAGTCCTGCTTTAGTCCTGCTTTAGTCCTGGTTTATACCTGGTTTAGACCTGGTTTAGTCCTGCTTTAGTCCTGCTTTAGTGCTGCTTTAGTCCTGGTTTAGTCCTGGTTTAGTCCTGCTTTAGTCCTGCTTTAGTCCTGGTTTAGTCCTGGTTTAGTTCTGCTTTAGTCCTGGTTTAGTCCTGGTTTAGTCCTGCTTTAGTCCTGCTTTAGTCCTGCTTTACTCCTGCTTTAGTCCTGGTTTAGTGCTGCTTTAGTCCTGCTTTACTCCTGCTTTAGCCCTGGTTTAGTCCTGCTTTACTCCTGCTTTAGTCCTGCTTTAGCCCTGGTTTAGTCCTGCTTTACTCCTGCTTTAGTCCTGTTTTAGTCCTGCTTTAGTCCTGCTTTAGTCCTGCTTTAGTCCTGGTTTAGTCCTGGTTTAGTTCTGGTTTAGTCCTGCTTTAGTCCTGCTTTAGTCCTGCTTTAGTCCTGGTTTAGTCCTGGTTTAGTCCTGCTTTAGTCCTGCTTTAGTCCTGGTTTAGTCCTGCTTTACTCCTGCTTTAGTCCTGCTTTAGTCCTGCTTTAGTCCTGGTTTAGTCCTGCTTTAGTCCTGCTTTAGCCCTGGTTTAGTCCTGCTTTACTCCTGCTTTAGTCCTGTTTTAGTCCTGCTTTAGTTCTGCTTTAGTCCTGGTTTAGTCCTGCTTTAGTCCTGCTTTAGTTCTGCTTTAGTCCTGGTTTAGTCCTGCTTTGCTCCTGCTTTAGTTCTGCTTTAGTCCTGCTTTAGTCCTGGTTTAGTCCTGCTTTACTCCTGCTTTAGTCCTGGTTTACTCCTGCTTTAGTCCTGGTTTAGTCCTGCTTTAGTCCTGCTTTAGTCCTGGTTTAGACCTGCTTTAGTCCTGGTTTAGTCCTGGTTTAGTCCTGGTTTAGTGCTGCTTTACTCCTGCTTTAGTCCTGGTTTAGTCCTGGTTTAGTCCTGCTTTAGTCCTGGTTTAGTCCTGGTTTAGTCCTGCTTTACTCCTGCTTTAGTCCTGGTTTAGTCCTGGTTTAGTGCTGCTTTAGTCCTGCTTTACTCCTGCTTTAGCCCTGGTTTAGTCCTGCTTTACTCCTGCTTTAGTCCTGTTTTAGTCCTGCTTTACTCCTGCTTTAGTCCTGGTTTAGTCCTGGTTTAGTGCTGCTTTAGTCCTGCTTTACTCCTGCTTTAGCCCTGGTTTAGTCCTGCTTTACTCCTGCTTTAGTCCTGCTTTACTCCTGCTTTAGTTCTGCTTTAGTCCTGCTTTAGTCCTGGTTTAGTCCTGCTTTACTCCTGCTTTAGTCCTGGTTTAGTGCTGCTTTACCCCTGCTTTAGTCCTGCTTTAGTCCTGGTTTAGTCCTGGTTTAGTCCTGCTTTAGTCCTGGTTTAGTGCTGCTTTACTCCTGCTTTAGTCCTGGTTTAGTCCTGGTTTAGTCCTGCTTTAGTCCTGGTTTAGTCCTGGTTTAGTCCTGCTTTACTCCTGCTTTAGTCCTGGTTTAGTCCTGGTTTAGTGCTGCTTTAGTCCTGCTTTACTCCTGCTTTAGCCCTGGTTTAGTCCTGCTTTACTCCTGCTTTAGTCCTGTTTTAGTCCTGCTTTACTCCTGCTTTAGTCCTGGTTTAGTCCTGGTTTAGTGCTGCTTTAGTCCTGCTTTACTCCTGCTTTAGTCCTGCTTTACTCCTGCTTTAGTTCTGCTTTAGTCCTGCTTTAGTCCTGGTTTAGTCCTGCTTTACTCCTGCTTTAGTCCTGGTTTAGTGCTGCTTTACCCCTGCTTTAGTCCTGCTTTAGTCCTGGTTTAGTCCTGGTTTAGTCCTGCTTTAGTCCTGGTTTAGCCCTGGTTTAGTCCTGCTTTAGTCCTGCTTTAGTCCTGGTTTAGTCCTGGTTTAGACCTGCTTTAGTCCTGCTTTAGTCCTAGTTTAGTCCTAGTTTAGTCAAATCAAATCATCAAATCAATTTATTTTTGTAAGGCCCAAAATCACAACAACAGTTGCCTCTGAGGGCCACAGGGAGAAATGAATCAACAATGTCTGTGGGGACGAGGGACGATGTCCCAGGGTCCTCTGTCCTTAGACTCTCCTTCTGGACCAGGAAAAAGTACAAAAAAAACCTCTTTGGGAAAAAAGCGTAGAAACCTGGAGGAGTTTCAGTGAAGGAGAGATCCGACTCTCACAGACGGACAGACGGACACGAGGAGACTGGAGCTGGACCCACTCTTCAGGCAGAAGAGGGACCGACTGAGTCGAGCTGGACCCACTCTTCAGGCAGATGAGGGACCGTCCACACAGGGCAGGGACCACTTCACCAGGGGAGGGACATCTGGGTCCACAGGTCCTCAGGAGTGAGAGAAAGAAAAGAAGGCGGTGAACAGTTTGCAAGTGGAATCAAAAAATAAATATTGTTTGATAGCATAAGTAGTCAGAAGAAGAAGAGGATAGTGCTCAAGCTGTCATACTTCCCCCAGCACAGTTACTCCTAGGGCAGCGTAGCTGAAGCTGTGGGTTTATCTTTCTGTTCCTAACTAGTCTGACCATAAGCGAGTTCGAAGAGGAACGTTTTAAGCCTGGACTTAAATGAAGAGACTGTGTCAGCATATTTAACATGGGTCGGGAGCTGATTCCATAACACAGGAGCTTGGTAGCTAAACGCTCTACCTCCTACAGTACTTTTAGAGACTCTTGGCACCACCAGAAGGCCGGCATTCTGAGAGCGAAGAGCTCTGTTTGGATGATATGGTTCTATAGCATCTTTGAGGTAGGATGGGGCCATGTCATTTATGGCTTTGTAGGTCAAGAGTAGAATTTTGAATTCTATCCTGCTTAAGTCCTGGTTTAGTCCTGGTTTAGTCCTGGTTTAGTGCTGCTTTAGTCCTGGTTTAGCCTGGTTTAGTCCTGGTTTAGTCCTGCTTTACTCCTGGTTTAGACCTGGTTTAGTCCTGGTTTAGTCCTAGTTTAGACCTGGTTTAGTCCTGCTTTAGTCCTGCTTTAGTCCTGGTTTAGTCCTGCTTTACTCCTGGTTTAGTCCTGGTTTAGTCCTGGTTTAGTGCTGCTTTAGTCCTGGTTTAGTCCTGCTTTAGTCCTGCTTTAGTCCTGCTTTAGTCCTGCTTTAGTCCTGGTTTAGTCCTGCTTTAGTCCTGCTTTCGTCCTGCTTTCGTCCTGGTTTAGTCCTGGTTTAGTTCTGCTTTAGTCCTGGTTTAGTCCTGCTTTAGTCCTGCTTTAGTCCTGCTTTACTCCTGCTTTAGTCCTGCTTTAGTCCTGGTTTAGTCCTGCTTTAGTCCTGCTTTCGTCCTGGTTTAGTCCTGGTTTAGTCCTGCTTTAGCCCTGGTTTAGTCCTGCTTTAGTCCTGCTTTAGACCTGTTTTAGTCCTGGTTTAGACCTGCTTTAGTCCTGCTTTAGTCCTGCTTTAGACCTGGTTTAGTCCTGCTTTAGTCCTGCTTTCGTCCTGGTTTAGTCCAGCTTTAGTCCTGCTTTAGACCTGGTTTAGTCCTGCTTTACTCCTGCTTTAGTCCTGTTTTAGTCCTGGTTTAGACCTGCTTTAGTCCTGCTTTAGTCCTAGTTTAGTCCTGCTTTACTCCTGCTTAAGTCCTGGTTTAGTCCTGGTTTAATCCTGGTTTAGTGCTGCTTTAGTCCTGGTTTAGTCCTGGTTTAGTCCTGGTTTAGTCCTGCTTTACTCCTGCTTTAGTCCTGGTTTAGACCTGGTTTAGTCCTGGTTTAGTCCTAGTTTAGACCTGGTTTAGTCCTGCTTTAGTCCTGCTTTAGTCCTGGTTTAGTCCTGGTTTAGTCCTGGTTTTGTGCTGCTTTAGTCCTGGTTTAGTCCTGCTTTAGTCCTGCTTTAGTCCTGCTTTAGTCCTGCTTTAGTCCTGGTTTAGTCCTGGTTTAGTCCTGCTTTAGTCCTGCTTTCGTCCTGGTTTAGTTCTGCTTTAGTCCTGGTTTAGTCCTGGTTTAGTCCTGCTTTAGTCCTGCTTTAGTCCTGCTTTACTCCTGCTTTAGTCCTGCTTTAGTCCTGGTTTAGTCCTGCTTTACTCCTGCTTTAGTCCTGCTTTAGCCCTGGTTTAGTCCTGCTTTAGTCCTGTTTTAGTCCTGCTTTAGTTCTGCTTTAGTCCTGGTTTAGTCCTGGTTTAGTCCTGCTTTAGTCCTGCTTTAGTCCTGCTTTAGACCTGCTTTAGTCCTGCTTTACTCCTGCTTTAGTCCTGTTTTAGTCCTGCTTTAGTTCTGCTTTAGTCCTGGTTTAGTCCTGGTTTAGTCCTGCTTTAGTCCTGGTTTAGTCCTGGTTTAGTGCTGCTTTAGTCCTGCTTTACTCCTGCTTTAGCCCTGGTTTAGTCCTGCTTTACTCCTGCTTTAGTCCTGCTTTAGCCCTGGTTTAGTCCTGCTTTACTCCTGCTTTAGTCCTGCTTTAGTTCTGCTTTAGTCCTGGTTTAGTCCTGCTTTAGTCCTGCTTTAGTTCTGCTTTAGTCCTGGTTTAGTCCTGCTTTACTCCTGCTTTAGTTCTGCTTTAGTCCTGCTTTAGTCCTGGTTTAGTCCTGCTTTAGTCCTGGTTTAGTCCTGGTTTAGTCCTGGTTTACTCCTGCTTTAGTCCTGCTTTAGTCCTGGTTTAGTCCTGCTTTAGTCCTGCTTTAATCCTGGTTTAGTCCTGGTTTAGTCCTGGTTTAGTGCTGCTTTAGTCCTGGTTTAGTCCTGCTTTAGTCCTGGTTTAGTCCTGGTTTAGTCCTGCTTTAGTCCTGCTTTAGTCCTGGTTTAGTCCTGCTTTACTCCTGCTTTTGTCCTGGTTTAGTCCTGCTTTACTCCTGCTTTAGTCCTGGTTTAGTCCTGGTTTAGTGCTGCTTTAGTCCTGCTTTACTCCTGGTTTAGTCCTGCTTTACTCCTGCTTTACTCCTGCTTTAGTCCTGCTTTAGTCCTGCTTTAGTTCTGCTTTAGTCCTGGTTTAGTCCTGGTTTAGTCCTGCTTTACTCCTGCTTTAGTTCTGCTTTAGTGCTGCTTTACTCCTGCTTTAGTCCTGCTTTAGTCCTGCTTTAGTCCTGCTTTAGCCCTGGTTCAGTCCTGCTTTACTCCTGCTTTAGTCCTGCTTTAGTTCTGCTTTAGTCCTGGTTTAGTCCTGCTTTACTCCTGCTTTAGTTCTGCTTTAGTCCTGCTTTAGTCCTGGTTTAGTCCTGCTTTAGTCCTGGTTTAGTCCTGGTTTAGTCCTGGTTTACTCCTGCTTTAGTCCTGCTTTAGTCCTGGTTTAGTCCTGCTTTAGTCCTGCTTTAATCCTGGTTTAGTCCTGGTTTAGTCCTGGTTTAGTGCTGCTTTAGTCCTGCTTTAGTCCTGGTTTAGTCCTGGTTTAGTCCTGCTTTAGTCCTGCTTTAGTCCTGGTTTAGTCCTGCTTTACTCCTGCTTTTGTCCTGGTTTAGTCCTGCTTTACTCCTGCTTTAGTCCTGGTTTAGTCCTGGTTTAGTGCTGCTTTAGTCCTGCTTTACTCCTGGTTTAGTCCTGCTTTACTCCTGCTTTACTCCTGCTTTAGTCCTGTTTTAGTCCTGCTTTAGTTCTGCTTTAGTCCTGGTTTAGTCCTGGTTTAGTCCTGCTTTACTCCTGCTTTAGTTCTGCTTTAGTGCTGCTTTACTCCTGCTTTAGTGCTGCTTTACTCCTGCTTTAGTCCTGCTTTAGTCCTGCTTTAGTCCTGGTTTAGTGCTGGTTTAGTCCTGCTTTACTCCTGCTTTAGTCCTGCTTTAGTCCTGGTTTAGTCCTGGTTTAGACCTGCTTTAGTCCTGCTTTAGTCCTGCTTTAGTCCTGCTTTAGTCCTAGTTTAGTCCTGCTTTACTCCTGCTTTAGTCCTGCTTTAGTCCTGCTTTAGACCTGCTTTAGACCTGCTTTAGTCCTGCTTTAGTCCTAGTTTAGTCCTGCTTTACTCCTGCTTTAGTCCTGGTTTAGACCTGGTTTAGTCCTGGTTTAGTCCTAGTTTAGACCTGGTTTAGTCCTGCTTTAGTCCTGCTTTAGTCCTGGTTTAGTCCTGCTTTACTCCTGGTTTAGTCCTGGTTTAGTCCTGGTTTAGTGCTGCTTTAGTCCTGCTTTAGTCCTGCTTTAGTGCTGCTTTAGTCCTGCTTTAGTCCTGGTTTAGTCCTGGTTTAGTTCTGCTTTAGTCCTGCTTTAGTCCTGCTTTAGTCCTGGTTTAGTCCTGGTTTAGTTCTGCTTTAGTCCTGGTTTAGTCCTGCTTTAGTCCTGCTTTAGTCCTGGTTTAGTCCTGCTTTAGTCCTGCTTTACTCCTGCTTTAGTCCTGGTTTAGTGCTGCTTTAGTCCTGCTTTACTCCTGCTTTAGCCCTGGTTTAGTCCTGCTTTACTCCTGCTTTAGTCCTGCTTTAGCCCTGGTTTAGTCCTGCTTTACTCCTGCTTTAGTCCTGTTTTAGTCCTGCTTTAGTCCTGCTTTAGTCCTGCTTTAGTCCTGGTTTAGTTCTGCTTTAGTCCTGCTTTAGTCCTGCTTTAGTCCTGCTTTAGTCCTGCTTTAGTCCTGGTTTAGTCCTGCTTTACTCCTGCTTTAGTCCTGCTTTAGTCCTGCTTTAGTCCTGCTTTAGTCCTGCTTTAGTCCTGCTTTAGTCCTAGTTTAGTCCTGCTTTACTCCTGCTTTAGTCCTGCTTTAGTCCTAGTTTAGTCCTGCTTTACTCCTGCTTAAGTCCTGGTTTAGTCCTGGTTTAGTCCTGGTTTAATCCTGGTTTAGTGCTGCTTTAGTCCTGGTTTAGTCCTGGTTTAGTCCTGGTTTAGTCCTGCTTTACTCCTGCTTTAGTCCTAGTTTAGTCCTGCTTTACTCCTGCTTAAGTCCTGGTTTAGTCCTGGTTTAGTCCTGGTTTAATCCTGGTTTAGTGCTGCTTTAGTCCTGGTTTAGTCCTGGTTTAGTCCTGCTTTAGTCCTGCTTTAGTCCTGTTTTAGTCCTGCTTTAGTTCTGCTTTAGTCCTGGTTTAGTCCTGGTTTAGTCCTGCTTTACTCCTGCTTTAGTCCTGCTTTAGTCCTGGTTTAGTCCTGGTTTAGTGCTGCTTTAGTCCTGCTTTACTCCTGCTTTAGCCCTGGTTTAGTCCTGCTTTACTCCTGCTTTAGTCCTGCTTTAGCCCTGGTTTAGTCCTGCTTTACTCCTGCTTTAGTCCTGCTTTAGTTCTGCTTTAGTCCTGGTTTAGTCCTGCTTTACTCCTGCTTTAGTTCTGCTTTAGTCCTGCTTTAGTCCTGGTTTAGTCCTGCTTTAGTCCTGGTTTAGTCCTGGTTTAGTCCTGGTTTACTCCTGCTTTAGTCCTGCTTTAGTCCTGCTTTAGTCCTGCTTTAATCCTGGTTTAGTCCTGGTTTAGTGCTGCTTTAGTCCTGGTTTAGTCCTGCTTTAGTCCTGGTTTAGTCCTGGTTTAGTCCTGCTTTAGTCCTGCTTTAGTCCTGGTTTAGTCCTGCTTTACTCCTGCTTTTGTCCTGGTTTAGTCCTGCTTTACTCCTGCTTTAGTCCTGGTTTAGTCCTGGTTTAGTGCTGCTTTAGTCCTGCTTTACTCCTGGTTTAGTCCTGCTTTACTCCTGCTTTACTCCTGCTTTAGTCCTGTTTTAGTCCTGCTTTAGTTCTGCTTTAGTCCTGGTTTAGTCCTGGTTTAGTCCTGCTTTACTCCTGCTTTAGTTCTGCTTTAGTGCTGCTTTACTCCTGCTTTAGTCCTGCTTTAGTCCTGCTTTAGCCCTGGTTTAGTCCTGCTTTACTCCTGCTTTAGTCCTGCTTTAGTTCTGCTTTAGTCCTGGTTTAGTCCTGCTTTAGTCCTGCTTTAGTTCTGCTTTAGTCCTGGTTTAGTCCTGCTTTACTCCTGCTTTAGTTCTGCTTTAGTCCTGCTTTAGTCCTGGTTTAGTCCTGCTTTAGTCCTGGTTTAGTCCTGGTTTACTCCTGCTTTAGTCCTGCTTTAGTCCTGGTTTAGTCCTGCTTTAGTCCTGCTTTAATCCTGGTTTAGTCCTGGTTTAGTCCTGGTTTAGTGCTGCTTTAGTCCTGGTTTAGTCCTGCTTTAGTCCTGGTTTAGTCCTGGTTTAGTCCTGCTTTAGTCCTGCTTTAGTCCTGGTTTAGTCCTGCTTTACTCCTGCTTTAGTCCTGGTTTAGTGCTGCTTTAGTCCTGCTTTACTCCTGCTTTAGCCCTGGTTTAGTCCTGCTTTACTCCTGCTTTAGTCCTGCTTTAGCCCTGGTTTAGTCCTGCTTTACTCCTGCTTTAGTCCTGTTTTAGTCCTGCTTTAGTCCTGCTTTAGTCCTGCTTTAGTCCTGGTTTAGTTCTGCTTTAGTCCTGCTTTAGTCCTGCTTTAGTCCTGCTTTAGTCCTGCTTTAGTCCTGGTTTAGTCCTGCTTTACTCCTGCTTTAGTCCTGCTTTAGTCCTGCTTTAGTCCTGCTTTAGTCCTGCTTTAGTCCTGCTTTAGTCCTAGTTTAGTCCTGCTTTACTCCTGCTTTAGTCCTGCTTTAGTCCTAGTTTAGTCCTGCTTTACTCCTGCTTAAGTCCTGGTTTAGTCCTGGTTTAGTCCTGGTTTAATCCTGGTTTAGTGCTGCTTTAGTCCTGGTTTAGTCCTGGTTTAGTCCTGGTTTAGTCCTGCTTTACTCCTGCTTTAGTCCTGGTTTAGACCTGGTTTAGTCCTGGTTTAGTCCTAGTTTAGACCTGGTTTAGTCCTGCTTTAGTCCTGCTTTAGTCCTGGTTTAGTCCTGGTTTAGTCCTGGTTTTGTGCTGCTTTAGTCCTGGTTTAGTCCTGCTTTAGTCCTGCTTTAGTCCTGCTTTAGTCCTGGTTTAGTCCTGGTTTAGTCCTGGTTTAGTCCTGCTTTAGTCCTGCTTTCGTCCTGGTTTAGTTCTGCTTTAGTCCTGGTTTAGTCCTGGTTTAGTCCTGCTTTAGTCCTGCTTTAGTCCTGCTTTACTCCTGCTTTAGTCCTGCTTTAGTCCTGGTTTAGTCCTGCTTTACTCCTGCTTTAGTCCTGCTTTAGCCCTGGTTTAGTCCTGCTTTAGTCCTGCTTTAGTCCTGTTTTAGTCCTGCTTTAGTTCTGCTTTAGTCCTGGTTTAGTCCTGGTTTAGTCCTGCTTTAGTCCTGCTTTAGACCTGCTTTAGTCCTGCTTTACTCCTGCTTTAGTCCTGTTTTAGTCCTGCTTTAGTTCTGCTTTAGTCCTGGTTTAGTCCTGGTTTAGTCCTGCTTTACTCCTGCTTTAGTCCTGCTTTAGTCCTGGTTTAGTCCTGGTTTAGTGCTGCTTTAGTCCTGCTTTACTCCTGCTTTAGCCCTGGTTTAGTCCTGCTTTACTCCTGCTTTAGTCCTGCTTTAGCCCTGGTTTAGTCCTGCTTTACTCCTGCTTTAGTCCTGCTTTAGTTCTGCTTTAGTCCTGGTTTAGTCCTGCTTTAGTCCTGCTTTAGTTCTGCTTTAGTCCTGGTTTAGTCCTGCTTTACTCCTGCTTTAGTTCTGCTTTAGTCCTGCTTTAGTCCTGGTTTAGTCCTGCTTTAGTCCTGGTTTAGTCCTGGTTTAGTCCTGGTTTACTCCTGCTTTAGTCCTGCTTTAGTCCTGGTTTAGTCCTGCTTTAGTCCTGCTTTAATCCTGGTTTAGTCCTGGTTTAGTCCTGGTTTAGTGCTGCTTTAGTCCTGGTTTAGTCCTGCTTTAGTCCTGGTTTAGTCCTGGTTTAGTCCTGCTTTAGTCCTGCTTTAGTCCTGGTTTAGTCCTGCTTTACTCCTGCTTTTGTCCTGGTTTAGTCCTGCTTTACTCCTGCTTTAGTCCTGGTTTAGTCCTGGTTTAGTGCTGCTTTAGTCCTGCTTTACTCCTGGTTTAGTCCTGCTTTACTCCTGCTTTACTCCTGCTTTAGTCCTGTTTTAGTCCTGCTTTAGTTCTGCTTTAGTCCTGGTTTAGTCCTGGTTTAGTCCTGCTTTACTCCTGCTTTAGTTCTGCTTTAGTGCTGCTTTACTCCTGCTTTAGTCCTGCTTTAGTCCTGCTTTAGCCCTGGTTTAGTCCTGCTTTACTCCTGCTTTAGTCCTGCTTTAGTTCTGCTTTAGTCCTGGTTTAGTCCTGCTTTAGTCCTGCTTTAGTTCTGCTTTAGTCCTGGTTTAGTCCTGCTTTACTCCTGCTTTAGTTCTGCTTTAGTCCTGCTTTAGTCCTGGTTTAGTCCTGCTTTAGTCCTGGTTTAGTCCTGGTTTACTCCTGCTTTAGTCCTGCTTTAGTCCTGGTTTAGTCCTGCTTTAGTCCTGCTTTAATCCTGGTTTAGTCCTGGTTTAGTCCTGGTTTAGTGCTGCTTTAGTCCTGGTTTAGTCCTGCTTTAGTCCTGGTTTAGTCCTGGTTTAGTCCTGCTTTAGTCCTGCTTTAGTCCTGGTTTAGTCCTGCTTTACTCCTGCTTTTGTCCTGGTTTAGTCCTGCTTTACTCCTGCTTTAGTCCTGGTTTAGTCCTGGTTTAGTGCTGCTTTAGTCCTGCTTTACTCCTGGTTTAGTCCTGCTTTACTCCTGCTTTACTCCTGCTTTAGTCCTGTTTTAGTCCTGCTTTAGTTCTGCTTTAGTCCTGGTTTAGTCCTGGTTTAGTCCTGCTTTACTCCTGCTTTAGTTCTGCTTTAGTGCTGCTTTACTCCTGCTTTAGTCCTGCTTTAGTCCTGCTTTAGTCCTGGTTTAGTCCTGGTTTAGTCCTGGTTTAGTCCTGGTTTAGTGCTGGTTTAGTCCTGCTTTACTCCTGCTTTAGTCCTGCTTTAGTCCTGGTTTAGTCCTGGTTTAGACCTGCTTTAGTCCTGCTTTAGTCCTGCTTTAGTCCTGCTTTAGTCCTAGTTTAGTCCTGCTTTACTCCTGCTTTAGTCCTGCTTTAGTCCTGCTTTAGACCTGCTTTAGACCTGCTTTAGTCCTGCTTTAGTCCTAGTTTAGTCCTGCTTTACTCCTGCTTTAGTCCTGGTTTAGACCTGGTTTAGTCCTGGTTTAGTCCTAGTTTAGACCTGGTTTAGTCCTGCTTTAGTCCTGCTTTAGTCCTGGTTTAGTCCTGCTTTACTCCTGGTTTAGTCCTGGTTTAGTCCTGGTTTAGTGCTGCTTTAGTCCTGCTTTAGTCCTGCTTTAGTGCTGCTTTAGTCCTGCTTTAGTCCTGGTTTAGTCCTGGTTTAGTTCTGCTTTAGTCCTGCTTTAGTCCTGCTTTAGTCCTGGTTTAGTCCTGGTTTAGTTCTGCTTTAGTCCTGGTTTAGTCCTGCTTTAGTCCTGCTTTAGTCCTGGTTTAGTCCTGCTTTAGTCCTGCTTTACTCCTGCTTTAGTCCTGGTTTAGTGCTGCTTTAGTCCTGCTTTACTCCTGCTTTAGCCCTGGTTTAGTCCTGCTTTACTCCTGCTTTAGTCCTGCTTTAGCCCTGGTTTAGTCCTGCTTTACTCCTGCTTTAGTCCTGTTTTAGTCCTGCTTTAGTCCTGCTTTAGTCCTGCTTTAGTCCTGGTTTAGTTCTGCTTTAGTCCTGCTTTAGTCCTGCTTTAGTCCTGCTTTAGTCCTGCTTTAGTCCTGGTTTAGTCCTGCTTTAGTCCTGCTTTAGTCCTGCTTTAGTCCTGGTTTAGTCCTGCTTTACTCCTGCTTTAGTCCTGGTTTAGTGCTGCTTTAGTCCTGCTTTACTCCTGCTTTAGCCCTGGTTTAGTCCTGCTTTACTCCTGCTTTAGTCCTGCTTTAGCCCTGGTTTAGTCCTGCTTTAGTCCTGTTTTAGTCCTGCTTTAGTTCTACTTTAGTCCTGGTTTAGTCCTGCTTTAGTCCTGCTTTAGTTCTGCTTTAGTCCTGGTTTAGTCCTGCTTTACTCCTGCTTTAGTTCTGCTTTAGTCCTGCTTTAGTCCTGGTTTACTCCTGCTTTAGTCCTGGTTTAGTCCTGGTTTACTCCTGCTTTAGTCCTGCTTTAGTCCTGCTTTAGTCCTGCTTTAGACCTGCTTTAGTCCTGGTTTAGTCCTGGTTTAGTCCTGGTTTAGTGCTACTTTACTCCTGCTTTAGTCCTGGTTTAGTCCTGCTTTAGTCCTGGTTTAGTCCTGCTTTACTCCTGCTTTAGTCCTGGTTTAGTCCTGCTTTACTCCTGCTTTAGTCCTGGTTTAGTCCTGGTTTAGTGCTGCTTTAGTCCTGCTTTACTCCTGCTTTAGCCCTGGTTTAGTCCTGCTTTACTCCTGCTTTAGTCCTGTTTTAGTCCTGCTTTAGTTCTGCTTTAGTCCTGGTTTAGTCCTGGTTTAGTCCTGCTTTACTCCTGCTTTAGTTCTGCTTTAGTCCTGCTTTAGTCCTGGTTTAGTCCTGCTTTACTCCTGCTTTAGTCCTGGTTTAGTGCTGCTTTACTCCTGCTTTAATCCTGCTTTAGTCCTGGTTTAGTCCTGGTTTAGTCCTGCTTTAGTCCTGCTTTAGTCCTGGTTTAGTGCTGGTTTAGTCCTGCTTTACTCCTGATTTAGTCCTGCTTTAGTCCTGCTTTAGTCCTGGTTTAGTCCTGGTTTAGACCTGCTTTAGTCCTGCTTTAGTCCTGCTTTAGTCCTAGTTTAGTCCTGCTTTACTCCTGCTTTAGTCCTGCTTTAGTCCTGGTTTAGTCCTGGTTTAGACCTGCTTTAGTCCTGCTTTAGTCCTGCTTTAGTCCTAGTTTAGTCCTGCTTTACTCCTGCTTTACTCCTGCTTTAGTCCTGCTTTAGTCCTGCTTTAGTCCTAGTTTAGTCCTGCTTTACTCCTGCTTTAGTCCTGCTTTAGTCCTAGTTTAGTCCTGCTTTAGTCCTGGTTTAGTCCTGGTTTAATCCTGGTTTAGTGCTGCTTTAGTCCTGGTTTAGTCCTGGTTTAGTCCTGGTTTAGTCCTGCTTTACTCCTGCTTTAGTCCTGGTTTAGACCTGGTTTAGTCCTGGTTTAGTCCTAGTTTAGACCTGGTTTAGTCCTGCTTTAGTCCTGCTTTAGTCCTGGTTTAGTCCTGCTTTAGTCCTGCTTTAGTCCTGCTTTAGTCCTGGTTTAGTCCTGGTTTAGTCCTGCTTTAGTCC
The DNA here is from genome assembly GCA_026437355.1 of Eucyclogobius newberryi. Lineage (NCBI taxonomy): Eukaryota > Metazoa > Chordata > Actinopteri > Gobiiformes > Gobiidae > Eucyclogobius > Eucyclogobius newberryi. The sequence continues at coordinate 31,586,599 of JAPEHP010000019.1, read as the reverse complement.
TGCTTTCGTCCTGGTTTAGTCCTGGTTTAGTTCTGCTTTAGTCCTGGTTTAGTCCTGGTTTAGTCCTGCTTTAGTCCTGCTTTAGTCCTGCTTTAGTCCTGCTTTAGTCCTGGTTTAGTCCTGCTTTAGTCCTGCTTTACTCCTGCTTTAGTCCTGCTTTAGCCCTGGTTTAGTCCTGCTTTAGTCCTGTTTTAGTCCTGCTTTAGTCCTGCTTTAGTCCTGCTTTAGACCTGCTTTAGTCCTGCTTTACTCCTGCTTTAGTCCTGTTTTAGTCCTGCTTTAGTTCTGCTTTAGTCCTGGTTTAGTCCTGCTTTAGTCCTGCTTTAGTCCTGGTTTAGTCCTGGTTTAGTGCTGCTTTAGTCCTGCTTTACTCCTGCTTTAGCCCTGGTTTAGTCCTGCTTTACTCCTGCTTTAGTCCTGCTTTAGTTCTGCTTTAGTCCTGGTTTAGTCCTGCTTTAGTTCTGCTTTAGTCCTGGTTTAGTCCTGCTTTACTCCTGCTTTAGTTCTGCTTTAGTCCTGCTTTAGTCCTGGTTTAGTCCTGCTTTACTCCTGCTTCAGTCCTGGTTTAGTCCTGCTTTAGTCCTGCTTTAGTCCTGCTTTAGACCTGCTTTAGTCCTGCTTTACTCCTGCTTTAGTCCTGTTTTAGTCCTGCTTTAGTTCTGCTTTAGTCCTGGTTTAGTCCTGCTTTAGTCCTGCTTTAGTCCTGGTTTAGTCCTGGTTTAGTGCTGCTTTAGTCCTGCTTTACTCCTGCTTTAGCCCTGGTTTAGTCCTGCTTTACTCCTGCTTTAGTCCTGCTTTAGTTCTGCTTTAGTCCTGGTTTAGTCCTGCTTTAGTTCTGCTTTAGTCCTGGTTTAGTCCTGCTTTACTCCTGCTTTAGTTCTGCTTTAGTCCTGCTTTAGTCCTGGTTTAGTCCTGCTTTACTCCTGCTTTAGTCCTGGTTTAGTCCTGGTTTAGTGCTGCTTTAGTCCTGCTTTACTCCTGGTTTAGTCCTGCTTTACTCCTGCTTTACTCCTGCTTTAGTCCTGTTTTAGTCCTGCTTTAGTTCTGCTTTAGTCCTGCTTTAGTCCTGGTTTAGTCCTGGTTTAGTGCTGCTTTACTCCTGCTTTAGTCCTGCTTTAGTCCTGGTTTAGTCCTGGTTTAGTCCTGGTTTAGTCCTGCTTTAGTCCTGGTTTAGTGCTGGTTTAGTCCTGCTTTACTCCTGCTTTAGTCCTGCTTTAGTCCTGGTTTAGTCCTGGTTTAGTCCTGCTTTAGTCCTGGTTTAGTCCTGGTTTAGACCTGCTTTAGTCCTGCTTTAGTCCTGCTTTAGTCCTGCTTTAGTCCTAGTTTAGTCCTGCTTTAGTGCTGCTTTAGTCCTGCTTTAGTCCTGCTTTAGTCCTGCTTTAGTCCTAGTTTAGTCCTGCTTTACTCCTGCTTTAGTCCTGCTTAAGTGCTGGTTTAGTCCTGGTTTAGTCCTGGTTTAGTCCTGGTTTAGTCCTGGTTTAGTGCTGCTTTAGTCCTGGTTTAGTGCTGCTTTAGTCCTGGTTTAGTCCTGGTTTAGTCCTGGTTTAGTCCTGCTTTACTCCTGCTTTAGTCCTGGTTTAGTCCTGGTTTAGTGCTGCTTTAGTCCTGGTTTAGTGCTGCTTTAGTCCTGGTTTAGTCCTGGTTTAGTCCTGCTTTAGTCCTGGTTTAGTGCTGCTTTACTCCTGCTTTACTCCTGGTTTAGTCCTGCTTTAGTCCTGCTTTAGTCCTGCTTTAGTCCTGGTTTAGTCCTGCTTTAGTTCTGCTTTAGTCCTGGTTTAGACCTGGTTTAGACCTGGTTTAGTCCTGGTTTAGACCTGGTTTAGTCCTGCTTTAGTCCTGCTTTAGTCCTGCTTTACTCCTGCTTTAGTTCTGCTTTAGTCCTGCTTTAGTCCTGGTTTAGTCCTGCTTTACTCCTGCTTTAGTCCTGGTTTAGTGCTGCTTTACTCCTGCTTTAATCCTGCTTTAGTCCTGGTTTAGTCCTGGTTTAGTCCTGCTTTAGTCCTGCTTTAGTCCTGGTTTAGTGCTGGTTTAGTCCTGCTTTACTCCTGATTTAGTCCTGCTTTAGTCCTGCTTTAGTCCTGGTTTAGTCCTGGTTTAGACCTGCTTTAGTCCTGCTTTAGTCCTGCTTTAGTCCTAGTTTAGTCCTGCTTTACTCCTGCTTTAGTCCTGGTTTAGTCCTGGTTTAGACCTGCTTTAGTCCTGCTTTAGTCCTGCTTTAGTCCTAGTTTAGTCCTGCTTTACTCCTGCTTTACTCCTGCTTTAGTCCTGCTTTAGTCCTGCTTTAGTCCTAGTTTAGTCCTGCTTTACTCCTGCTTTAGTCCTGCTTTAGTCCTAGTTTAGTCCTGCTTTACTCCTGCTTAAGTCCTGGTTTAGACCTGGTTTAGTCCTGGTTTAGTCCTAGTTTAGACCTGGTTTAGTCCTGCTTTAGTGCTGCTTTAGTCCTGGTTTAGTGCTGCTTTAGTCCTGCTTTACTCCTGGTTTAGTTCTGCTTTAGTCCTGCTTTAGTCCTGGTTTAGTCCTGCTTTACTCCTGCTTTAGTCCTGGTTTAGTCCTGGTTTAGTGCTGCTTTAGTCCTGCTTTACTCCTGGTTTAGTCCTGCTTTACTCCTGCTTTACTCCTGCTTTAGTCCTGTTTTAGTCCTGCTTTAGTTCTGCTTTAGTCCTGCTTTAGTCCTGGTTTAGTCCTGGTTTAGTGCTGCTTTACTCCTGCTTTAGTCCTGCTTTAGTCCTGGTTTAGTCCTGGTTTAGTCCTGGTTTAGTCCTGGTTTAGTCCTGCTTTAGTCCTGGTTTAGTGCTGGTTTAGTCCTGCTTTACTCCTGCTTTAGTCCTGCTTTAGTCCTGGTTTAGTCCTGGTTTAGTCCTGCTTTAGTCCTGGTTTAGTCCTGGTTTAGACCTGCTTTAGTCCTGCTTTAGTCCTGCTTTAGTCCTGCTTTAGTCCTAGTTTAGTCCTGCTTTAGTGCTGCTTTAGTCCTGCTTTAGTCCTGCTTTAGTCCTGCTTTAGTCCTAGTTTAGTCCTGCTTTACTCCTGCTTTAGTCCTGCTTAAGTGCTGGTTTAGTCCTGGTTTAGTCCTGGTTTAGTCCTGGTTTAGTCCTGGTTTAGTGCTGCTTTAGTCCTGGTTTAGTGCTGCTTTAGTCCTGGTTTAGTCCTGGTTTAGTCCTGGTTTAGTCCTGCTTTACTCCTGCTTTAGTCCTGGTTTAGTCCTGGTTTAGTGCTGCTTTAGTCCTGGTTTAGTGCTGCTTTAGTCCTGGTTTAGTCCTGGTTTAGTCCTGCTTTAGTCCTGGTTTAGTGCTGCTTTACTCCTGCTTTACTCCTGGTTTAGTCCTGCTTTAGTCCTGCTTTAGTCCTGCTTTAGTCCTGGTTTAGTCCTGCTTTAGTTCTGCTTTAGTCCTGGTTTAGACCTGGTTTAGACCTGGTTTAGTCCTGGTTTAGACCTGGTTTAGTCCTGCTTTAGTCCTGCTTTAGTCCTGCTTTACTCCTGCTTTAGTTCTGCTTTAGTCCTGCTTTAGTCCTGGTTTAGTCCTGCTTTACTCCTGCTTTAGTCCTGGTTTAGTGCTGCTTTACTCCTGCTTTAATCCTGCTTTAGTCCTGGTTTAGTCCTGGTTTAGTCCTGCTTTAGTCCTGCTTTAGTCCTGGTTTAGTGCTGGTTTAGTCCTGCTTTACTCCTGATTTAGTCCTGCTTTAGTCCTGCTTTAGTCCTGGTTTAGTCCTGGTTTAGACCTGCTTTAGTCCTGCTTTAGTCCTAGTTTAGTCCTGCTTTACTCCTGCTTTAGTCCTGGTTTAGTCCTGGTTTAGACCTGCTTTAGTCCTGCTTTAGTCCTGCTTTAGTCCTAGTTTAGTCCTGCTTTACTCCTGCTTTACTCCTGCTTTAGTCCTGCTTTAGTCCTGCTTTAGTCCTAGTTTAGTCCTGCTTTACTCCTGCTTTAGTCCTGCTTTAGTCCTAGTTTAGTCCTGCTTTACTCCTGCTTAAGTCCTGGTTTAGACCTGGTTTAGTCCTGGTTTAGTCCTAGTTTAGACCTGGTTTAGTCCTGCTTTAGTGCTGCTTTAGTCCTGGTTTAGTGCTGCTTTAGTCCTGCTTTACTCCTGGTTTAGTTCTGCTTTAGTCCTGCTTTAGTCCTGGTTTAGTCCTGCTTTACTCCTGCTTTAGTCCTGGTTTAGTCCTGGTTTAGTGCTGCTTTAGTCCTGCTTTACTCCTGGTTTAGTCCTGCTTTACTCCTGCTTTACTCCTGCTTTAGTCCTGTTTTAGTCCTGCTTTAGTTCTGCTTTAGTCCTGCTTTAGTCCTGGTTTAGTCCTGGTTTAGTGCTGCTTTACTCCTGCTTTAGTCCTGCTTTAGTCCTGGTTTAGTCCTGGTTTAGTCCTGGTTTAGTCCTGGTTTAGTCCTGCTTTAGTCCTGGTTTAGTGCTGGTTTAGTCCTGCTTTACTCCTGCTTTAGTCCTGCTTTAGTCCTGGTTTAGTCCTGGTTTAGTCCTGCTTTAGTCCTGGTTTAGTCCTGGTTTAGACCTGCTTTAGTCCTGCTTTAGTCCTGCTTTAGTCCTGCTTTAGTCCTAGTTTAGTCCTGCTTTAGTGCTGCTTTAGTCCTGCTTTAGTCCTGCTTTAGTCCTGCTTTAGTCCTAGTTTAGTCCTGCTTTACTCCTGCTTTAGTCCTGCTTAAGTGCTGGTTTAGTCCTGGTTTAGTCCTGGTTTAGTCCTGGTTTAGTCCTGGTTTAGTGCTGCTTTAGTCCTGGTTTAGTGCTGCTTTAGTCCTGGTTTAGTCCTGGTTTAGTCCTGGTTTAGTCCTGCTTTACTCCTGCTTTAGTCCTGGTTTAGTCCTGGTTTAGTGCTGCTTTAGTCCTGGTTTAGTGCTGCTTTAGTCCTGGTTTAGTCCTGGTTTAGTCCTGCTTTAGTCCTGGTTTAGTGCTGCTTTACTCCTGCTTTACTCCTGGTTTAGTCCTGCTTTAGTCCTGCTTTAGTCCTGCTTTAGTCCTGGTTTAGTCCTGCTTTAGTTCTGCTTTAGTCCTGGTTTAGACCTGGTTTAGACCTGGTTTAGTCCTGGTTTAGACCTGGTTTAGTCCTGCTTTAGTCCTGCTTTAGTCCTGCTTTACTCCTGCTTTAGTTCTGCTTTAGTCCTGCTTTAGTCCTGGTTTAGTCCTGCTTTACTCCTGCTTTAGTCCTGGTTTAGTGCTGCTTTACTCCTGCTTTAATCCTGCTTTAGTCCTGGTTTAGTCCTGGTTTAGTCCTGCTTTAGTCCTGCTTTAGTCCTGGTTTAGTGCTGGTTTAGTCCTGCTTTACTCCTGATTTAGTCCTGCTTTAGTCCTGCTTTAGTCCTGGTTTAGTCCTGGTTTAGACCTGCTTTAGTCCTGCTTTAGTCCTGCTTTAGTCCTAGTTTAGTCCTGCTTTACTCCTGCTTTAGTCCTGGTTTAGTCCTGGTTTAGACCTGCTTTAGTCCTGCTTTAGTCCTGCTTTAGTCCTAGTTTAGTCCTGCTTTACTCCTGCTTTACTCCTGCTTTAGTCCTGCTTTAGTCCTGCTTTAGTCCTAGTTTAGTCCTGCTTTACTCCTGCTTTAGTCCTGCTTTAGTCCTAGTTTAGTCCTGCTTTACTCCTGCTTAAGTCCTGGTTTAGACCTGGTTTAGTCCTGGTTTAGTCCTAGTTTAGACCTGGTTTAGTCCTGCTTTAGTGCTGCTTTAGTCCTGGTTTAGTCCTGGTTTAGTCCTGGTTTAGTCCTGCTTTACTCCTGCTTTAGTCCTGGTTTAGACCTGGTTTAGTCCTGGTTTAGTCCTAGTTTAGACCTGGTTTAGTCCTGCTTTAGTCCTGCTTTAGTCCTGGTTTAGTCCTGCTTTAGTCCTGCTTTAGTCCTGGTTTAGTCCTGCTTTAGTCCTGCTTTAGTCCTGCTTTAGTCCTGGTTTAGTCCTGGTTTAGTCCTGCTTTAGTCCTGCTTTCGTCCTGGTTTAGTCCTGGTTTAGTTCTGCTTTAGTCCTGGTTTAGTCCTGCTTTAGTCCTGCTTTAGTCCTGCTTTAGTCCTGGTTTAGTCCTGCTTTAGCCCTGCTTTACTCCTGCTTTAGTCCTGCTTTAGCCCTGGTTTAGTCCTGCTTTAGTCCTGTTTTAGTCCTGCTTTAGTTCTGCTTCAGTCCTGGTTTAGTCCTGCTTTAGTCCTGCTTTAGTCCTGCTTTAGACCTGCTTTAGTCCTGCTTTACTCCTGCTTTAGTCCTGTTTTAGTCCTGCTTTAGTTCTGCTTTAGTCCTGGTTTAGTCCTGCTTTAGTCCTGCTTTAGTCCTGGTTTAGTCCTGGTTTAGCCCTGGTTTAGTCCTGCTTTACTCCTGCTTTAGTCCTGCTTTAGTTCTGCTTTAGTCCTGGTTTAGTCCTGCTTTAGTTCTGCTTTAGTCCTGGTTTAGTCCTGCTTTACTCCTGCTTTAGTTCTGCTTTAGTCCTGCTTTAGTCCTGGTTTAGTCCTGCTTTACTCCTGCTTTAGTCCTGGTTTAGTGCTGCTTTACTCCTGCTTTAATCCTGCTTTAGTCCTGGTTTAGACCTGCTTTAGTCCTGCTTTAGTCCTGCTTTAGTCCTGGTTTAGTCCTGGTTTAGTGCTGCTTTACTCCTGCTTTAGTCCTGGTTTAGTCCTGGTTTAGTCCTGCTTTAGTCCTGGTTTAGTCCTGGTTTAGTCCTGCTTTAGTCCTGCTTTAGTCCTGGTTTAGTCCTGCTTTACTCCTGCTTTAGTCCTGGTTTAGTCCTGGTTTAGTGCTGCTTTAGTCCTGCTTTACTCCTGGTTTAGTCCTGCTTTACTCCTGCTTTACTCCTGCTTTAGTCCTGTTTTAGTCCTGCTTTAGTTCTGCTTTAGTCCTGCTTTAGTCCTGGTTTAGTCCTGCTTTAGTTCTGCTTTAGTCCTGCTTTAGTCCTGGTTTAGTCCTGGTTTAGTGCTGCTTTACTCCTGCTTTAGTCCTGCTTTAGTCCTGGTTTAGTCCTGGTTTAGTCCTGCTTTAGTCCTGGTTTAGTGCTGGTTTAGTCCTGCTTTAGTCCTGGTTTAGTCCTGGTTTAGTCCTGCTTTAGTCCTGGTTTAGTCCTGGTTTAGACCTGCTTTAGTCCTGCTTTAGTCCTGCTTTAGTCCTGCTTTAGTCCTAGTTTAGTCCTGCTTTAGTGCTGCTTTAGTCCTGCTTTAGTCCTGCTTTAGTCCTGCTTTAGTCCTGCTTTAGTCCTAGTTTAGTCCTGCTTTACTCCTGCTTTAGTCCTGGTTTAGTCCTGCTTTACTCCTGCTTTAGTCCTGGTTTAGTCCTGGTTTAGTGCTGCTTTAGTCCTGGTTTAGTCCTGGTTTAGTCCTGCTTTAGTCCTGCTTTAGTCCTGGTTTAGTCCTGGTTTAGTGCTGCTTTACTCCTGCTTTACTCCTGGTTTAGTCCTGGTTTAGTCCTGCTTTAGTTCTGCTTTAGTCCTAGTTTAGACCTGGTTTAGACCTGGTTTAGTCCTGGTTTAGTCCTGCTTTAGTCCTGCTTTAGTCCTGCTTTAGTCCTGCTTTAGTCCTGCTTTAGTCCTGCTTTAGTCCTGGTTTAGTCCTGCTTTAGTCCTGCTTTAGTCCTGCTTTAGTTCTGCTTTAGTCCTGGTTTAGACCTGGTTTAGACCTGGTTTAGTCCTGGTTTAGTGCTGCTTTAGTCCTGGTTTAGTCCTGGTTTAGTCCTGCTTTAGTCCTGCTTTAGTCCTGGTTTAGTCCTGGTTTAGTGCTGCTTTACTCCTGCTTTACTCCTGGTTTAGTCCTGCTTTAGTCCTGCTTTAGTCCTGCTTTAGTCCTGGTTTAGTCCTGCTTTAGTTCTGCTTTAGTCCTAGTTTAGACCTGGTTTAGACCTGGTTTAGTCCTGGTTTAGTCCTGCTTTAGTCCTGCTTTAGTCCTGCTTTAGTCCTGCTTTAGTCCTGCTTTAGTCCTGCTTTAGTCCTGGTTTAGTCCTGCTTTAGTCCTGCTTTAGTCCTGCTTTAGTTCTGCTTTAGTCCTGGTTTAGACCTGGTTTAGACCTGGTTTAGTCCTGGTTTAGTGCTGCTTTAGTCCTGGTTTAGTCCTGGTTTAGTCCTGCTTTAGTCCTGCTTTAGTCCTGGTTTAGTCCTGGTTTAGTGCTGCTTTACTCCTGCTTTACTCCTGGTTTAGTCCTGCTTTAGTCCTGCTTTAGTCCTGCTTTAGTCCTGGTTTAGTCCTGCTTTAGTTCTGCTTTAGTCCTGGTTTAGACCTGGTTTAGACCTGGTTTAGTCCTGGTTTAGTCCTGCTTTAGTCCTGCTTTAGTCCTGCTTTACTCCTGCTTTACTCCTGGTTTAGTCCTGCTTTAGTTCTGCTTTAGTCCTGCTTTAGTCCTGGTTTAGACCTGGTTTAGTCCTGCTTTAGTCCTGCTTTAGTCCTGGTTTAGACCTGGTTTAGTCCTGCTTTAGTCCTGCTTTAGTCCTGCTTTTCTCTCTTCTTCTCTGAGCTTCACTTGTGTCTTGGTCAGATCTGGTGTTTTCTGGAGCTGTTTTGAACTCCAGACTCGAGACGTTTACGATGTAGAGACTGTGCAAACGTGCGACTCGTCAGGGCCGTGTCTTGTGTCGTTGTTGTTGTTGTTGTTGTTGTTGTTGTTGTTGTTGTTGTTGTTGTTGTTGTTGTTGTGTGTTTTGTGTCGCGCTCACACAGGAAGTGGGGCCCGAGGGAACAGGAAGTGGCTCTGATCTGATACGGAGATCCTCCTCCTTCAGCAGCTCTGACGCCACACTCATAATCCACTCAGAGGGGGCGTGTCCTGAGGGGGCGTGTCCCGAGGGGGCGTGTCCCGAGGGGGCGTGTCCCGAGCCACTGTTAGGTCTATGAATTGGCAGAACCGTCTTTAAACATGACTCTTGGTGTGTTTGGCAGGTTTGACGACAGAGGGTTTGTATCGAGTGAGCGGAAACAAAACGGACCAAGACAACATCCAGAAAGTCTTCGATCAAGGTGAGGATCAGAAGTCAAACCCTGTCGTTTGGGGGCGAGACACGTCCAGGGGAAGGTCTTTGGCAAAACGTCTCACTCTGAAACTTGATCTCTCAAAAGCGCTCGAGCTTCAGCCTCCAGAACCAGCGGCCATTTTGTTGATCGCTTCCAGATTTGGGACATTTTTAAAACGTTCCCGTGTCAGGCCTGTGGCCCCGCCCCCAAGAGCAGCCAATGACTCCAGACGACGAATGAGTGACGAGAAACACATGTGGAGGCGGGGCTTCTGCCAAACGCACTCAATGTCATTCAATACCAGGAGTAAACCGGGTCTAAACCAGGTCTAAACCAGGTCTAAACCAGGTCTAAACCAGGCCTGAACCAGGCCTGAACCAGGTCTAAACCAGGTCTAAACCAGGCCTAAACTAGGACTAAACCAGGACTGAACCAGGTCTAAACCAGGTCTAAACCAGGCCTGAACCAGGCCTGAACCAGGTCTAAACCAGGTCTAAACCAGGTCTAAACCAGGCCTAAACTAGGACTAAACCAGGACTGAACCAGGTCTAAACCAGGTCTAAACCAGGCCTAAACCAGGTCTAAACCAGGTCTAAACCAGGTCTAAACCAGGTCTAAACCAGGTCTAAACCAGGAGTAAACCGGGTCTAAACCAGGCCTAAACCAGGTCTAAACCAGGCCTAAACCAGGTCTAAACCAGGCCTAAACCAGGTCTAAACCAGGTCTAAACCAGGTCTAAACCAGGTCTAAACCAGGTCTAAACCAGGTCTAAACCAGGAGTAAACCGGGTCTAAACCAGGCCTAAACCAGGTCTAAACCAGGCCTGAACCAGGTCTAAACCAGGACTAAACCAGGTCTAAACCAGGCCTAAACCAGGACTAAACCAGGTCTAAACCAGGTCTAAACCAGGTCTAAACCAGGACTAAAGCAGGACTAAACCAGGACTAAACCAGGACTAAACCAGGACTAAACCAGGTCTAAACCAGGACTAAACCAGGACTAAACTAGGTCTAAACCAGGACTAAACCAGGACTAAACCAGGTCTAAACCAGGACTAAACTAGGTCTAAACCAGGACTAAACCAGAACTAAACTAGGTCTAAACTAGGTCTAAACCAGGACTAAACCAGGACTAAACCAGGTCTAAACCAGGTCTAAACCAGGCCTAAACTAGGACTAAACCAGGACTGAACCAGGTCTAAACCAGGTCTAAACCAGGCCTAAACCAGGTCTAAACCAGGTCTAAACCAGGTCTAAACCAGGTCTAAACCAGGTCTAAACCAGGAGTAAACCGGGTCTAAACCAGGCCTAAACCAGGTCTAAACCAGGCCTAAACCAGGTCTAAACCAGGCCTAAACCAGGACTAAACCAGGTCTAAACCAGGTCTAAACCAGGTCTAAACCAGGTCTAAACCAGGTCTAAACCAGGTCTAAACCAGGAGTAAACCGGGTCTAAACCAGGCCTAAACCAGGTCTAAACCAGGCCTGAACCAGGTCTAAACCAGGACTAAACCAGGTCTAAACCAGGCCTAAACCAGGACTAAACCAGGTCTAAACCAGGTCTAAACCAGGTCTAAACCAGGACTAAAGCAGGACTAAAGCAGGACTAAAGCAGGACTAAACCAGGAGTAAAGCAGGACTAAACCAGGTCTAAACCAGGTCTAAACCAGGTCTAAACCAGGAGTAAACCGGGTCTAAACCAGGCCTAAACCAGGTCTAAACCAGGTCTAAACCAGGTCTAAACCAGGCCTGAACCAGGTCTAAACCAGGTCTAAACCAGGTCTAAACCAGGCCTAAACTAGGACTAAACCAGGACTGAACCAGGTCTAAACCAGGCCTAAACCAGGACTAAACCAGGTCTAAACCAGGCCTAAACCAGGCCTAAACCAGGTCTAAACCAGGTCTAAACCAGGTCTAAACCAGGTCTAAACCAGGCCTGAACCAGGTCTAAACCAGGACTAAACCAGGTCTAAACCAGGCCTAAACCAGGACTAAACCAGGTCTAAACCAGGTCTAAACCAGGTCTAAACCAGGCCTAAACCAGGCCTAAACCAGGTCTAAACCAGGAGTAAACCGGGTCTAAACCAGGCCTAAACCAGGTCTAAACCAGGTCTAAACCAGGTCTAAACCAGGTCTAAACCAGGCCTGAACCAGGTCTAAACCAGGCCTAAACCAGGACTAAACCAGGTCTAAACCAGGTCTAAACCAGGCCTAAACCAGGCCTAAACCAGGCCTAAACCAGGTCTAAACCAGGTCTAAACCAGGAGTAAACTGGGTCTAAACCAGGCCTAAACCAGGTCTAAACCAGGTCTAAACCAGGTCTAAACCAGGTCTAAACCAGGCCTGAACCAGGTCTAAACCAGGCCTAAACCAGGACTAAACCAGGTCTAAACCAGGTCTAAACCAGGCCTAAACCAGGTCTAAACCAGGTCTAAACCAGGTCTAAACCAGGAGTAAACCGGGTCTAAACCAGGTCTAAACCAGGCCTGTACCAGGTCTAAACCAGGCCTAAACCAGGACTAAACCAGGTCTAAACCAGGCCTAAACCAGGCCTAAACCAGGCCTAAACCAGGCCTAAACCAGGTCTAAACCAGGTCTAAACCAGGTCTAAACCAGGCCTAAACCAGGCCTAAACCAGGCCTAAACCAGGTCTAAACCAGGTCTAAACCAGGACTAAACCAGGTCTAAACCAGGTCTAAACCAGGACTAAACCAGGTCTAAACCAGGACTAAACCAGGTCTAAACCAGGTCTAAACCAGGTCTAAACCAGGTCTAAACCAGGACTGAACCAGGTCTAAACCAGGTCTAAACCAGGACTAAACCAGGTCTAAACCAGGTCTAAACCAGGCCTAAACCAGGCCTAAACCAGGTCTAAACCAGGTCTAAACCAGGACTAAACCAGGTTAAACCAGGACTAAACTAGGTCTAAACCAGGTCTAAACCAGGACTAAACCAGGACTAAACCAGGACTAAACTAGGACTAAACCAGGACTAAACTAGGTCTAAACTAGGTCTAAACTAGGACTAAACCAGGTCTAAACCAGGTCTAAACCAGGACTAAACCAGGACTAAACCAGGACTAAACCAGGTCTAAACCAGGACTAAACTAGGTCTAAACCAGGACTAAACCAGGACTAAACCAGGTCTAAACCAGGACTAAACTAGGTCTAAACCAGGACTAAACCAGAACTAAACTAGGTCTAAACTAGGTCTAAACCAGGACTAAACCAGAACTAAACTAGGTCTAAACCAGGTCTAAACCAGGTCTAAACCAGGTCTAAACCAGGTCTAAACCAGGAGTAAACCGGGTCTAAACCAGGCCTAAACCAGGTCTAAACCAGGCCTGAACCAGGTCTAAACCAGGACTAAACCAGGTCTAAACCAGGCCTAAACCAGGACTAAACCAGGTCTAAACCAGGTCTAAACCAGGTCTAAACCAGGACTAAAGCAGGACTAAACCAGGACTAAACCAGGACTAAACCAGGTCTAAACCAGGACTAAACCAGGACTAAACTAGGTCTAAACCAGGACTAAACCAGGACTAAACCAGGTCTAAACCAGGACTAAACTAGGTCTAAACCAGGACTAAACCAGAACTAAACTAGGTCTAAACTAGGTCTAAACCAGGACTAAACCAGGACTAAACCAGGTCTAAACCAGGTCTAAACCAGGCCTAAACTAGGACTAAACCAGGACTGAACCAGGTCTAAACCAGGTCTAAACCAGGCCTAAACCAGGTCTAAACCAGGTCTAAACCAGGTCTAAACCAGGTCTAAACCAGGTCTAAACCAGGAGTAAACCGGGTCTAAACCAGGCCTAAACCAGGTCTAAACCAGGCCTAAACCAGGTCTAAACCAGGCCTAAACCAGGACTAAACCAGGTCTAAACCAGGTCTAAACCAGGTCTAAACCAGGTCTAAACCAGGTCTAAACCAGGTCTAAACCAGGAGTAAACCGGGTCTAAACCAGGCCTAAACCAGGTCTAAACCAGGCCTGAACCAGGTCTAAACCAGGACTAAACCAGGTCTAAACCAGGCCTAAACCAGGACTAAACCAGGTCTAAACCAGGTCTAAACCAGGTCTAAACCAGGACTAAAGCAGGACTAAAGCAGGACTAAAGCAGGACTAAAGCAGGACTAAACCAGGAGTAAAGCAGGACTAAACCAGGTCTAAACCAGGTCTAAACCAGGTCTAAACCAGGAGTAAACCGGGTCTAAACCAGGCCTAAACCAGGTCTAAACCAGGTCTAAACCAGGTCTAAACCAGGCCTGAACCAGGTCTAAACCAGGTCTAAACCAGGTCTAAACCAGGCCTAAACTAGGACTAAACCAGGACTGAACCAGGTCTAAACCAGGCCTAAACCAGGACTAAACCAGGTCTAAACCAGGCCTAAACCAGGCCTAAACCAGGTCTAAACCAGGTCTAAACCAGGTCTAAACCAGGTCTAAACCAGGCCTGAACCAGGTCTAAACCAGGACTAAACCAGGTCTAAACCAGGCCTAAACCAGGACTAAACCAGGTCTAAACCAGGTCTAAACCAGGTCTAAACCAGGCCTAAACCAGGCCTAAACCAGGTCTAAACCAGGAGTAAACCGGGTCTAAACCAGGCCTAAACCAGGTCTAAACCAGGTCTAAACCAGGTCTAAACCAGGTCTAAACCAGGCCTGAACCAGGTCTAAACCAGGCCTAAACCAGGACTAAACCAGGTCTAAACCAGGTCTAAACCAGGCCTAAACCAGGCCTAAACCAGGCCTAAACCAGGTCTAAACCAGGTCTAAACCAGGAGTAAACTGGGTCTAAACCAGGCCTAAACCAGGTCTAAACCAGGTCTAAACCAGGTCTAAACCAGGTCTAAACCAGGTCTAAACCAGGCCTGAACCAGGTCTAAACCAGGCCTAAACCAGGACTAAACCAGGTCTAAACCAGGTCTAAACCAGGCCTAAACCAGGTCTAAACCAGGTCTAAACCAGGTCTAAACCAGGAGTAAACCGGGTCTAAACCAGGTCTAAACCAGGCCTGTACCAGGTCTAAACCAGGCCTAAACCAGGACTAAACCAGGTCTAAACCAGGCCTAAACCAGGCCTAAACCAGGCCTAAACCAGGCCTAAACCAGGTCTAAACCAGGTCTAAACCAGGTCTAAACCAGGCCTAAACCAGGCCTAAACCAGGCCTAAACCAGGTCTAAACCAGGTCTAAACCAGGACTAAACCAGGTCTAAACCAGGTCTAAACCAGGACTAAACCAGGTCTAAACCAGGACTAAACCAGGTCTAAACCAGGTCTAAACCAGGTCTAAACCAGGTCTAAACCAGGACTGAACCAGGTCTAAACCAGGTCTAAACCAGGACTAAACCAGGTCTAAACCAGGTCTAAACCAGGCCTAAACCAGGCCTAAACCAGGTCTAAACCAGGTCTAAACCAGGACTAAACCAGGTTAAACCAGGACTAAACTAGGTCTAAACCAGGTCTAAACCAGGACTAAACCAGGACTAAACCAGGACTAAACTAGGACTAAACCAGGACTAAACTAGGTCTAAACTAGGTCTAAACTAGGACTAAACCAGGTCTAAACCAGGTCTAAACCAGGACTAAACCAGGACTAAACCAGGACTAAACCAGGTCTAAACCAGGACTAAACTAGGTCTAAACCAGGACTAAACCAGGACTAAACCAGGTCTAAACCAGGACTAAACTAGGTCTAAACCAGGACTAAACCAGAACTAAACTAGGTCTAAACTAGGTCTAAACCAGGACTAAACCAGAACTAAACTAGGTCTAAACTAGGACTAAACCAGGTCTAAACCAGGTCTAAACCAGGACTAAACCAGGACTAAACCAGGACTAAACCAGGACTAAACCAGGTCTAAACCAGGACTAAACTAGGTCTAAACCAGGACTAAACCAGGACTAAACCAGGTCTAAACCAGGACTAAACCAGGACTAAACCGCTCTCTCTCTTGCAGACCACAGCATGGACTTGGTGGTTCTGGACGTAGCGGTCAATGCGGCGGCCGGTGCTCTGAAGGCGTTCTTCGCTGACCTGCCGGACCCTCTGATCCCGTACAGTCTGCACCCGGAGCTCGTGGAAGCTGCAAGTATGAAACCTGCTTTTTTCTGTTTATGAAGCTGCTGGACGGGTCAGCATGACCTCTGATCCCTGGAGACGGCCCGGACGAGGACTATTGTGATGGTTTTGTGGGGAACAAAGACCAGTTGTCCGGCCAATTAACCCAATTAACCCCATTAACCCCATTAACCCCTGCACTGTGTTTGATCATGAGAACTGCTGGACCGTCCGTGAAGTCAGTCCCTTTGTCCAGCAGCAGCTTCACTCCACAGTAGTTAAAATAGTTAAACTAGGCCCTCTTGAGGAGGTAAACTAGGCCCTCTTGAGGAGGTAAACTAGGCCCTCTTGAGGAGGTAAACTAGGCCCTCTTGAGGAGGTAAACTAGGCCCTCTTGAGGAGGTAAACTAGGCCCTCTTGAGGAGGTAAACTAGGCCCTCTTGAGGAGGTAAACTAGGCCCTCTTGAGGAGGTAAAATAGGCCCTCTTGAGGAGGTAAAATAGGCCCTCTTGAGGAGGTAAAATAGGCTCTCTTGAGGAGGTAAACTAGGCCCTCTTGAGGAGGTAAAATAGGCCCTCTTGAGGAGGTAAACTAGGCCCTCTTGAGGAGGTACAATAGGCCCTCTTGAGGAGGTACAATAGGCCCTCTTGAGGAGGTAAACTAGGCCCTCTTGAGGAGGTACAATAGGCCCTCTTGAGGAGGTAAAATAGGCCCTCTTGAGGAGGTAAACTAGGCCCTCTTGAGGAGGTACAATAGGCCCTCTTGAGGAGGTAAACTAGGCCCTCTTGAGGAGGTACAATAGGCCCTCTTGAGGAGGTACAATAGGCCCTCTTGAGGAGGTAAAATAGGCCCTCTTGAGGAGGTAAACTAGGCCCTCTTGAGGAGGTAAACTAGGCCCTCTTGAGGAGGTACAATAGGCCCTCTTGAGGAGGTACAATAGGCCCTCTTGAGGAGGTACAATAGGCCCTCTTGAGGAGGTAAACTAGGCCCTCTTGAGGAGGTAAACTAGGCCCTCTTGAGGAGGTACAATAGGCCCTCTTGAGGAGGTAAACTAGGCCCTCTTGAGGAGGTACAATAGGCCCTCTTGAGGAGGTAAACTAGGCCCTCTTGAGGAGGTACAATAGGCCCTCTTGAGGAGGTACAATAGGCCCTCTTGAGGAGGTAAACTAGGCCCTCTTGAGGAGGTAAACTAGGCCCTCTTGAGGAGGTACAATAGGCCCTCTTGAGGAGGTAAACTAGGCCCTCTTGAGGAGGTACAATAGGCCCTCTTGAGGAGGTACAATAGGCCCTCTTGAGGAGGTAAAATAGGCCCTCTTGAGGAGGTAAACTAGGCCCTCTTGAGGAGGTAAACTAGGCCCTCTTGAGGAGGTAAACTAGGCCCTCTTGAGGAGGTACAATAGGCCCTTTTGAGTTTGTATTGTTTTTTTTATATAAAACATTTAAATTTATTTGTTGAGATTTTGAAGGACAAATTCTCACAGAAATATTGACGCACAATAGTTTTATGTCATTAATCTACAGATTAACATTTTCATTTAGATCTGATGTCACTTAATCATTGTAATTATCATCAGAATCTGACATTTAGAGCTGAATTTAGTCTCATTTGATTGAATATAAAACATTTCTCTGCAGTTTATGTAGTTTCTGTTTAACATTTTAAACCTAATACTGGAGCTCCCTCTGCTGTTTGAGATAAGGAACTACAGGACCACTTTATATTTATGGGATTAAGACAAAAGACATGAAATAGAAATATTTAGTCTTTATTTTGTCTTTAAAATCTGTCAAATCTGTTTTTGTAGAAATCGTGGATTTTATGGAACGACTTCTGGTTTTGAGGGAAATCGTGAAGAAGTTTCCTCCAGTGAATTACAACGTGTTTAAATACATCATCACTCACCTGAACAGGTAAACCAGGACTAAACCAGGACTAAACCAGGACTAAAGCAGGACTAAAGCAGGACTAAAGCAGGACTAAACCAGGTCTAAACCAGGACTAAAGCAGGACTAAAGCAGGACTAAACCAGGTCTAAACCAGGACTAAACCAGGTCTAAACCAGGTCTAAAGCAGGACTAAACCAGGCCTAAACCAGGACTAAAGCAGGACTAAACCTGGTCTAAACCAGGTCTAAACCAGGACTAAAGCAGGACTAAAGCAGGACTAAACCAGGACTAAACCAGGACTAAAGCAGGACTAAAGCAGGACTAAAGCAGGACTAAACCAGGACTAAACCAGGTCTAAACCAGGCCTAAACCAGGACTAAACCAGGTCTAAACCAGGTCTAAACCAGGACTAAACCAGGTCTAAACCAGGTCTAAACCAGGCCTAAACCAGGACTAAACCAGGACTAAACCAGGACTAAACCAGGACTAAACCAGGACTAAACCAGGACTAAACCAGGTCTAAACCAGGACTAAACCAGGACTAAACCAGGACTAAACCAGGTCTTATCCAGGTCTAAACCAGGTCTAAACCAGGCCTAAACCAGGACTAAACCAGGTCTAAACCAGGTCTAAACCAGGCCTAAACCAGGCCTAAACCAGGCCTAAACCAGGACTAAACCAGGACTAAACCAGGTCTAAACCAGGTCTAAACCAGGCCTAAACCAGGCCTAAACCAGGCCTAAACCAGGCCTAAACCAGGACTAAACCAGGTCTAAACCAGGTCTAAACCAGGTCTAAACCAGGCCTAAACCAGGCCTAAACCAGGCCTAAACCAGGACTAAACCAGGTCTAAACCAGGCCTAAACCAGGACTAAACCAGGACTAAACCAGGACTAAACCAGGTCTTATCCAGGTCTAACCCTCATGTGTGTGTTTAGGGTCAGCCAGCACAGTAAGATGACCCTGATGACCCCTGATAACCTCTCCATCTGCTTCTGGCCGACCCTGATGCGTCCGGACTTTGAGAACATGGACACGCTCTCGACCACAAAACTGAACCAGTCGGTGGTCGAGTGCTTCATCCTTCAGAGCGATTACTTCTTCCACGGAGGAGAAGTGGCCGAGAGTTCCAGCAGTGAAGGCACTCCACCTCCTCACTGCCACAGCATGGTGGAGGCGCTGCTCCCCCTGCAGCTGCCTCCACCTCTGCAGCCACAGATCCAGCACCACCTGCAGCCCGAGCCCCTGCTCTGAGACTACACCGGGACTGAACTGGGACTACACCGGGACTGAACCAGGACTACACCGGGACTGAACCAGGACTACACCGGGACTGAACCGGGACTACACCGGGACTGAACTGGGACTACACCGGGACTACACCGGGACTACACCGGGACTGAACTGGGACTACACCGGGACTGAACCAGGACTACACCGGGACTACACCGGGACTACACCGGGACTGAACCGGGACTGAACCAGGACTACACCGGGACTGAACCGGGACTAAACCAGGTCTAAACCAGGTCTAAGATGGGACTAAAATGGGACTTAACCAGGACTAAACCAGGACTAAACCAGGACTAAACCAGGACTAAACCAGGACTAAACCAGGACTAAACACACTCCACCTTTTATGAATATTAAATTATATTAAAGAGATTAAGCTAGCCAAACTAACCACTCGTGAACCAGAACAAACTCCTCGTTTTCCACTTTCTCTGACGACTTTGGACGACACATTCTGGGGACGAGACTCCGCCCCTCGCCACCGCCGGGCTCGTCCCGGACCCGAGACCTTCTGGACTCTTCCGCACGCTGGACCTTTAGGCACATAACGTCCACCGCGCGGCCGTGACCCTTCACCAAAAGCACACGACTGTCCCGCGCTCGGTCCGGGGCCCGACCCAAAAAAGGGATTAAAAACTGTGGATATTTTTGACTTTTCGGGTGGATTCTGGGATTAAGAGTCTTCCCTGCTTCTTTTGCTTTAAACTTCTGCAATTTCTGACCCGGGAAATGGACTTCACACTGGGTCAAAGCCATGTTTCGTTCCTCCACTGTGACTTTCACGCACAAAGGATTTATAACAAAAAGAACGTGGATTATTTTTGATTTTGGAGTTGTTTTCGGTGGATTTACGGCCGTTGTAGCTCCGCCGCTGTGAACTGCGCCCCCTCCTGGACAGCACATGCACGCTCGGTGTCCGCGCTCCTTTGCTATGATTTTTCCAGATGTTTTGTACTTCTTGGTTTTGGCGCTGCGTCCGGAGCGGATCTGAACCTGGTGAAAGTCGACGAAAGAATCTCAAATAATCGAATTGTAGCAGAGAAATCAATGCAAAAATGTAATCGCCAAGGAAACAGCCCAAAGGAAAAAGAGCTGGAGTTTTGTCGTTCGCAGCGAGTTTTTACTTTAAGTTGAGGAAAATGTGATTTTAAAACACACCAAAAACGATTAAATGGAGGTGAAAAATCCAACATTTCAAGTCCAAATTTCATGTTCCAGAAATAATGACTGAACGTCAAACCACTAAAGACACATGTGAGTGTTTTTAGGTTCATAATTCTACTTCCTGGTTGTAAATGATGTTTATTTACATCAGGTTTTAGTCACAAATGAAAACACGAAACAAGAAAATCATTAAAAACCTAAAAAAATATTATATTATAAATAATATAAAATCTTTGGATTTCCCATTTAAGGCCCGGTTTAGACCTGGTTTAGACTCGGTTTAGACTCTGTTTAGACCTGGTTTAGACCCGGATTAGACTCGGTTTAGACCTGGTTTAGACTCTGTTTAGACCTGGTTTAGACCCGGATTAGACTCGGTTTAGACTCTGTTTAGACCCGGATTAGACTCGGTTTGGACCCGGTTTAGACCTGGATTAGACTCGGTTTAGACCCGGTTTAGGCCCAGTTTAGACCCGGGTTAGTCGAGCTCGCTGTGGGCGACACAACTCGGCCTGATCCCTCGTGAACCACTAGGAGGCGCTGCGTTCTTCCCTGTTTTTGCATGTCTCTGTTTTAGTGCAACTTTTAAGGAGAAAAAAAGACAAAATAATATGAACTTGTAAAGGATTTTATCCAAACCTCGCCTTTTTATTTCTGTCCGAAATCATCATATTTTTGTTTCAAATAGTTTGTTTTTCCTATAGACAGATATATATAAGTAAAGCTCTATAAATCTAACTCGTAGTCGGGACTCGCTCTGGGCGATGTTTGTGAGTGAACCAGACTTTTCATCAACACTTTCCAATATGCAACGTCCAGAAGACGAGCTGAGGCTGAAAGTGCCTCTGACCGCTCGTCCGACCGCTCTAACCGCTGGTCTGACCGCTGGTCTGACCGCCGCTCTGACCGCTCGTCCGACCGCTGGTCTGACCGCTCGTCCGACCACTCGTCTGACCGCCGGTCTAGTCTGACCGCTCGTCCGACCGCCGGTCTGACCGCTCCTCTGACCGCTCGTCCGACCGCTGGTCTGACCGCTCGTCCGACCACTCGTCTGACCGCCGGTCTAGTCTGACCGCTCGTCCGACCGCCGGTCTGACCGCTCCTCTGACCGCTCGTCCGACCGCTGGTCTGACCGCTCGTCCGACCACTCGTCTGACCGCCGGTCTAGTCTGACCGCTCGTCCGACCGCCGGTCTGACCGCTCCTCTGACCGCTCGTCCGACCGCTGGTCTGACCGCTCGTCCGACCACTCGTCTGACCGCCGGTCTAGTCTGACCGCTCGTCCGACCGCCGGTCTGACCGCTCCTCTGACCGCTCGTCCGACCGCTGGTCTGACCGCTCGTCCGACCACTCGTCTGACCGCCGGTCTAGTCTGACCGCTCGTCCGACCGCCGGTCTGACCGCTCCTCTGACCGCTCGTCCGACCGCTGGTCTGACCGCTCGTCCGACCACTCGTCTGACCGCCGGTCTAGTCTGACCGCTCGTCCGACCGCCGGTCTGACCGCTCCTCTGACCGCTCGTCCGACCGCTGGTCTGACCGCTCGTCCGACCACTCGTCTGACCGCCGGTCTAGTCTGACCGCTCGTCCGACCGCCGGTCTGACCGCTCCTCTGACCGCTCGTCCGACCGCTGGTCTGACCGCTCGTCCGACCACTCGTCTGACCGCCGGTCTAGTCTGACCGCTCGTCCGACCGCCGGTCTGACCGCTCCTCTGACCGCTCGTCCGACCGCTGGTCTGACCGCTCGTCCGACCACTCGTCTGACCGCCGGTCTAGTCTGACCGCTCGTCCGACCGCCGGTCTGACCGCTCCTCTGACCGCTCGTCCGACCGCTGGTCTGACCGCTCGTCCGACCGCTCTGACCGCTCGTTCTCAAACACTGACCAGGAAATATGTGTTTGCCAAAAAATATTTCAAATGTCATCCCAGAACAGCACATTATTAGGTTTATAATTTCACTTCCTGCTTGTAATTGATGACATCACAATAGGAAATTACCCAGAAAACACTGGGCCAAAACTCATCACCATTCTTTTTAAATTTGACAAATAAAAATATACAAGAGCGACTTTATTTTGTTGAATTCATGTTTAGAGTCAAAAAGTTGTTTCTTTGTGTAAATTCTGCATAAACGTGAGTGTTCCTGGTGTGATGTCACTTCCTGTCATTTTCTACAGACTCGATTGTTGTTTGTTTTTTACGATCCAAATCTATACGTTTTACACTTTACTTTAACTTTACACTTTACTTTAACTTTACACTTTACTTTAACTTTACACTTTACTTTAACTTTACACTTTACACTTTACATTTTAACTCCAGCTCCAACACTGAGCTCTGATTGGTCCAGCTCCAACACTGAGCTCTGATTGGTCCAGCTCTTTTAACATTAAATATATCTGGAAATAATGCTGTTCATACTTCGGTCAGTCTTTTATCTTGCTGGTTTGTTGTGAGCGGTTTCCATGGCTACGGTACCAGACTGCACAGAGTCATGGAAGGTGGGCCGGGCCGGGGTAAACTGGGCTGAACCGACACGTCTCATGTTGAAGTGCGTTTGATGAAAAGTGGTTCATTTTGTGTGTTTTCTGTTTCATCTGAAGCAGAAAAACACTAAAGAGTCTGAAGCAGAAGAGGCACTAAACCAGGACTAAACCAGGACTAAAGCAGGACTAAAGCAGGACTAAACCAGGACTAAACCAGGTCTAAACCAGGACTAAACCAGGACTAAACCAGGACTAAAGCAGGACTAAAGCAGGACTAAACCAGGACTAAACCAGGTCTAAACCAGGACTAAACCAGGACTAAACCAGGACTAAAGCAGGACTAAACCAGGACTAAACCAGGACTAAACCAGGACTAAACCAGGACTAAACCAGGACTAAACCAGGTCTAAACCAGGACTAAACCAGGACTAAACCAGGACTAAACCAGGACTAAACCAGGACTAAACCAGGTCTAAACCGGGACTAAACCAGGTCTAAACCAGGACTAAACCAGGACTAAACCAGGACTAAACCAGGACTAAACCAGGACTAAACCAGGTCTAAACCAGGACTAAACCAGGTCTAAACCAGGACTAAACCAGGACTAAACCAGGTCTAAACCAGGACTAAACCAGGACTAAACCAGGACTAAACCGGGTCTTGTGCCCTGCTTCTGCTGCTGGTGGGAGGATGATCTGGTGATGCAGATGTTGGACATGTTTCCTGAAGGTTGTGGGTTCTCGCTCTCGTCTCATGGTCGTGGCTCTGGACGTCACAAACACAGATCACACGCTCCATAAACTTCAAATAAAGATGATTCTTTTTCCTAAACTCGTCTCAGATTTAATTTATTCTTTATTAGAACTGTTCTCATGTAATGCCTCCTCCTGACCACCAGATGTCGCCCTGAGACCAGTCAAACCACACGAGGCTCAGGAGAAACAACACGAGGCTAAAGAGAAACAACACGAGGCTCAGGAGAAACAACACGAGGCTAAAGAGAAACAACACGAGGCTCAGGAGAAACAACACGAGGCTAAAGAGAAACAACACGAGGCTCAAGAGAAACAACACGAGGCTCAAGAGAAACAACACGAGGCTCAAGAGAAACAACACGAGGCTAAAGAGAGAACTGCTGATTAATATCTGAAGATCATATTTCACACACGCCCTGGTTTAGACATCAGATCTGCTCATGGGCCACGCCCTGTCCACCAATCACAGCCTGTCTCTCTGTATCCATGGCAACAGGCTCCAGGCAACAACATGGCTTTATTTACATCTCCTCACACCGGTCTGAGTTTAGTCCTGGTTTAGACCTGGTTTAGTCCTGGTTTAGTCCTGGTTTAGTTCTGGTATAGTCTTGGTTTAGACCTGGTTTAGACCTGGTTTAGTCCTGGTTTAGTCCTGGTTTAGTCCTGGTATAGTCCTGGTTTAGACCTGGTTTAGACCTGTTTTAGACCTGGTTTAGTCCTGGTTTAGTCCTGGTTTAGTCCTGGTTTAGTCCTGGTTTAGTCCTGGTATAGTCCTGGTTTAGACCTGGTTTAGACCTGTTTTAGACCTGGTTTAGTCCTGGTTTAGACTTGGTTTAGACCTGGTTTAGTCCTGGTTTAGTCCTGGTTTAGTCAAGGTTTAGACCTGGTTTAGTCCTAGTTTAGTCCTGGTTTAGTCCTGGTTTAGACTTGGTTTAGACCTGGTTTAGTCCAGGTTTAGTCCTGGTTTAGTCCTGGTTTAGTCCTGGTTTAGACCTGGTTTAGTCCTGGTTTAGACCTGGTTTAGTCCTGGTTTAGTCCTGGTTTAGTCCTGGTTTAGTCCTGGTTTAGACTTGGTTTAGACCTTGTTTAGTCCTAGTTTAGTCCGGGTTTAGTCCTGGTTTAGACCTCTTTTAGTCCTGGTTTAGTCCTGGTTTAGTCCTGGTTTAGTCCTAGTTTAGTCCTGGTTTAGTCCTAGTTTAGTCCTGGTTTAGACCTAGTTTAGTCCTGGTTTAGACTTGGTTTAGACCTGGTTTAGTCCTGGTTTAGACCTGGTTTAGTCCTGGTTTAGTCCTAGTTTAGTCCTGGTTTAGTCCTGGTATAGTCCTGGTTTAGACCTGGTTTAGTCCTGGTTTAGACCTGTTTTAGTCCTGGTTTAGACCTGGTTTAGTCCTGGTTTAGTCCTGGTTTAGACTTGGTTTAGTCCTAGTTTAGTCCTGGTTTAGTCCTGGTTTAGACTTGGTTTAGTCCTAGTTTAGTCCTGGTTTAGTCCTGGTTTAGTCCTGGTTTAGACCTGGTTTAGTCCTGGTATAGTCCTGGTTTAGTCCTGGTTTAGACCTTGTTTAGACTTGGTTTAGTCCTGGTTCTGGTCTGAGTTTGGGTCTAGAGTCTCATGAATATTAAAAGTGAATTATTGATCAGAAATTGTTTCCCATTTTAACCTTGTGATTTCATAATGTCCAGATAACAACAAATAATAACAAGTATAATGAACCATAACGCTTGATGACATCATCATCATCATCATCATCATAATTATCATCTTGTGTCAATCATAAATCTCCCATTAAATAAATAAATAAATAAAGACATTAATCGTGTCCAAACTCACTCTCCAGTGGTCAGTTATTTGTGATGTTCTGAGGTCAATAACATCATCATTCCGTGGGTCAGTCGCACGTGGGTCAGTCACACGTGGGTCAGTCGCACGTGGGTCAGTCACACGTGGGTCAGTCGCTTGGGTCAGTCGCACGTGGGTCAGTCGCACGTGGGTCAGTCGCACGTGGGTCAGTCACACGTGGGTCAGTCGCACGTGGGTCAGTCACACGTGGGTCAGTCGCTTGGGTCAGTCGCACGTGGGTCAGTCGCACGTGGGTCAGTCGCTTGGGTCAGTCGCACGTGGGTCAGTCGCACGTGGGTCAGTCGCTTGGGTCAGTCGCACGTGGGTCAGTCGCACGTGGGTCAGTCACACGTGGGTCAGTCACACGTGGGTCAGTCGCTTGGGTCAGTCGCACGTGGGTCAGTCGCACGTGGGTCAGTCGCTTGGGTCAGTCGCACGTGGGTCAGTCGCACGTGGGTCAGTCGCCTGGGTCAGTCGCACGTGGGTCAGTCGCACGTGGGTCAGTCGCACGTGGGTCAGTCGCTTGGGTCAGTCGCACGTGGGTCAGTCGCACGTGGGTCAGTCACACGTGGGTCAGTCGCACGTGGGTCAGTCGCTTGGGTCAGTCGCACGTGGGTCAGTCGCACGTGGGTCAGTCGCTTGGGTCAGTCGCACGTGGGTCAGTCGCACGTGGGTCAGTCGCACGTGGGTCAGTCGCTTGGGTCAGTCGCACGTGGGTCAGTCGCACGTGGGTCAGTCACACGTGGGTCAGTCGCACGTGGGTCAGTCGCACGTGGGTCAGTCGCTTGGGTCAGTCGCACGTGGGTCAGTCGCACGTGGGTCAGTCGCACGTGGGTCAGTCGCACGTGGGTCAGTCACACGTGGGTCAGTCGCTTGGGTCAGTCGCACGTGGGTCAGTCGCACGTGGGTCAGTCGCTTGGGTCAGTCGCACGTGGGTCAGTCGCACGTGGGTCAGTCGCACGTGGGTCAGTCGCACGTGGGTCAGTCGCTTGGGTCAGTCGCACGTGGGTCAGTCGCACGTGGGTCAGTCACACGTGGGTCAGTCGCACGTGGGTCAGTCGCTTGGGTCAGTCGCACGTGGGTCAGTCGCACGTGGGTCAGTCGCTTGGGTCAGTCGCACGTGGGTCAGTCGCACGTGGGTCAGTCGCACGTGGGTCAGTCGCTTGGGTCAGTCGCACGTGGGTCAGTCGCACGTGGGTCAGTCACACGTGGGTCAGTCGCACGTGGGTCAGTCGCACGTGGGTCAGTCGCTTGGGTCAGTCGCACGTGGGTCAGTCGCACGTGGGTCAGTCGCACGTGGGTCAGTCGCACGTGGGTCAGTCACACGTGGGTCAGTCGCTTGGGTCAGTCGCACGTGGGTCAGTCGCACGTGGGTCAGTCGCTTGGGTCAGTCGCACGTGGGTCAGTCGCACGTGGGTCAGTCGCACGTGGGTCAGTCGCTTGGGTCAGTCGCACGTGGGTCAGTCGCACGTGGGTCAGTCACACGTGGGTCAGTCGCACGTGGGTCAGTCGCTTGGGTCAGTCGCACGTGGGTCAGTCGCACGTGGGTCAGTCGCTTGGGTCAGTCGCACGTGGGTCAGTCTTGCTTGGGTCAGTCCCGCTTGGGTCATTCGTGCTTGGGTCAGTCCCGCTTGGGTCAGTCTTGCTTGGGTCAGTCCCGCTTGGGTCATTCGTGCTTGGGTCAGTCCTGCTTGGGTCAGTCCTGCTTGGGTCATTCGCACTTGGGTCAGTCTTGCTTGGGTCAGTCCTGCTTGGGTCAGTCCTGCTTAGGTCAGTCCTGCTTGGGTCAGTCCTGCTTGGGTCAGTCCTGCTTGGGTCATTCGTACTTGGGTCAGTCCTGCTTAGGTCAGTCCTGCTTGGGTCAGTCCTGCTTGGGTCAGTCCTGCTTGGGTCAGTCCCGCTTGGGTCATTCGCACTTGGGTCAGTCCCGCTTGGGTCATTCGTGCTTGGGTCAGTCCTGCTTGGGTCAGTCCTGCTTGGGTCATTCGCACTTGGGTCAGTCTTGCTTGGGTCAGTCCTGCTTGGGTCAGTCCTGCTTAGGTCAGTCCTGCTTGGGTCAGTCCTGCTTGGGTCATTCGTACTTGGGTCAGTCCTGCTTAGGTCAGTCCTGCTTGGGTCAGTCCTGCTTGGGTCAGTCCCGCTTGGGTCATTCGCACTTGGGTCAGTCTTGCTTGGGTCAGTCCTGCTTGGGTCAGTCCCGCTTGGGTCATTCGCACTTGGGTCAGTCTTGCTTGGGTCAGTCTTGCTTGGGTCAGTCCTGCTTGGGTCAGTCCTGCTTGGGTCAGTCCTGCTTAGGTCAGTCCTGCTTGGGTCAGTCCTGCTTAGGTCAGTCCTGCTTGGGTCAGTCCTGCTTGGGTCAGTCCTGCTTGGGTCAGTCCTGCTTAGGTCAGTCCTGCTTGGGTCAGTCCTGCTTGGGTCAGTCCTGCTTAGGTCAGTCTTGCTTGGGTCAGTCCCGCTTGGGTCATTCGCACTTGGGTCAGTCTTGCTTGGGTCAGTCCTGCTTGGGTCAGTCCTGCTTAGGTCAGTCCTGCTTGGGTCAGTCCTGCTTGGGTCAGTCCTGCTTGGGTCATTCGTACTTGGGTCAGTCCTGCTTAGGTCAGTCCTGCTTGGGTCAGTCCTGCTTGGGTCAGTCCCGCTTGGGTCATTCGCACTTGGGTCAGTCCCGCTTGGGTCATTCGTGCTTGGGTCAGTCCTGCTTGGGTCAGTCCTGCTTGGGTCAGTCTTGCTTGGGTCAGTCCCGCTTGGGTCAGTCACACGTGGGTCAGTCACACGTGGGTCAGTCGCACGTGGGTCAGTCACACGTGGGTCAGTCGCACGTGGGTCAGTCGCACGTGGGTCAGTCGCTTGGGTCAGTCGCACGTGGGTCAGTCACACGTGGGTCAGTCGCACGTGGGTCAGTCGCTTGGGTCAGTCGCACGTGGGTCAGTCGCACGTGGGTCAGTCGCACGTGGGTCAGTCCCGCTTGGGTCAGTCCCGCTTGGGTCAGTCTTGCTTGGGTCAGTCCCGCTTGGGTCATTCGTGCTTGGGTCAGTCCCGCTTGGGTCAGTCTTGCTTGGGTCAGTCCCGCTTGGGTCATTCGTGCTTGGGTCAGTCCTGCTTGGGTCAGTCCTGCTTGGGTCATTCGCACTTGGGTCAGTCTTGCTTGGGTCAGTCCTGCTTGGGTCAGTCCTGCTTGGGTCAGTCCTGCTTAGGTCAGTCCTGCTTGGGTCAGTCCTGCTTGGGTCAGTCCTGCTTGGGTCATTCGTACTTGGGTCAGTCCTGCTTAGGTCAGTCCTGCTTGGGTCAGTCCTGCTTGGGTCGTTCCTGCTTGGGTCAGTCCCGCTTGGGTCATTCGCACTTGGGTCAGTCCCGCTTGGGTCATTCGTGCTTGGGTCAGTCCTGCTTGGGTCAGTCCTGCTTGGGTCATTCGCACTTGGGTCAGTCTTGCTTGGGTCAGTCCTGCTTGGGTCAGTCCTGCTTGGGTCAGTCCTGCTTAGGTCAGTCCTGCTTGGGTCAGTCCTGCTTGGGTCAGTCCTGCTTGGGTCATTCGTACTTGGGTCAGTCCTGCTTAGGTCAGTCCTGCTTGGGTCAGTCCTGCTTGGGTCAGTCCTGCTTGGGTCAGTCCCGCTTGGGTCATTCGCACTTGGGTCAGTCTTGCTTGGGTCAGTCCTGCTTGGGTCAGTCCTGCTTGGGTCAGTCCTGCTTAGGTCAGTCTTGCTTGGGTCAGTCCCGCTTGGGTCATTCGCACTTGGGTCAGTCTTGCTTGGGTCAGTCCTGCTTGGGTCAGTCCTGCTTGGGTCAGTCCTGCTTAGGTCAGTCCTGCTTGGGTCAGTCCTGCTTGGGTCCTTCGTACTTGGGTCAGTCCTGCTTAGGTCAGTCCTGCTTGGGTCAGTCCTGCTTGGGTCATTCGTACTTGGGTCAGTCCTGCTTAGGTCAGTCCTGCTTGGGTCAGTCCTGCTTGGGTCAGTCCTGCTTGGGTCAGTCCCGCTTGGGTCATTCGCACTTGGGTCAGTCCCGCTTGGGTCATTCGTGCTTGGGTCAGTCCTGCTTGGGTCAGTCCTGCTTGGGTCATTCGCACTTGGGTCAGTCTTGCTTGGGTCAGTCCTGCTTGGGTCAGTCCTGCTTAGGTCAGTCCTGCTTGGGTCAGTCCTGCTTGGGTCATTCGTACTTGGGTCAGTCCTGCTTAGGTCAGTCCTGCTTGGGTCAGTCCTGCTTGGGTCAGTCCCGCTTGGGTCATTCGCACTTGGGTCAGTCTTGCTTGGGTCAGTCCTGCTTGGGTCAGTCCCGCTTGGGTCATTCGCACTTGGGTCAGTCTTGCTTGGGTCAGTCTTGCTTGGGTCAGTCCTGCTTGGGTCAGTCCTGCTTGGGTCAGTCCTGCTTAGGTCAGTCCTGCTTGGGTCAGTCCTGCTTAGGTCAGTCCTGCTTGGGTCAGTCCTGCTTGGGTCAGTCCTGCTTGGGTCAGTCCTGCTTGGGTCAGTCCTGCTTAGGTCAGTCCTGCTTGGGTCAGTCCTGCTTGGGTCAGTCCTGCTTAGGTCAGTCTTGCTTGGGTCAGTCCCGCTTGGGTCATTCGCACTTGGGTCAGTCTTGCTTGGGTCAGTCCTGCTTGGGTCAGTCCTGCTTGGGTCAGTCCTGCTTAGGTCAGTCCTGCTTGGGTCAGTCCTGCTTGGGTCAGTCCTGCTTGGGTCATTCGTACTTGGGTCAGTCCTGCTTAGGTCAGTCCTGCTTGGGTCAGTCCTGCTTGGGTCAGTCCCGCTTGGGTCATTCGCACTTGGGTCAGTCCCGCTTGGGTCATTCGTGCTTGGGTCAGTCCTGCTTGGGTCAGTCCTGCTTGGGTCAGTCTTGCTTGGGTCAGTCCCGCTTGGGTCAGTCACACGTGGGTCAGTCACACGTGGGTCAGTCGCACGTGGGTCAGTCACACGTGGGTCAGTCGCACGTGGGTCAGTCGCACGTGGGTCAGTCGCTTGGGTCAGTCGCACGTGGGTCAGTCACACGTGGGTCAGTCGCACGTGGGTCAGTCGCTTGGGTCAGTCGCACGTGGGTCAGTCGCACGTGGGTCAGTCGCACGTGGGTCAGTCCCGCTTGGGTCAGTCCCGCTTGGGTCAGTCTTGCTTGGGTCAGTCCCGCTTGGGTCATTCGTGCTTGGGTCAGTCCCGCTTGGGTCAGTCTTGCTTGGGTCAGTCCCGCTTGGGTCATTCGTGCTTGGGTCAGTCCTGCTTGGGTCAGTCCTGCTTGGGTCATTCGCACTTGGGTCAGTCTTGCTTGGGTCAGTCCTGCTTGGGTCAGTCCTGCTTGGGTCAGTCCTGCTTAGGTCAGTCCTGCTTGGGTCAGTCCTGCTTGGGTCAGTCCTGCTTGGGTCATTCGTACTTGGGTCAGTCCTGCTTAGGTCAGTCCTGCTTGGGTCAGTCCTGCTTGGGTCAGTCCCGCTTGGGTCATTCGCACTTGGGTCAGTCCCGCTTGGGTCATTCGTGCTTGGGTCAGTCCTGCTTGGGTCAGTCCTGCTTGGGTCATTCGCACTTGGGTCAGTCTTGCTTGGGTCAGTCCTGCTTGGGTCAGTCCTGCTTGGGTCAGTCCTGCTTAGGTCAGTCCTGCTTGGGTCAGTCCTGCTTGGGTCAGTCCTGCTTGGGTCATTCGTACTTGGGTCAGTCCTGCTTAGGTCAGTCCTGCTTGGGTCAGTCCTGCTTGGGTCAGTCCTGCTTGGGTCAGTCCCGCTTGGGTCATTCGCACTTGGGTCAGTCTTGCTTGGGTCAGTCCTGCTTGGGTCAGTCCTGCTTGGGTCAGTCCTGCTTAGGTCAGTCTTGCTTGGGTCAGTCCCGCTTGGGTCATTCGCACTTGGGTCAGTCTTGCTTGGGTCAG
The DNA here is from genome assembly GCA_026437355.1 of Eucyclogobius newberryi. Classification (NCBI taxonomy): domain Eukaryota; kingdom Metazoa; phylum Chordata; class Actinopteri; order Gobiiformes; family Gobiidae; genus Eucyclogobius; species Eucyclogobius newberryi. The sequence continues at coordinate 31,556,387 of JAPEHP010000019.1, read as the reverse complement.
TCCTGCTTGGGTCAGTCCTGCTTGGGTCAGTCCTGCTTAGGTCAGTCCTGCTTGGGTCAGTCCTGCTTGGGTCCTTCGTACTTGGGTCAGTCCTGCTTAGGTCAGTCCTGCTTGGGTCAGTCCTGCTTGGGTCAGTCCTGCTTGGGTCAGTCCCGCTTGGGTCATTCGCACTTGGGTCAGTCCCGCTTGGGTCATTCGTGCTTGGGTCAGTCCTGCTTGGGTCAGTCGTGCTTGGGTCAGTCTTGCTTGGGTCAGTCCCGCTTGGGTCAGTCCCGCTTGGGTCAGTCGTGCTTGGGTCAGTCCTGCTTGGGTCAGTCGTGCTTGGGTCAGTCGTGCTTGGGTCAGTCCTGCTTGGGTCAGTCGTGCTTGGGTCAGTCCCGCTTGGGTCAGTCGTGCTTGGGTCAGTCGTGCTTGGGTCAGTCGTGCTTGGGTCAGTCCTGCTTGGGTCAGTCGTGCTTGGGTCAGTCCCGCTTGGGTCAGTCCCGCTTGGGTCAGTCCCGCTTGGGTCAGTCGTGCTTGGGTCAGTCCTGCTTGGGTCAGTCGTGCTTGGGTCAGTCGTGCTTGGGTCAGTCCTGCTTGGGTCAGTCGTGCTTGGGTCAGTCCCGCTTGGGTCAGTCGTGCTTGGGTCAGTCTTGCTTGGGTCAGTCCCGCTTGGGTCAGTCCCGCTTGGGTCAGTCGTGCTTGGGTCAGTCCTGCTTGGGTCAGTCGTGCTTGGGTCAGTCGTGCTTGGGTCAGTCCTGCTTGGGTCAGTCGTGCTTGGGTCAGTCCCGCTTGGGTCAGTCGTGCTTGGGTCAGTCGTGCTTGGGTCAGTCCTGCTTGGGTCAGTCGTGCTTGGGTCAGTCGTGCTTGGGTCAGTCCTGCTTGGGTCAGTCGTGCTTGGGTCAGTCCCGCTTGGGTCAGTCGTGCTTGGGTCAGTCGTGCTTGGGTCAGTCCTGCTTGGGTCAGTCGTGCTTGGGTCAGTCCCGCTTGGCTCAGTCCCGCTTGGGTCAGTCGTGCTTGGGTCAGTCCTGCTTGGGTCAGTCCCGCTTGGGTCAGTCGTGCTTGGGTCAGTCCTGCTTGGGTCAGTCGTGCTTGGGTCAGTCGTGCTTGGGTCAGTCCTGCTTGGGTCAGTCGTGCTTGGGTCAGTCCCGCTTGGGTCAGTCGTGCTTGGGTCAGTCCTGCTTGGGTCAGTCGTGCTTGGGTCAGTCCCGCTTGGGTCAGTCCCGCTTGGGTCAGTCGTGCTTGGGTCAGTCGTGCTTGGGTCAGTCCTGCTTGGGTCAGTCGTGCTTGGGTCAGTCCCGCTTGGGTCAGTCCCGCTTGGGTCAGTCGTGCTTGGGTCAGTCCTGCTTGGGTCAGTCGTGCTTGGGTCAGTCGTGCTTGGGTCAGTCCTGCTTGGGTCATTCGTGCTTGGGTCAGTCCTGCTTGGGTCAGTCGTGCTTGGGTCAGTCGTGCTTGGGTCAGTCTTGCTTGGGTCAGTCCCGCTTGGGTCAGTCCCGCTTGGGTCAGTCGTGCTTGGGTCAGTCCTGCTTGGGTCAGTCGTGCTTGGGTCAGTCGTGCTTGGGTCAGTCCTGCTTGGGTCAGTCGTGCTTGGGTCAGTCGTGCTTGGGTCAGTCCCGCTTGGGTCAGTCGTGCTTGGGTCAGTCCTGCTTGGGTCAGTCCCGCTTGGGTCAGTCGTGCTTGGGTCAGTCGTGCTTGGGTCAGTCGTGCTTGGGTCAGTCCTGCTTGGGTCAGTCGTGCTTGGGTCAGTCCTGCTTGGGTCAGTCGTGCTTGGGTCAGTCCTGCTTGGGTCAGTCGTGCTTGGGTCAGTCCTGCTTGGGTCAGTCGTGCTTGGGTCAGTCGTGCTTGGGTCAGTCCTGCTTGGGTCAGTCCCGCTTGGGTCAGTCGTGCTTGGGTCAGTCCCGCTTGGGTCAGTCCCGCTTGGGTCAGTCCTGCTTGGGTCAGTCGTGCTTGGGTCAGTCCCGCTTGGGTCAGTCGTGCTTGGGTCAGTCTTGCTTGGGTCAGTCCCGCTTGGGTCAGTCCCGCTTGGGTCAGTCGTGCTTGGGTCAGTTGCACGTGGGTCGGTCGCACTTGGACCATTGACTTTCTCTGGACTTTAAACGTGCCGCATCATCCTCAGCGCGCGCGGCGTCTCTCACTTTCACCGACTCATCCTCAAACTCCATGGATCTATTTTAATATCCTTAATATCCTTAAATTCAAGACGAATTGGGTGAAATCTGACTCTTTTAACTCTGACTCAGCCTTTATTTCTCTCTTTTTGACGCGTTTTCGCCGTCATTTCCATCCCGAATCCGCCGCATCATCCGCCGAGCCCCGCGCCGCTGATTGGACCGCTAGCCTGGCGTTAGCATTAGCACTAGCATTAGCACTAGCGTTAGCATCCTCTCCTCCGCCTCCCACTGCAGTGTCCCGCATCACCCGCCGGGTCCCTCGCCGCTGATTGGACCGCCAGCCTGGTGTTAGCATTAGCATTAGCACTAGCATTAGCACTAGCATCCTCTCCTCCGCCTCCCACTGCAGTGTCGCGCATCCTCCGCCCGCAGCACACACAGCAGCCGCCTCCACCGACGCCCATCCCCGGCCCCACGCACCGCCACGGCCCCGGGACAGCACCGGGACAGCACCGGGACAGCACCGGGACATGGACTAACGCGCGCGGAGCCGGTAAGAGACGCGGAAAGGTCCCGTTTTCATGCTAAACGAGGCTAAACGTGATTAGCTCCATCAGTGACAGGGATGTTGTGGTCCGGGAGATGAGGCGTTTTTCCCTTTAAACTCTGATAAAATGACCCCGAATCAAGCGGAGGTATTCAATAATTATGTCGACTGTAATTATGATGTATTATGGGAGATATTTGTGATTTATTGGCTGAATTTGAGTGAAATTAATGGCCAAATAATGCAGTGCAAGGTGACATGGAGACTACGCCCTCTGCTGGTGGTAATTAGATATAGGGGAAACTGAATCAAATTTAAACCCTTTAAAGTGCATTTTCTGACCCTTTAAAGTGCTTTTTCCTCTGAAAGTTTAAATATCCAGAACGGAGGCAACTAAAGGTGAAACTAAAATAGACTTAACACATCTTTTGTTCCATATTTAACTGATTTGAGATGTAAATACTAATGAATTGTTGGCATTCATAACAATAAGCGACACATTTGAATTTCCATGAGTCATTCTTTTTTAGAATAAGTGAAATGTATATTTGATAAGCCTCCAAACTGAATATTAGCACGATAAACAGTTGTATCATGGTTTTATACAGATGTGTTTAGAGTTGTTTTAGAGCGTGACATTTAGAGCGTTCACGTTTAAGATGAACCTTTACTTTAGTCTAAAAGTCAAACTTGGATCTGTTCTTATTCTTATCACATCAAAACCTGAACTCGTTTATGATCCACATGTTTAACTTATAAATGTGTTTAATTCTGTTGTTATGACATGAGCAAATGTCCCCATGTTCTGAGGGCCACGTGTGAGAAGGTCCTGCTGTAGACCTGCTGTAGACCTGCTGTAGACCTGCTGTAGTCCTGCTGTAGTCCTGCTGTAGTCCTGCAGTAGACCTGCTGTAGACCTGCTGTAGTCCTGCTGTAGTCCTGCTGTAGTCCTGCTGTAGACCTGCTGTAGACCTGCTGTAGACCTGCTGTAGTCCTGCTGTAGTCCTGCTGTAGACCTGCTGTAGACCTGCTGTAGACCTGCTGTAGTCCTGCAGTAGACCTGCTGTAGTCCTGCTGTAGACCTGCTGTAGACCTGCTGTAGTCCTGCTGTAGTCCTGCTGTAGACCTGCTGTAGACCTGCTGTAGTCCTGCTGTAGACCTGCTGTAGTCCTGCTGTAGACCTGCTGTAGACCTGCTGTAGTCCTGCAGTAGACCTGCTGTAGACCTGCTGTAGACCTGCTGTAGTCCTGCAGTAGACCTGCTGTAGTCCTGCAGTAGACCTGCTGTAGTCCTGCTGTAGACCTGCTGTAGACCTGCTGTAGTCCTGCTGTAGACCTGCTGTAGTCCTGCAGTAGACCTGCTGTAGACCTGCTGTAGACCTGCTGTAGACCTGCTGTAGACCTGCTGTAGTCCTGCTGTAGTCCTGCTGTAGACCTGCAGTAGACCTGCTGTAGACCTGCTGTAGTCCTGCTGTAGACCTGCTGTAGACCTGCTGTAGTCCTGCTGTAGACCTGCTGTAGACCTGCTGTAGTCCTGCTGTAGACCTGCAGTAGACCTGCTGTAGACCTGCTGTAGACCTGCTGTAGACCTGCTGTAGTCCTGCTGTAGACCTGCTGTAGACCTGCTGTAGTCCTGCAGTAGACCTGCTGTAGACCTGCTGTAGACCTGCTGTAGACCTGCTGCAGTCCTGCTGTAGACCTGCTGTAGACCTGCTGTAGTCCTGCTGTAGACCTGCTGTAGACCAGGACTTGCTGTAGATCTGCTGTAGACCTAGTGGTTTAGTCCTGGTTTGGACCTGGTTTGGACCTGGTTTAGTCCTGGTTTAGTCCTGGTTTAGTCCTGGTTTAGACCTGGTTTAGTCCTAGGACCTGTGCAGGGCGGGGCCTCTATGATGAGTGAGATTAACTGTAGATTGGATGATTCAGGATTAAGAGTCCACAGTGATGTCACACTTCATAAGACACGCCTCTAACATCAGTCGCTGTGGAAACAGCCCCAAGATCAAATCAAATGTTCTTGGAGTTTAAAGTTCAGATTTCAGGACAGGATTAAATGTGACTCTCGTTACAACCGATAGAAGCCTCAGCTCAGATTATAGAGATTAAGATCCACATGACACAGCAGCAGCAGCAGCAGCAGCAGCAGCAGCAGCAGCAGCAGTAGTAGCATTAGCATTAGCATTAGCAGTGGCAGTAGCAGCAGCAGCAGCTGCATTAGCAGTAGCAGTAGCATTAGCAGTAGCATTAGCAGTAGCAGCAGCTGCATTAGCAGTAGCAGCAGCAGCAGCTGCATTAGCAGTAGCAGTAGCATTAGCAGTAGCATTAGCAGTGGCAGTAGCAGCAGCAGCAGCTGCATTAGCAGTAGCATTAGCATTTGCAGCAGCATTAGCAGTGACAGTAGCGGCAGCAGCAGCAGCTGCATTAGCAGCAGCAGTAGCATTAGCAGCAGCAGCTGCATTAGCAGTAGCATTAGTATTAGCAGTAGCATTAGCAGTGACAGTAGCGGCAGCAGCAGCAGCTGCATTAGCAGCAGCAGTAGCATTAGCAGCAGCAGCAGCAGCTGCATTAGCAGTAGCATTAGTATTAGCAGTAGCATTAGCAGTGACAGTAGCAGCAGCAGCATTAGCAGTAGCATTAGCAGGGACAGTAGCAGCAGCAGCATTAGCAGTAGCATTAGCAGGGACAGTAGCAGCAGCAGCAGCATTAGCAGTTGCAGCAGTTTTTCTTCTTTGAATTCTCACGATTCTTCACTTTTCTGGAGAATCCCTGAGCCACGCCCTCCTCTGTGATTGGTTTGGGCGGAGCCAACGGTAAAACAAAGAGCCTACAAAGGTACTTCCTGTTTGAGCAGAACTAACTAGAGGAGAGCGTTTGAACAGTTTGTGTCGTGACCTTTGGCCTTTTCCAGAGCCAATCTGTGTGAACAGTTTACACACAGTCATCAGGAGAGGAGGGATGATGTCATCAGACCACTCCTCCCCCCCCTTTCCCTCTCGCTGAGCTCATAATGACGCTGTTGTTTGCTCATGATCTCATCCTCACTATTAAAGATGTGAAAACGCCCCGAAATGGAGCAAAGGATCATGGTCCTCTTTAGCCGCCGCAACCGTAAACAAAGGTTTTTATAATTCTATATACATATATATACATATATAAGCTGTGTATAAGCCTAAACATACTATTACATGATGTATAAGCCTAAACACACTATTACATGGTGTATAAGTCTAAACATACTATTACATGGTGTATAAGTCTAAACACACTATTACACAATGTATAAGTCTAAACACACTATTACATGGTGTATAAGTCTAAACACACTATTACACAATGTATAAGTCTAAACACACTATTACACAATGTATAAGTCTAAACATACTATTAGGCAAGGCAAGGCAAGTTTATTTGTAGAGCACATTTCATACACAAGGCAATTCAAAGTGCTTCACAGCAGGAAAAATGCATTCAAATCACAAAGAAATTACAGAAATACAATAAAATTAACTAAATTAAAAATTATCAATCCAACTGATTTTCTAAACTAATAAAATCACAAACAAAAGAGAAGAGTGCAAAGAAAAAATCCCTTCAGTCATATGCGCAGCTAAACAAAACAGTTTTTAGCTTAGATTTGAACATTGTCAGAGTAGAACCTGTCTCACATCTTCAGGAAGAATGTTCCAGATTTTAGCTGCATAAAACTGAAACGCAGATTCCCCATGTTTAGTCCTGACTCTGGCACCAGCAGGAGGCCGGTCCCTGAGGTCCTCAGAGTCCGAGATGGTTCATATGGCACTAACATATCCAAGATGTACTTTGGTGCTAGGCCATGGAGAGACTTGTACACAAGCAGAGCTGCTTTAAAGTCTATTCTCTGAGCCACAGGGGGCAGTGCAGAGACCTGAGAACAGGACTAATGTGATCATACTTCCTGGTTCTGGTCAGGACCCGAGCAGCAGCGTTCTGGATGTACTGCAGCTGTTTTACAACTCGTTTGGAGAGACCAGTGAGCAGGCCGTTACAGTAGTCTAATCTACTGGAGACAAACGCATGGATAAGTCTCTCTAAATCTGGTTTTGACACTATATTTTTGATTTTGGCAATGTTTTTTAGATGGTAAAAAGCTGCTGATGTTATTGATTTGATGTGGCTATTAAAGTTCAAGTCTGAGTCCATTATTACCCCCAGATTTCTAATTTGGTTTGTAGGTTTTAGAGCGAGACTCTGGAGGTGACCGCTAACACTTTCTCTTTGTTTCTGTGGGCCAAAAACGATTATTTCAGTCTTGTCTGAGTTCAGCTGGATAAAGTTGTTTTGCATCCACAAACTGATCTGTTGGATGCAGTGACAGAGTGAATCTACTGGTCCAGAGTCACCTGCCGATAGTGAAACATAGATCTGAGTGTCGTCTGCATAATTGTGATAGGACACATTTTCACTGCGTATCAACTGACCTAACGGCAGCATGTAGAGGTTGAACAGAAGGGGACCCAGGACTGACCCTTGGGGCACTCCACAGGTCAGGGTCATGTGGTCTGAGACACAGCTACCAATTTCAACAAAGTACTTCCTGTCTTCCAGATAGGACCTTAACCAGTTTAGGGCAGTGCCAGTGATGCCCACCCAGTCCTCTAGTCTCTGTAAGAGGATCCCATGATCGACAGTGTCAAAAGCAGCACTCAGATCTAACAGAATTAAGACTGAGGCTTTGCCCGTGTCAGTGTTCAGGCGGATGTCATTTGTCACCTTGACAAGAGCAGTCTCAGTGCTGTGATGAGGTCTAAAACCTGACTGAAAAACATCAAATGAGTTGTTTATTAAGAGGAAATCTGTGAGCTGTTGGTAAACAACCTTTTCAAGGAATTTGCCCCAAAATGGTAGATTAGAGATGGGCCGGTAATGACTCAGTACTGCGGCATCAAGACTGCTCTTCTTTAGGAGAGGCTTTATGACCGCAGTTTTCAAAGACATTGGGAATGTTCCAGATTGAAGCGACATGTTAACTATGTGAGTGAGAGGTGCTAACAAACTGTTCAGCACAGACTTTAGAAATCTGGAGGTCACACATCGAGGCAGCATGTAGATGAACTCAGACTGGTGATGATCTCATGGACAGTTTTGTCAGTTACTGGTGCAAAGTGAGTTAGCTCGAAGTGTCTTGGTGGTTTTAGGGTAATTTTTTGCATTGTGGGATTTATAGCATTTTTAATGCCCTGAACTTTGTCATTAAAGAATAATGCAAACTCATTACACTTGGATGTGGAAATGAGTTCTAACGGCAGCTGAGCTGGAGGGTTTGTTCATCTGTTTACTGTGGCAAACAGGACACGCAAGTTGTTACTGCAGCTTCCAATTATTTCAGAAAAATATCTTTCCCTAGTTCTACATAAGATTAGGTTGTACATGTTCAGCTTTTCTTTGTAAATCTCTTTTTGAACCTGGAGCTTTGACTTGCGCCATTTCCGTTCGGCCCTGCGGCACTCCCTTTTCTGTGCCCTGACCCAATCATCATTTCTCCACGGCGCCTTCTGCTTATTTTTAACCATTTTAGCCTTTATAGGGGCGATGGTGTCCAGAACATTCAAAACACTAGATGTAACAGAGTTCAACAAATCATTTACATTAGAACATGAGTCATTTTCAAAGTTTATCATTTCCATAAACAGTGCACCTGTGCCATCATTTATGTGTCTCCTCTGAACAACTGCAGGACCAACCGGAGGTTTGGGAGAAACAGACAGGTCAAAGAAGACACAGAAATGATCAGACAGAGCAACATCGATCACATTAACATTTGAAATATTTACCCCCTTTGTAATTATGAGATCTAGAGTGTGTCCTTTGCTGTGGGTGGGGCCTCTCACATGCTGAGTAAGACTGAAGGTTTCAAGGACAGCATCAAGCTCTTTAGCGTTTCTGTCACAAACATTATCAACATGCACGTTGAAATCACCTGTAATGACCAAACCATCAAAGTCTGTGCATATGACTGAAAGCATCTCAGTAAAATCATCAATACAACTTTGGCAGTGCTGGGGAGGCTTGTATAAAACAATGAAGAGAATGGATGGAGACCGTTTTAGCTCCATTTTAAAGGATACATACTCAAATGATGAAAACACCCCAAAAGACAACCTGCGGGTAATTATTTCATCTCTAAAGACAGCACAGACTCCACCCCCTTTTTTGTTTTCTCGTGTTTCAGATTCAAACTTAAAGTTGGGTGGAGCAGATTCTATCAGAACTACATTTCCTGTGTTTTTGTCAAGCCATGTTTCAGTTAAAAACATAAAATCAAGATTATAAGAAGAAATAAAATTATTAATTAAGAGAGATTTGTTACATAAGGATCTGACATTTAGCACAGCAAGTTTCAGACTAGTTTCAGTGAGACTGGGCTTTATCTTTTCACAGGGAATATGAATCACATTTCTCAGATTGGGCCTGCCTCGCATTTTGTTTTTCCATTTGTGTGATGATGTGACTACAGAAATAGCACTAGGGGGGGCTCTTTTTACATAGGGCCCCGGGTTGGTTTGATTTTTAATGTGACAATAAGTCCCGGCAACGCTGAGACCCAGTGCATCCTAGCTATGGGAGATACCAGGTGAAAGGCGAGGTTGGATGGGTGGTGGGGCTTTTGTAGCCAAGGAGAGTTTGGGACCAGGTGAGAGGCGAGGGGGGATGGGTGGTGGGGCTTTTGCTGGTGTAGTCGGCATAGCCCTTGCTATATTGGGCGTGAGTGGAGCCATCTTAATGCCTGATTTGATCAGACTTTCAAAATGGCTGGGAAGGCCCATGGGTGAGAGTGGAGATGAGAAGGAGAATGATGAATCTTTAGTGGGAGTAGATGTTGCAGGGGGAACCCAGGGCTGGTGTGAAGGCAGGGGCGATGACAGGGATGTTGTTGGGCTTGTCACAGATGGGTCCAAGGCCTTTGAAGATTGTTCCTTTGCTGGAGGCGGTGGAGGTGAATGTGGAGCAGCTGGAGCTGAATCCTTTGCTGGTGGTGGTGGAGCAGCTGCTGATGAATCCTTTGGTGGAGGCTGAGGTTGTGGTGCTTTTGATGTTGAAACATTGGCTCGGTCTCTGGCTGAGGGAGCAGGAATTCTTCTCTCATTCCTCTCTTCTCTAACTATCTGCTCAGGACCCTGTCCAGGCCCAGTCCAATGCCTCAGAGCGTGGAGCAGGTTCTCTGTCAGCACCCTCACTCCACCTCTGCATAGGTGGGGGCCATTTCTCTTAAACAGGTCCTCTCGTTTCCAGAATAGATAGAAGTTCTCAATGTAGTGTAGTCCTCTCGGGGAGCACTCTTTGGACAGCCATGTGTTCAGCTGAAGAAGCCGGCTAAACTTGTTTATCCTCCTGTCGATGTTTGGAAGAGGTCCACTTATGAATGTTTTGATTTCCATTTTATCAAGCACGTCGAATAACTTCAAGAAGTCTTTTTTCAAAACTTCAGTCTGTTCCCGCACAATCGGCTGTTTAGCTCCTCCATGCTTAGCCATAATATTTGGAAGGAGTGACGTTATCTCAGAAACAGTGGCGCTTGGAAAAGAGTGTGTGTTTATCTTTTCATGCGTCATGTGACTTATCGCGCCGTCCCCAACTAAAACAATCTTGACCTTGGCTCCTGGCACAGATCCTCCTCGCTGTATTTTGGCCACGTCATCTTTCCTTTTTTCATTTAATTCCATCTCTGAAAGTGGTAAAAATCTGTTGGTGAGCTGTATTTTAGGTGACTTCACCTTATCTTTGTATCGTTTAGGCTTTGCTCCAAGTTTGTTCCAAGAAACAGCCTGGTCTTTTTAGACAGTTTTGGAAACGACACAGAGTCACTGCGGTTTAGGTTGAAAGTAGCAGTTTTTCCTGTAAAAAGTGTGCTCTTCTTACCGTCGGTTGACACAGGAATGGTATCGTGAAGAACTTTTTCAGATTCCAAAACAAATATCTGTGTTTTCAGCTCATTAATTTCTTGTTGATATTTCCGACAGCGTTCACAGTCTTTCTCACTTCTTCTCCCGGACATGTCGCTGGCGTCAGATTTGTCGTTAAAACTGGAAAAATGTTCTTAAAATCCTTGGTTTACTTGAAAAAGTCTAAAACAAAAATGTTTGGAAGACAAAAACTGATTAAAAAGCAAAATAAATAAGGAAAGCAGCGATAGCAAGCGGAGCGAGCAAAAAAGCGTGTGCACTCTTCGGAAGCACCATTTACCTACCACTATTACATGGTGTATAAGTCTAAACATACTATTACATGTGTATAAGTCTAAACATACTATTACATGGTGTATAAGTCTAAACATACTATTACATGGTGTATAAGTCTAAACATACTATTACATGGTGTATAAGTCTAAACATACTATTACATGGTGTATAAGTCTAAACATACTATTACATGGTGTATAAGTCTAAACACACTATTACATGGTGTATAAGCCTAAACATACTATTACATGGTGTATAAGTCTAAACACACTATTACATGGTGTATAAGCCTAAACACACTATTACATGGTGTATAAGTCTAAACATACTATTACATGGTGTATAAGTCTAAACACACTATTACATGGTGTATAAGTCTAAACATACTATTACATGGTGTATAAGTCTAAACATACTATTACATGGTGTATAAGTCTAAACATACTATTACATGGTGTATAAGTCCATCCATCCATCCATCTTCTGCCGCTTTATCCGGGGCCGGGTCGCGGGGGCAGCAGTCTGAGCAGGGACTCCCAGACTTCCTTCTCCCCAGACACTTCCTCTAACTCCTCCGGGGGGATCCCGAGGCGTTCCCAGGCCAGCCGAGAGACATAGTCTCTCCAGCGTGTCCTGGGTCTTCCCCGGGGCCTCTTCCCGGTGGGACATGCCTGAAACACCTCCCGAGGGAGGCGCCCAGGAGGCATCCGAAACAGATGCCCGAGCCACCTCAGCTGGCTCCTCTCGACGTGGAGGAGCAGCGGCTCTACTCCGAGCTCCCCCCGTGTGGCCGAGCTCCTCACCTTATCTCTAAGGGAGCGCCCAGCCACACGGCGGAGGAAACTCATTTCGACCGCTTGTATCCGCGATCTTGTTCTTTCGGTCACTACCCAAAGCTCATGACCATAGGTGAGGGTAGGAACGTAGACCGACCGGTAAATAGAGAGCTTTGCCTTTCGGCTCAGCTCCCTCTTCACCACAACGGTCCGATGCAGCGACTGCATCACTGCAGCCGCTGCACCGATCCGCCTGTCGATCTCACGCTCCATCCTTCCCTCACTCGTGAACAAGACCCCGAGATACTTGAACTCCTCCACTTGGGGCAAGGACACCCCACCCACCTGGAGAGGGCAAGCCACCTTTTTCCGGTCGAGAACCATGGCCTCGGATTTGGAGGTGCTGATTCTCATCCCAGCCGCTTCACACTCGGCTGCAAACCGTCCCAGTGCATGTTGCAGGTCCGGGTTTGATGGAGCCATCAGGACAACATCGTCTGCAAACAGCAGAGATGAGATCCTGTGGTCCCCAAACCGGACACCCTCCGACCCCTGACTGCGCCTAGAAATTCTGTCCATAAAAATTATGAACAGAACCGGTGACAAAGGGCAGCCCTGGCGGAGTCCAACATGCACTGGGAACAGGTCTGACTTACTGCCGGCAATGCGAACACAGCTCCTGCTCCGGTCATACAGGGACCGGACAGCCCTGAGCAAAGGGCCCCGGACCCCGTACTCCCGGAGCACCCCCCAAAGGACACCCCGAGGGACACGGTCGAAAGCCTTCTCCAGATCCACAAAGCACATGTGGACTGGTTGGGCAAACTCCCATGAGCCCTCGAGCACCCGATGGAGGGTATAGAGCTGGTCCAGTGTTCCACGACCGGGACGAAAACCACTCTGCTCCTCCTGAATCCGAGGTTCGACTATCGGTCGGATTCTCCTCTCCAGTACCTTGGAATAGACCTTACCCGGGAGGCTGAGGAGTGTGATCCCTCTGTAGTTGGAACACACCCTCCGGTCCCCCTTCTTGAACAGAGGGACCACCACCCCGGTCTGCCAGTCCAGAGGCACGGTCCCCGAACGCCACGCGATGTTGCAGAGACGTGTCAACCAAGACAGTCCTACAACATCCAGATACTTTAGGTACTCAGGGCGGATCTCATCCACCCCCGGAGCCCTGCCACCGAGGAGTTTGCGAACAACCTCAGTGACTTCAGCTTGGGTGATGGATGAGTCAGCCTCCGAGTCCCCAGTCTCTACTTCCTCTTCGGAAGACGTGACTGAGGGATTAAGGAGATCCTCAAAGTATTCCTTCAACCGTCCGACAACATCCCCAGTTGAGGTCAGCAGGCCTCCACCCGCACCGTAAACGGTGTTGGTGAGACACTGCTTCCCCCTCCTGAGGCGCCGACCGATAGTCCTCCTCCATGGCCTCCCCGAACTCCTCCCAGGCCCGGGTTTTTGCCTCTGCGACAGCACGAGCCGCGGCTCGCTTGGCCTGCCGATACCCGTCGATGACCTCCGGAGACCTACAAGCCAGAGTGGCCTGATAGGCCTCCTTCTTCAGTCTGATGGCATTCCTTACTTCCGGTGTCCACCACCGGGTTCGGGGGTTGCCGCCACGACAGGCACCGGAGACCTTGCCACCACAACTCCGAGCAGCCGCATCAACAATGGAGGCGGAGAACATGGTCCACTCGGACTCAATGTCCCCAACCTCCCCCGGGACATGGGAGAAGCTCTCCCGGAGGTGCGAGTTGAATACCCTACTGACAGAGGGCTCCACTAGACGTTCCCAACAGACCCTCACAATGCGCTTGGGTCTGCCAAGTCTGTCCGGCTTCCTCCTCCGCCAGCGGATCCAACTCACCACCAGGTGGTGATCGGTTGACAACTCTGCCCCTCTCTTCACCCGAGTGTCCAAGACACGCGGCCGGAGGTCTGATGACACGACAACAAAGTCGATCATTGACCTCCGGCCTAGGGTGTCCTGGTGCCATGTGCACTGATGGACACCCTTGTGCTTGAACATGGTGTTCGTTATGGACAATCCGTGGCTAGCACAGAAGTCCAATAACTGAACACCGCTCGGGTTCAGATCGGGGAAGCCGTTCTTCCCGATCACCCCTCTCCAGGTGTCACTGTCATTGCCCACGTGGGCGTTGAAGTCCCCCAGTAGAACAACGGAGTCCCCGGTCGGTGCACTGTCCAGTACCCCTCCCAAGGACTCCAAGAAGGCCGGGTACTCTGCACTGCTGTTCGGCCCGTAGGCCGCCACAACAGTGAGAGACCTGTCCCCCACCCGAAGGCGGAGGGACGCGACCCTCTCGTTCACCGGGGTAAACTCCAACACGTGGCGGCTGAGCTGAGGGGCTATCAGCAAGCCCACACCAGCCCGCCGCCTCTCCCCGCGGGCAACACCAGAGAAGTGGAGCGTCCAGCCCCTCTCGAGGAGATGGGTTCCAGAGCCCAAACTTTGCGTGGAGGTGAGGCCGACTATATCTAGTCGGTATCGCTCAACCTCCCGCACAAGCTCAGGCTCTTTCCCCCCCAGCGAGGTGACATTCCATGTCCCCAGAGTTAGTCTCTGTGTCTGGAGATCTGGTCGCCGAGGCCCCTGCCGTCGACTGCCGCCCAGATCTATCTGCACCGGCCCCTTATGGATCCTCCTGCGGGTGGTGGGCCCACGGGAGGGCGGCCCCACGTCGCTCTTTCGGGCTGTGCCCGGCCGGGCCCCGTGGGGTAAGACCCGGCCACCAGGCGCTCGCCATGGAGCACCCATCCCAGGATGGGGCCCCGGTGACGCCGATCCGGGCGACGTAAACGGCCTTGTTCGTGTCGTCGTCATAAGAGGCTTCTGAACCGATCTTTGTCTGACCCGTCACCTAGGACCTGTTTGCCTTGGGAGACCCTACCAGGGGCATGAAGCCCCGGACAACATAGCTCCCGGGATCATTCGGGCACTCAAACCCCTCCACCACGTTAAGGTGTCGGTTCAAGGAGAGGGGTGTATAAGTCTAAACACACTATTACACAATGTATAAGTCTAAACACACTATTACATGGTGTATAAGTCTAAACACACTATTACATGGTGTATAATTCCTTCTCAGTCTGACTTAGTGAGAACCTCATGTTTCTTGTCACTTGTGTTTAGACCTTAGACATGTGAGAATGACAGAGAAGCAGTTCACGTGTTGTTTCAGTTCGGGGTCAGTTTGGGGTCAGTTTGTAGTCTGTTTGAGGTCTGTTTGGGGTCAGTTTGGGGTCAGTTTGGGGTCAGTTTGGGGTCAGTTTGGGGTCAGTTTGGGGTCAGTTTGGGGTCAGTTTGGGGTCAGTTTGCTCCTCGGCTTGTTCTGTTTCAGAGACACAAAGACATAAAACAAACACCAAACTTCACACACACTGTGACTCAACACGAGGATCTGACCTCTGATCTGACCTCTGATCTGACCTCTGATCTGACCTCTGATCTGACCTCTGATCTGACCTCTGATCTGACCTCTGATCTGACCTCTGATCTGACCCTCTGTAAAAGTCTTTGTGTCTTAAGTGTCCACAAAACAAACTGTCCATGTCTCACATGTGTTCTCTCTGGACAGGTGCCGTTCTCCTCCAGCGTCTGCTCAGATGACCCCTGAACTCCCGTCTCCCATGACAACCACTGAGACGCCGTGTGACCCGTGCGACGAGATGCATCCGGACCAGGACCAGGACCTGGACCAGGACCAGGACTCTGGCTCCTCTGTTCCTCAGGGCTCCAGCAGAGGGACCACCACTGGAAGTGACTCCAGGAGGTGAGAGGTGTAATCAGACTACGCCCTGACCCGCTCAGTCTGACCCGCTCAGTCTGACCCGCTCAGTCTGACCCGCTCAGTCTGACCCGCACAGTCTGACCCGCTCAGTCTGACCCGCACAGTCTGACCCGCACAGTCTGACCATCACATGCAGATCAGATTTACAGTTTTACTTTTAAATGATAATCATGAGGCTCCTTTAAACTGTCTGCAGAAGGCTAATGATTATTAGCATAGCCACTAGCATTAGCATGCTAACGACCTGAAAGAAGGTTCCTCCTCTTCACCCTGAGCTTCAGTTGGTGCACACTAACGTGGGCGTGTCCTGCAGGTGTCAGAAGCCGCCTCCCCTTCACACCGGAGCCGACTGGAAGGTGGTTCTACATTTACCGGAGATCGAGAAGTGGCTCCGGGCGACGGCGGAGCGCGTGACCCAGCTGTCCCACTCTGTGTCCCAGGACCGAGTCCAGAGGCACGTGGACGCTCACCTGCTGCAGCTCAAGGTACCAAGGGCCCCTCTGAAGGGCCTCTGTGAGCTCTCTGTACCATGTGTCCACTCTGAAGGGCCCCTGTGAGCTCTCTGTACCATGTGTCCACTCTGAAGGGCCCCTGGACAGAGCTCTCTGTACCATGTGTCCACTCTTAAGGGCCCCCGGACAGAGCTCTCTATACCATGTGTCCACTCTGAAGGGCCCCTGTGAGCTCTCTGTACCATGTGTCCACTCTGAAGGGCCCCCGGACAGAGCTCTCTGTACCATGTGTCCACTCTGAAGGGCCCCTGTGAACCTTCTGTACCGTGTGTCCACTCTGAAGGGCCCCTGTGAACCCTCTGTACCGTGTGTCCACTCTGAAGGGCCCCTATGAACCCTCTGTACCGTGTGTCCACTCTGAAGGGCCCCTGGACAAACGTTGCCATCTGCTGGATTCACATGAACACTACAGACAACACACACACATATATATATATATATATATATATATATATATATATATATATATATATATATATATATATATATATATATATATATATATATATACATAATATATAGAGATACGGCTGTAGACACAGCTGCCCCGGAGCAGACTGACACTAGCGTCTGTGGCTCCTGGCCCTGGGCCCAGCTCTGGTTAGAGTGTGGCTCCCCCATGTGGACACCAGAGGAGGTGCAGCACACACAGTTTCAGCTGTTGGTTTATTTCTGTCCCTGATCTCACCTCAGCTGTGGCCCCGGAATCCTGAGAATGACCCCACACAGAGGAGCAGAGGAGACGAGGAGGTTAGGGGCCGAGGAGAGGAGACGAGGAGGTTAGGGGCCGAGGAGAGGAGACGAGGAGGTTAGGGGCCGAGGAGAGGAGACGAGTGGGTTAGGGAAAGAGGAGATGAGGAGGTTATGGGCCGAGGAGAGGAGACGAGGAGGTTAGGGGCCGAGGAGAGGAGATGAGGAGGTTAGGGGCCGAGGAGAGGAGACAAGGAGGTTAGGGGCCGAGGAGAGGAGACAAGGAGCGACTGAGGCGCGACCTCGACTTTCGCTCTGAAAGGCCCCGCCTCCCGTGGCCCCGGCCCCCTGTGACCTCCCCCGCGTCGCTCGCTCCCAAAATAAACGGCGCCTGTGACTGTTGTGGCCCGCCGCCCCCAAAGCCCAGTCCCGCGGCAGAAGTGGGTCAGAGGGAGACGCACGTGGGGCAGAACGTGGGGCAGAACGTGGGGCAGAAAGTGGCACGGGACATGGACTCAAACTGTGGGCCGCGGACGGAGCGATGACCGGCTGAGCTCGAGGTAGGACGGCGGCTCTTAACAGCGTTTTGTGCAGCTCAAAGGAGTCGTGTTTGACCTTTGAACGTGGCCTGACCCTGACGCTTACCGTGTGTGATTGTTATGAGAATATTACACAAAAATAACAGTGTAAATAATCATAATTATGCCCCGTTTTATTCTTCATTAACGCTGGAGTTCTGGTCAGTTAATTATGTTGTATTAATAATGGCTTAAATGACAAACTGATTCATCCGTTGAACACCAGCGTCACATTGAGGTCAAAGTTTATGTGACAGGTTTTATTTAGTATTTATTTGAACTGTATTTTGTGGGATAATACTTTGAACCAATCGACCTTCAATTTACAACAATCACATTTTCCTGACTCTTTAAAGTAACTGTCTTGTATTTGTGGATGTCACGATTTACAACCAGGAAGTAAAAGTATAAACCTAAATAAGAAAGCTAAAGTGGGATCAAATGTGAAGCAAAACTTTAAATATAATGAAATAATCTGTTTCAGTCAAATGAGAACTTGTCGTTGGCACTTTAAGGTTAAGGTTCTCTTTATTGACCCTTTTGTCCTCTGCATTTGCATTTGACCCGTCGTT
Organism: Eucyclogobius newberryi; assembly: GCA_026437355.1. NCBI lineage: Eukaryota > Metazoa > Chordata > Actinopteri > Gobiiformes > Gobiidae > Eucyclogobius > Eucyclogobius newberryi. Next base: position 31,538,589 of record JAPEHP010000019.1, on the reverse strand, counting down.
CAGAGCCTCCGGGGTCAAACCAGGTTCAGGTCGGGGTCAAGTCTTTACCTGTGGTGAATGTTGTTGTTGATGGAGGAAACTCAGAGAGTCCTGTTTTAGTCCTGCCGCCCGCTTCCCGCCCGCTCCCGCCCCTCTCACGCCCGCCCGCTCCCGCCCCTCTCACGCCCGCTCCCGCCCCTCTCACGCCCCTCCTTCACCCTCTCCCGCCCCTCTCATGCCCGCTCCCGCCCCTCTCCCGCCCCTCTCACGCCCGCTCCCGCCCCTCTCCCGCCCCTCTCACGCCCTCTCCCGCCCCTCTCCCGCCCCTCTCCCGCCCCTCTCACGCCCGCTCCCGCCCCTCTCCCGCCCCTCTCACGCCCTCTCCCGCCCCTCTCACACCCTCTCCCTCCCCTCTCCCGCCCCTCCTTCACCCTCTCCCGCCCCTCTCCCGCCCTCTCACACCCTCTCCCGCCCCTCCTTCACCCTCTCCCGCCTTCTCACACCCTCTCCCTCCCCTCTCCCGCCCCTCCTTCACCCACTCCCGCCCTCTCCCGCCCCTCCTTCACCCTCTCCCGCCCTCTCACACCCTCTTCCTCCCCTCTCCCGCCCCTCCTTCACCCTCTCCCGCCCTCTCCCGCCCCTCCTTCACCCTCTCCCGCCCTTCTCCCGCCCTCTGCCGCCCCTCTCCCGCCCTCTCACACCCTCTCCCTCCCCTCTCCCGCCCCTCCTTCACCCTCTCCCGCCCTCTCCCGCCCCTCCTTCACCCTCTCCCGCCCCTCTCCCGCCCTCTGCCGCCCCTCTCCCGCCCTCTCACACCCCTCTCACACCCTCTCCCTCCCCTCTCCCGCCCCTCCTTCACCCTCTCACACCCTCTCCCGCCCCTCCTTCACCCTCTCCCGCCCCTCCTTCACCCTCTCCCGCCCTCTCCCCCTCGCCCTCGCCCGCTCCTCCTCTTTGATCTGCCGCTGAAGGTCATTATCTGCAGATGTTGCGTCTCCTCTCGGACGCTGAAGCCTCTGAAGTTGAACATGATGAAAACGCCGCGTGATGAAGCTTCATTGATTTGAACCAATTAGTGTCAAAGACGAGCGAGAAGTTTCAGTGATGGACACGGCCGGACTCAGATCAATTATTAACGACCATCAAAGGCATTTAGCCTCAAAATCACAGCAACAGTTTGGAAATAAATAATAAAGAATGTGTTTTCAGTGCGAAATAATGAAATAATGAATCTGCTTTGGCGTTTGCTTCATTTACTTTCCAGAACAACTATTATTTTGTGCTGGAAATTACATTATTTCAAACTATTTATATTATTTATTAATGTATTTTCCATTCTAATAAAGTTAGCGTTAGCTTTTATATCAAAATGTCAACAAAAGGAAAAGAAAATCTAGCATCAAATTCTATCATATTTGAGCTTAAGAGGCTGAAAACATTAAAATCAGTTTCATTTATGATATAGTTTCTTTAGAACAGTTTCCTGGGATTCTCCTGCTTTAAGCTTAATGTGTCAGACGCATAACGAGCTTTTCATCCTTTATCTGGATGTTCTCTCTGTGTCATCAGAATAATGACTTTAACGTAAGTGTTGATATAGCTAGTGACTCTTAAGTCGTCATGAATTGTCGTCTGGACTTTACGGACTCTAAAAGTGCTTAGAAAACAGCGGCGTTATTAAAACCTAAACCGCTCGTTCAGTTCTGCTGCTCGTTCTGCTGCTTGTTCTGCTGCTCGTTCTGCTGCTCATTCTGCTGCTCGTTCTGCTGCTCGTTCTGCTGCTCGTTCTGCTGCTCGTTCTGCTGCTCGTTCTGCTGCTCGTTCTGCTGCTCGTTCTGCTGCTTGTTCTGCTGCTTGTTCTGCTGCTTGTTCTGCTGCTCGTTCTGCTGCTCGTTCTGCTCCTCGTTCTGCTGCTTGTTCTGCTGCTCGTTCTGCTGCTCGTTCTGCTCCTCGTTCTGCTGCTTGTTCTACTGCTCGTTCTGCTCCTCGTTCTACTGCTCGTTCTGCTGCTCGTTCTGCTGCTCATTCAGTTCTGCCGCTCGTTCTGCTGCTCGTTCTGCTGCTTGTTCAGTTCTGCTGCTCGTTCTGCTGCTCGTTCTGCTGCTCGTTCTGCCGCTCGTTCAGTTCTGCCGCTCGTTCTGCCGCTCGTTGCCCTTGTTCTCGTTCTCATGTCTCTCTTTCATTTCCGTTTTGAAGCGACTCGTCTTACGCGCCGGGTCTAGCGCTCGGTCCCCTCGGACGTGCGAACATGAAAGACGCTCTCCGACTGAACTGTCAGCGAGTCCAGAGGGAGACACATCGCGCCGGTCTTTACGCGTCTGACTCTGTTACCGTCGGCGTCCGTCAACTCTGACCTCTGCTGCTCGTTCTGCTGCTCGTTCTGCTGCTCGTTCTGCTGCTCGTTCTGCTGCTCGTTCTGCTGCTCGTTCTGCTGCTCGTTCTGCTGCTTGTTCTGCTGCTCGTTCTGCTGCTTGTTCTGCTGCTCGTTCTGCTGCTCGTTCTGCTGCTCGTTCTGCTGCTTGTTCTGCTGCTCGTTCTGCTGCTCGTTCTGCTGCTCGTTCATCCGTTCATCTCTGGAGTATGGAGCGGCAGAACGAGCAGCAGAACGAGCACCAGAACTGAACGAGCGGCAGAACGAGCAGCAGAACGAGCACCAGTTCTGGTGCTCGTTCTGCTGCTCGTTCTGCTGCTCGTTCTGCTGCTCGTTCTGCTGCTCGTTCTGCTGCTCGTTCTGCTGCTTGTTCTGCTGCTCGTTCTGCTGCTCGTTCTGCTGCTCGTTCATCCGTTCATCTCTGGAGTATGGAGCGGCAGAACGAGCAGCAGAACGAGCACCAGAACTGAACGAGCGGCAGAACGAGCAGCAGAACGAGCACCAGAACTGAACGAGCGGCAGAACGAGCAGCAGAACGAGCACCAGAACTGAACGAGCGGCAGAACGAGCGGCAGAACGAGCGGCAGAACGAGCGGCAGAACGAGCGGCAGAACGAGCACCAGAACTGAACGAGCGGCAGAACAAGCGGCAGAACAGAACGAGCAGCAGAACAGAACGAGCAGCAGAACGCGCAACAGAACGAGCGGCAGAACGAGTGGCAGAACGAGCACCAGAACGAGCAGCAGAACGCGCAACAGAACGAGCGGCAGAACGAGCACCAGAACGAGCACCAGAACGAGCAGCAGAACGCGCAACAGAACGAGCAGCAGAACGCGCAACAGAACGAGCAGCAGAACGCGCAACAGAACGAGCAGCAGAACGCGCAACAGAACGAGCAGCAGAACGAGCACCAGAACTGAACGAGCAGCAGAACAGAACGAGCAGCAGAACGCGCAACAGAACGAGCGGCAGAACGAGTGGCAGAACGAGCACCAGAACGAGCAGCAGAACGCGCAACAGAACGAGCGGCAGAACGAGCACCAGAACGAGCACCAGAACGAGCAGCAGAACGCGCAACAGAACGAGCAGCAGAACGCGCAACAGAACGAGCAGCAGAACGCGCAACAGAACGAGCAGCAGAACGCGCAACAGAACGAGCAGCAGAACGAGCACCAGAACTGAACGAGCAGCAGAACAGAACGAGCAGCAGAACGCGCAACAGAACGAGCGGCAGAACGAGTGGCAGAACGAGTTCTGGTGCTCGTTCTGCTGCTCGTTCTGCTGCTCGTTCTGCTGCTCGTTCTGCTGCTCGTTCTGCTGCTCGTTCTGCTGCTTGTTCTGCTGCTCGTTCTGCTGCTCGTTCTGCTGCTCGTTCATCCGTTCATCTCTGGAGTATGGAGCGGCAGAACGAGCAGCAGAACGAGCACCAGAACTGAACGAGCGGCAGAACGAGCAGCAGAACGAGCACCAGAACTGAACGAGCGGCAGAACGAGCAGCAGAACGAGCACCAGAACTGAACGAGCGGCAGAACGAGCGGCAGAACGAGCGGCAGAACGAGCGGCAGAACGAGCGGCAGAACGAGCACCAGAACTGAACGAGCGGCAGAACAAGCGGCAGAACAGAACGAGCAGCAGAACAGAACGAGCAGCAGAACGCGCAACAGAACGAGCGGCAGAACGAGTGGCAGAACGAGCACCAGAACGAGCAGCAGAACGCGCAACAGAACGAGCGGCAGAACGAGCACCAGAACGAGCAGCAGAACGCGCAACAGAACGAGCAGCAGAACGCGCAACAGAACGAGCAGCAGAACGCGCAACAGAACGAGCAGCAGAACGCGCAACAGAACGAGCAGCAGAACGAGCACCAGAACTGAACGAGCGGCAGAACGAGCGGCAGAACAGAACGAGCAGCAGAACAGAACGAGCAGCAGAACGCGCAACAGAACGAGCGGCAGAACGAGCGGCAGAACGAGCGGCAGAACGAGTGGCAGAACGAGCACCAGAACGCGCAACAGAACGAGCGGCAGAACGAGCACCAGAACGAGCAGCAGAACGCGCAACAGAACGAGTGGCAGAACGAGCAGCAGAACGCGCAACAGAACGAGTGGCAGAACGAGCACCAGAACGAGCAGCAGAACGCGCAACAGAACGAGCGGCAGAACGAGCACCAGAACGAGCGGCAGAACGAGCGGCAGAACAGAACGAGCAGCAGAACAGAACGAGCAGCAGAACAGAACGAGCAGCAGAACGCGCAACAGAACGAGTCACAGTCCAGTCACAGTCCAGTTACAGTCCAGTTACAGTCCAGTGTCAGTCCAGTCTCAGTTCATCCGTTCATCTCTGGAGTATGGAGCGGCAGAACGAGCAGCAGAACGAGCACCAGAACTGAACGAGCGGCAGAACGAGCAGCAGAACGAGCACCAGAACTGAACGAGCGGCAGAACGAGCAGCAGAACGAGCACCAGAACTGAACGAGCGGCAGAACGAGCGGCAGAACGAGCGGCAGAACGAGCGGCAGAACGAGCACCAGAACTGAACGAGCGGCAGAACAAGCGGCAGAACAGAACGAGCAGCAGAACAGAACGAGCAGCAGAACGCGCAACAGAACGAGCGGCAGAACGAGTGGCAGAACGAGCACCAGAACGAGCAGCAGAACGCGCAACAGAACGAGCGGCAGAACGAGCACCAGAACGAGCACCAGAACGAGCAGCAGAACGCGCAACAGAACGAGCAGCAGAACGCGCAACAGAACGAGCAGCAGAACGCGCAACAGAACGAGCAGCAGAACGCGCAACAGAACGAGCAGCAGAACGAGCACCAGAACTGAACGAGCAGCAGAACAGAACGAGCAGCAGAACGCGCAACAGAACGAGCGGCAGAACGAGTGGCAGAACGAGTGGCAGAACGAGCACCAGAACGCGCAACAGAACGAGCGGCAGAACGAGCACCAGAACGAGCAGCAGAACGCGCAACAGAACGAGTGGCAGAACGAGCAGCAGAACGCGCAACAGAACGAGTGGCAGAACGAGCAGCAGAACGCGCAACAGAACGAGTGGCAGAACGAGCACCAGAACGAGCACCAGAACGAGCAGCAGAACGCGCGGCAGAACGAGCACCAGAACGAGCACCAGAACGAGCAGCAGAACGCGCAACAGAACGAGCGGCAGAACGAGCGGCAGAACAGAACGAGCAGCAGAACAGAACGAGCAGCAGAACAGAACGAGCAGCAGAACAGAACGAGCAGCAGAACGCGCAACAGAACGAGCGGCAGAACGAGTGGCAGAACGAGCACCAGAACGAGCAGCAGAACGCGCAACAGAACGAGCGGCAGAACGAGCACCAGAACGAGCACCAGAACGAGCAGCAGAACGCGCAACAGAACGAGCAGCAGAACGCGCAACAGAACGAGCAGCAGAACGCGCAACAGAACGAGCAGCAGAACGCGCAACAGAACGAGCAGCAGAACGAGCACCAGAACTGAACGAGCGGCAGAACGAGCGGCAGAACAGAACGAGCAGCAGAACAGAACGAGCAGCAGAACGCGCAACAGAACGAGCGGCAGAACGAGCGGCAGAACGAGTGGCAGAACGAGTGGCAGAACGAGCACCAGAACGCGCAACAGAACGAGCGGCAGAACAAGCACCAGAACGAGCAGCAGAACGCGCAACAGAACGAGTGGCAGAACGAGCACCAGAACGAGCACCAGAACGAGCAGCAGAACGCGCAACAGAACGAGCGGCAGAACGAGCACCAGAACGAGCACCAGAACGAGCAGCAGAACGCGCCAACAGAACGAGCGGCAGAACGAGCGGCAGAACAGAACGAGCAGCAGAACAGAACGAGCAGCAGAACAGAACGAGCAGCAGAACGCGCAACAGAACGAGCGGCAGAACGAGTGGCAGAACGAGCGGCAGAACGAGCAGCAGAACGAGCAGCAGAAGTATTTACTGTAAAGCGCTCAGAATGAAGTTGGGTTTTTCTTTTCTGCCGTTTTTAGAGACGGTTTATTAAAGTGTTTTTTAAGTCTACTAAAAGCACATGTTTAAGATTTAGAAGGTTCAATGCTGTGATACAACGTGTGTCGTTAATGTCAAGCCACAAGTCAAAAGAGACTTTTATGAAATGCGACTTTACTGATCTGCGCCAGCTCAAAAACGTACTTTGATTTTGCCACAAAGTCTGCGCTGGACTCCAAGATTCCAAGGTTTAGATGAAGTGTACAAAGTCTCTCCAAGTCTCTCCAAGTCTCAAAAAGTCTCAGAAAGTCTCAGAAAGGTCTCTCATAAAGTCTCTCAAAGTCCCAGAAACTTGAAAACAGGACATATGGCCCGTGTATTTGTACCTGTTGTACTTTTAAATTATAGTTTTACACCGATCGAGTAGGTATTTGTGGAGAAAACGTTGAAGAAAATCTGTAGAAAATGACAGGAAGTGACATCACACCAGGGACAGGAAGTGACATCACACCAGGGACAGGAAGTGACATCACACCAGGGCTGGGTCATTCCAGTCACTTTGTGCTGAAAAAATAAAGTTGCTCTCATATATTTTTATTTGTCAAATGTCTCTCATCTAAGTGACATTAGATGAGTTTTGGCCCAGTGTTTGCTGGGTAATTCCCTAGTGTGATGTCATCAATTACAAACAGGAAGTGAAATTATAAACCTAAACGATGAGCTATTCCGGAATACATTTTTGCATCTTAACTGTGTTTTTGTCCATTGAGTGGACCGGCCTCTAGTTATGATTTCTCTCACTGTATGTGACAGTCCGGGTCACTGAGGTCAAGCGTGTGTTTGTGTGTGTTTCCGTAGTCATGGCGATCGCTGGTGTATTCATTTCATGCCGTGACTTTGTGCTTTTGGCCTCAGTCCTGCGGTCAGTGTGTCAGCCAGGACTCAAGTGTGTGACCTACAGTACAGTCCAGTCACAGTCCAGTGTCAGTCCAGTCACAGTCCAGTTACAGTCCAGTCACAGTCCAGTTACAGTCCAGTCACAGTCCAGTCACAGTCCAGTCACAGTCCAGTTACAGTCCAGTCACAGTCCAGTCACAGTCCAGTTACAGTCCAGTCACAGTCCAGTTACAGTCCAGTCACAGTCCAGTTACAGTCCAGTGTCAGTCCAGTCACAGTCCAGTTACAGTCCAGTGTCAGTCCAGTCACAGTCCAGTTACAGTCCAGTCACAGTCCAGTCACAGTCCAGTCACAGTCCAGTCACAGTCCAGTTACAGTCCAGTGTCAGTCCAGTCACAGTCCAGTTACAGTCCAGTCACAGTCCAGTCACAGTCCAGTCACAGTCCAGTCACAGTCCAGTCACAGTCCAGTTACAGTCCAGTGTCAGTCCAGTCACAGTCCAGTCACAGTCCAGTCACAGTCCAGTCACAGTCCAGTCACAGTCCAGTTACAGTCCAGTCACAGTCCAGTTACAGTCCAGTGTCAGTCCAGTCACAGTCCAGTTACAGTCCAGTGTCAGTCCAGTCACAGTCCAGTTACAGTCCAGTCACAGTCCAGTCACAGTCCAGTCACAGTCCAGTTACAGTCCAGTGTCAGTCCAGTCACAGTCCAGTCACAGTCCAGTCACAGTCCAGTCACAGTCCAGTCACAGTCCAGTCACAGTCCAGTTACAGTCCAGTGTCAGTCCAGTCACAGTCCAGTTACAGTCCAGTCACAGTCCAGTCACAGTCCAGTCACAGTCCAGTCACAGTCCAGTTACAGTCCAGTTACAGTCCAGTGTCAGTCCAGTCACAGTCCAGTCACAGTCCAGTCACAGTCCAGTCACAGTCCAGTCACAGTCCAGTTACAGTCCAGTCACAGTCCAGTCACAGTCCAGTTACAGTCCAGTGTCAGTCCAGTCACAGTCCAGTTACAGTCCAGTGTCAGTCCAGTCACAGTCCAGTTACAGTCCAGTCACAGTCCAGTCACAGTCCAGTCACAGTCCAGTCACAGTCCAGTGTCAGTCCAGTCACAGTCCAGTTACAGTCCAGTCACAGTCCAGTCACAGTCCAGTCACAGTCCAGTCACAGTCCAGTTACAGTCCAGTGTCAGTCCAGTCACAGTCCAGTTACAGTCCAGTTACAGTCCAGTCACAGTCCAGTTACAGTCCAGTCACAGTCCAGTCCAGTCACAGTCCAGTCACAGTCCAGTTACAGTCCAGTCACAGTCCAGTCCAGTCACAGTCCAGTCACAGTCCAGTTACAGTCCAGTCACAGTCCAGTGTCAGTCCAGTCACAGTCCAGTCTGAGGCTCGTCCAGCGTCTCTGAAGGTGAACGTTTAATTTTAGAGCCGAGGATTAAACGAGAGCAACTGTCGTGGAAAAGATGATGGTCCTTTGAGTTCTCAACTGGTTCTATACACGACGTCCTTCTGGACCATGTGTGATTCCGGACCATGTGTGATTCTGGACCATGTGTGATTCTGGACACGTGTGATTCTGGACCACGTGTGATTCTGGACCATGTGTGATTCTGGACCACGTGTGATTCTGGACCATGTGTGATTCTGGACCACGTGTGATTCTGGACCACGTGTGATTCTGGACCATGTGTGATTCTGGACACGTGTGATTCTGGACCATGTGTGATTCTGGACCATGTGTGATTCCGGACCATGTGTGATTCTGGACCACGTGTGATTCTGGACCACGTGTGATTCCGGACCATGTGTGATTCCGGACCACGTGTGATTCTGGACCACGTGTGATTCTGGACCATGTGTGATTCTGGACCACGTGTGATTCTGGACCACGTGTGATTCCGGACCACGTGTGATTCTGGACCATGTGTGATTCCGGACCATGTGTGATTCTGGACCACGTGTGATTCTGGACCATGTGTGATTCTGGACCACGTGTGATTCTGGACCACGTGTGATTCTGGACCATGTGTGATTCCGGACCATGTGTGATTCTGGACCATGTGTGATTCTGGACCACGTGTGATTCTGGACCACGTGTGATTCTGGACCATGTGTGATTCTGGACCATGTGTGATTCTGGACCACGTGTGATTCTGGACCACGTGTGATTCTGGACCACGTGTGATTCTGGACCATGTGTGATTCTGGACCATGTGTGATTCTGGACCATGTGTCTTTC